>CM062809.1:1040130937-1040730937 GCA_031772625.1 Pinus tabuliformis
TTCTTCCCCCTTGATTTTCACCAGCTGATTCCGGGAGATTCTGCGGATGATTTTCTGCGCCGTCATGGACCAGGTAGGAGCTAAACCTTGCTCTTTCTTTTCACGGTTTCATTTTCCTGTTTTTTGCCTGTTTTCGGTCTTTCTAAGCCCCTGGGGTTTTGCCAGGGCGCCCTAGGTTCAGCGCAGGTTCCCCATTCGAAACCTACGCTGAAGGTCAATCTGCCTTAAGGCAGTCTGACCCTCAGCGCAGGTAGAGGACGTTCTGCCTGCGCTGGGCTCAAAAGGACTGAGTTTTAAGGTCATTTTGATGATTTTTTCGCCAGTTTTTCATTAAATCAGGAATTCACTCTTTCTCTTGTTTGCTTTGCAGGGAACCTTGAACAAAATGTCCCTTACATGGCGAGAACAGAGAACATGAAAGAAGAGGAGTACATGATTGCCCTCCATGACCGGTCACGGTGAACGCGCTGCGGAACTGTGGCCTGCTGAAGTTCTTCCGTATCTCTAGCATGAGAGCACAAATTTCTTTACTGCAGTACATGCTTGATGCTTGGGATCCTGTTAACCAAGTGTTCCAGATTAGGGGAAAGACCATCCACTTGACCATAGAGGACATGCACTTCTTGACTGGATTGTCAAGACGAGGTGCCCCCATTTCCTTATCAGGTACGGCCCGGGGGACTGATTCCACCAGAGATTATGTCCGCCAGTATTGCAGGGAAGGTTCTCAGCCGAGCAGAGACGGCAAGATTGTTATCCGTGAGATTACTGATCGGGCTCTCAGGTCCATTCTGTTCACTATTGGTAGGATGGGCCGGCAGCGCAGCTCTACATGTTGCCAACAGGTCTTATATGCAGCACGCCTTGGAGTGTCTCCAACCGAAAGTATTCAACTGGTGTGTGATGCAGTACTTGTTGAGATGAAAAGTCAATTGACCAAGGTAAAGGATGGGAAGCTGAAGAACTTTGGATTTGGTTCTATTCTGACTGCCTTCGCCTTGGAGAAAATCCCACTGATGCAGCCTCAGTACATCATACTTGACTTGTCTTCTCCGACCGAGCCACGCATGCAGAGGTGGGTTGACCACATGTCTAGGCATGCAGGTCAACCTCAGATTACTTTTACTGAGGCCTTCTTTAGGTGGTTCGATCGCCAGGAGATGGCATTTTCTGAGTATCCATATGTGGGTATGGATTTCCGAGGTGATCCGAATTTGGTGCTACCGGATGGCGAGTAGTGGGGTGCCATTGGTAAACTCTTTGACCATATTATTGTTTATTGTTCTTATTCATAATGTTGTTGTGCTTTATTCTATCAAGACTTTTAATTGTACTCTTGGGTGCATGCAGATATTGGTCCTGTTCGTCCAGCAGTTCGTCCGAGATCGCCGTCGCTGCCCCGGCAGCGGAGCCTGCTAGGAGAGTTGTTATTCGCGACCTTGACGATACTGAGACCCTTACAGCTGTGCAGGAGAGGTCGAGAGCCTTACTCGTGGTCTTCCGGGTGTACAGATTGACGAGTTACCTTTACAGCTGCAGCGGCATACTATTGGTGTGCCTAGACGATGGACTCGTCTCTTGCGCATGATTGCACAGGCTATGACGTACTATCATGAGCACCACTAGGCTAGGGTGCCCCCTAGCATCTTTTTGAGTTTTTAGGTCATATGACCAATTTTTTCTTGGTTATAGAACATTATGTATGAACTTATATAAACAGCTTATATATTTTGATTTTCGAGTTTTATTCTGTTTGAGTTATATGATCCATATGTACTATCATTAATGATGTGTCCTTTTTATAAATTTTGCAAATGTCTATCTAACACATAGTTTGCTAATGAGTCAGTTAATGTGTTTAAGTTTCTTGAAATATGTTGATATTGAATCGAATCAAATCGTCTTTCCAAGATCTTAACCCTTAGGAACATGCGATAAATAGCTGGATTGCGAACATAATATATACCATTGAGTTGCAGTATTACGAGCTGTGAGTCTACCTGACAATTAGTCGGCATATGCCACATGTGATGGCATCAGAGAGTAGTTCTATCAACGCGCTATACTCAGCGATGTTATTTGTTGATTGCCCAATACATACACCTCTGAAACTTACTAACTCGCCGCTTGGATCAAAAATGGCCCAGGCTGCGGAGGACAGGTTCCGTGAACTATGACTCGCTTCGTCGGCATATCCAACACATGTCTCCAGAAGGTTCGACATCTGCAACGGAAAAAGGTGGATCACTCGACCAGAACAAATACTTTAGCGAAAACAAAATACAACAAAAGCATGCAGGTTACTATTTAAGCATAGTAACGCTTGAGGTACAACCCATTGCAGGGCTGCGCCAGTGGAATTCCATCGTAATCCATTAAATCATAGGCTCCTTTTGCTAACACCCTTTTAACAATATAGGGGCCCATCCATAAGGACTTGAATTTACCTGCTCCCAATTTATCGGATTCTTGGTCATAAAGCAAGACCAAATCACCTTCTGAGAAGATACGGGTTTGACATTTTTGTCGAACTGGGCCTTGACTCGTTTCTTATGGGCCTCGTTAGCCAAAGCGGCGTCACGACGGGTTTCATCCAACTGGATTAGTTCCAAGAAACGAGCCTCTTCTTCTGAAGTTCCGGGGAGAAGATCGATTGCGATTTTAAGCGATGAAATTTCGCACTGGATTGGTAAGACTGCTTCCAGGCCATACACCAGTTGAAAAGGTGTGAACCCGGTTGCGTTCTTTACTGAGGTCCGGTAAGCCCACAAAGCTGAGTACAGGATTAGGTGCCATCTTCTTTTATGAACCCCGATCATCCTTTGCAACATACGCTTCAGGACTTTGTTGATTGCCTCAACTTGTCCGTTGGCTTGCGGATAATATGGGGTAGAGCTGTCGTGAGATAGCCCTAGCTTGGCAGCTAATTCGACCATCATGTGATTGCGAAAATGTGATCCATGATCTGTAACTATAGCCTGTGGTACGCCGAACCTGGCGACTACATGATTGAAAAAGAAAAGGGCAACTGTTTCACCAGTGTTATCTAATGTAGGCATCGCCTCGGCCCACTTGGTAAAATAGTCAACAGCGACTATAATATACCCATGCCCCCTGGTCGAGGTGGGGTTACATTGCATGAAATCGATGCCCCACTTGGCGAAGGGCCCAACAACAACTATCGGCTGCAAAGGTGCGGGTGGTCGTCTGGTTTTGCTATCAAAGATTTGACAAGCATGGCAACTTCTGACTGCGGTTACGCAGTCTTTGAACATGGTTGGCCAGAAGTATCCTGCTCGTAAGATTCTTTGTGCTGTTGCATATCCAGACTGATGCCCCCCACACGCACCTGAATGACAATTATTCAGGGCTTTTTCGGCCTCCTCATGGGTAAGGCACCTCCTCAGACCTGTATCGACACCACGACGGTAAAGTGTATCACCGACGATCATGTAGTCTTTTGCTTGGTATCGTATACGTTTTTGTTCGGAGCGAGAGGTGTTAGACCTGAATTTTTGGGTTTGGAGATAAACTATGATGTCTCCATACCACTCATCGCTTACAGATATCAGAAACAAACTTTCGTCCACGATTGACTCTTCCGATGTTTCATCGTTGGATGATGATGGGAGATCGCACAATAATTCTGCGAAAACTAGTGCTTTCTTGATTTGGACTTCACAAATTCCAGATCAAACTCTTGAAGGATCGCTATCCATTTTGAATACTTGCCCCCCAGCAACTGTCGCGACAGTATATAAGTCATGGGGTTGCAATCTGACAAGATGGTAGTTTTCCGAAAGAGGACATAATGTCAAAACCTTTGAATCGCTTGAACAACTGCAAGCACTAGTTTTTCAACATAAGAATATTTACTTTCTGTATCGTTTAAGTTTCTACTTAAATAATAGATAGGATGTTCAATTCCATCGACTTCTTGAACTAAAACCATCGCAATGGTCGTATCCGCTGTAGCCAGATACAGGTTAAAATCTCTTTGATAGTCCGGGGCGTACATTAATGATGCTTTTACTAGACAATCTTTCAGAGCATCAAAGGAAGCTTGCGCCACCTGGTCCCAGACAAAAGGTATATCCTTTTTCAAAAGACGAGTATAACCCTTAGCAAGTTCTGCGTAATTTGGAATGAACCTCCTCATAAAGTTTGCTTTCCCTTGGAGTTTCTGAATCTGAAGCAAATTTGAAGGTGGAGGCAAGTTAATGATTGCCTGAACCTTAAAGGGGTCGAGACGAATCCCATATTTAGAGACTACAAAGCCAAGTAAAGGACCAGAACCGACGCAAAACACTTTCCTTACCACTATTCCGCCTCGGTTGTATAAAGAAACTGTGTTTGTTCTTTGTGTATTTCTTATGCCATTTACAGTTTCCCATAACGAAAAGTGAACTAGTCTTGCTGTGGCCTCTTAGATCTAGACCTGTGATAAAGTGTCGTTTTGATCTTAAGAGTTAGTTTGTTTGCTGTTCATAGCTGATTGAGCTTTACTTTCGTCATATGGTTTGAATTTATATATTTCTAGTGTCGAAACAAGTAAATCTTAAGGTGTCTTTTGATTTTGGACAAGCTTGTTTGCTTTCACTTGAAATTGAATTCGAAATTATACAACAGCTTTCTTTTTTGTATTACGCCAACATTAAAGAAAGAGAAAAGAAATACTTGCATTGTGCATGTGCATTATGACAGCTTGCATGTTGATTTAGGAAAAAGTGCATTAGTGTGTGCTCTATGATCTGTGTGAAAAGATGTTATCTTTCTTTTCCCTCAGTAGTTAAGATTTTCAAAGTTGAAAGATTGAAAAGCTTGCTTATCATCTTAGACTGCATTTAGGAGTGTTATCATACATCTCGTGGTGATCCATAAAGGCAAACTGCTAAACAAGATCAACCTTAAAATAAATTGAATTTACATAACAACGCATTGAAACATAACACAAACACATACAGGTCTAAGCTAGAGACGTTTTCCGGCATCGTTAAACGTGATATCTTAGCGTTGAGTGGTTGGGTGATTCCTCCACGGTGAAGCGATAAGTATCAATACGGACTTGTGCTCCCACGTACCGTCGTGTATATATTGGGAGACCCCTATAGGAACAAAGCCTTTATCCATAGGAAACCGTGTCGGCCACCCTACTGATCGCAATGCAGTGAACACGGCATTCACGAAGATCGACCACTCGTACCGTAAAACGTATTCTGTGGTTTTGCGAAAAGTTTGGCACACCCTCTACCTAGAACTCCAGAGCAGTTTCTTTTGGCCTTTTCAAACTCTATAACTGAAAAAGTCCATCTGAGCATTTGTCACTTCGGGCTCGTTAAAACATCGAAGGAGACTAGAGTCATCTTTAGCTTTTTCTCGACTCTTAAAAAGTGAAAAAGCAAGTTGTGTCTAAGCGTCGTTATAAAATTTATTTTAAACGGAACATAATCACCTCTTATTCCCGCGTTGATCTTAGGTTGAGAACATGGAACGCCCCAACCAAGGAATTCCACATGATGGAAATCCTAGTCCATTCTCCTCTTGGGGAGAAGTTTGTGCGCCCCACATGGCCACATTATCGCTTCCAGGACTGACAATTGGCCTACCTATTTGGCTATTCTCAACCAATGTAGTTCAGATCACCATGGTTCCTGAACAGTCGAGTCAACAGTTAGATGAGTCTAGAGCTGCCCACCAGCCTTCCACTTCCTATAACTCTTCCTCTAATCCTTCATCTTCGCGAGGTAGAGCCGGCAAAAGCCAAGCTCCCATGGAGAAGAAGGAAAAGAAGAAGAAGGAGAAGAAGAAGAAGGAGCCTAAGGCGCCTGGGGGCAAGCAAAAGACATCTGACAAAAATCCACACACAGCACAGACCGGGCCTAAATCGCCATGTGTCATATGTAGACGAGACCACTTCCATAGAGATTGTCCCTGTATTCCCCGCATACTAAGGGACTGGTCACCTCGTTTGCACAATTCGGGAGCATCAACCTCTGATAGCCATGTTGAATGCTTACCGTCAACCAGCGAAAGTGAAGGTTCAAGACAAAGAGGGGAGTGAGATCCCCCTGCAAACTGTGTAAAGGCGATCACGCCATCCATCGTTGTCCCTTCTTAGACGAAGCGAAAAGAGTTTTGGAAGATCGCCCGGTTTCACCGTTGAGACTTCCTCCTGGATACAAAAAACTCATGCCAAGTCCTTCGTTGGCTGAAAATACAGCTGGCCCACTCAAGTGGTCGGCTGAAGCGTCAGTCATTGAAAATGAACCTACTGAATCCAGACCAGACGAAAGTCTAAAGGTCGATACGGCAGTTGACCCGGTTCTTCCTTTAGAGGTTTCATCCTCAAATGACACCGTCACTGAAGATTCATCTTCAAATGACACCCTCACTGAAGAGAATAGGGATGACACCATCCAGATTATTTTCATCAACACAGATTCTGATGAGCATCAGGGCAATGCGCCCATTCCTTTATCGCAGGAAGGAACATCATCAGGATCGTATCCGGCCGTGTATTTGGTTCCACCACCAAGCAACCTGGTTGTGTCCTTTGATTGGAACCAACTAGGCAGACCCCGGTTACCATCCAGTATACCATTCAGAATCATAGTCCAAATTTACAGGATGGTAATGGCTGGAACTATCATTGATGAAGGGGCATCTGTGAGTATCCTTTCCTCTATTGCTTGGAAAGCACTGGGTTCCCCGGCGCTTTTACCTGAGATAAGAAATCTCTCGGGTTTTGATAAAGGAACTAGTCGACCATTAGGGATCCTCCCCAATGTGCCTGTTACATTGAAAGGGAAGACCGTTCAATTGAATGTGATGGTCGTTCAAGGACCCTTGGATTATAACCTACTCCTTGGACGAGACTATATATATTGCATGGGAGCTATAGTCTCCTCACTCTTTAGAGTAATGTGTTTTCCACACGAAGGAAGAGTGGTCAAGCTCGTAGACCAACTTTCATTTACGGGATCACGCATCGCAAATAGTCAAATACCAACCTCCCGATGAGTGCGAGTGATTCGGAAAGATGGGACTGGAACCCAGGGGGCATGCATCCTGGTCTGCTTCGGGCAGAGGAAACCCTGGGTAGAGGGTAGAATTTCCGCGAAAGGATATGACTAGTCCGTACCCCGTCCGTATTTGGAAGAGGGGTTGTTCTAGAACAAGATTCTTCTGTTAAGGTTACTTGTTTGACAACAGTCATTCACCATTGTCTACTTCGGTAGACAGTGCCGAGGAAATGTTTTCGTTTGATGGTGTTAACAAAACAATCTTTGGGTAACCAGAAAGAGGCAAGCCTCACCCTTTAAAACAAATGTTTTATCGGATAAGTAGGGGCAGCCTTAAAATTATACTTTATACTTGGGGCATGCAACCTTTCGGAGTGCAAGCAAGGGACGACTATTTATTTTTTAAATTTTTAGGTCCTCCCTTTAAACCTGTAGGTCTAACCCTTTAAACTCGTAGGATTAGCCGTTTCCGAACTTGCATAAAGAAAGGATGAGAGGGAGCAAAGCTTAGTGAAGATGAAGCTCTATAAAAAATAGAGATCTCACAGGAGACATTTCTTATCTTATGACTGGTATTCCGAGCAGTTTTAGCACATAGTTCATGCTCGTTAAAAAATAAACATAAGATCGAGCAGTTTTACCGTGGAATTTATGCTCGTTAAAAAATAGAAAAGCGTGAGCAATAGTTTCCTCCAGAGTTTAAGCTCATTTAAAAATGAACCTATTCGGTAAATAACCATTGTGATCGTAAATTTATTAGCCATAAAAAGCCTTGGTCGTGTTTGCACCCGCCACCTCCATTCCATTTGGCCAATCGTTCACCTCCATATGATTGTTTACCTATTTTGAGGAACAGCTGCGAAGAGTGATTTCACCTAGCCATCCTTGTGACACTGCCGTGATTGGAAAATTCCAACCTGTACCTGGAATCTGCTGCTATACCTGTTTATCACTCGTTCCTCAAAAGACGAGTCTTCTTTGAGCTCTTTTCATCTGACTCGTAAAATATGAAAAGTTTGCCGAGTTTTGGCCTTCCAGCTCGTTAAAATGACGGGAAGAGCTATCCCTCCTCTAGATTTTAATCTTTTTGGACCTGAGGGATTATTGCACAAAAAGGTCGAGCGCTTGTTTTATTCGGCTCGTTAAAGTTATCGAAAACTCATCCCTTCTGTATTGTTTTATACTTTTTCGGACTTAAGGGATTAGATGACGAAAAAGGAATTTTGGAGTTAACTTTCTGTACCTTTTCAGACTCTCTAAAAATGAAAAGGACCGAGTTTTCCTTGTCGTTAGACTCGTTAAAATGATTAAATAGCGACAAACTTGTCTTTAGACGAGAACGAGTTTCCCTATCGCTAGGCTCGTTAAAACATAGCGATGGGCTTGCCCGAAGGGCAGGTTATAGAACAAGCATATGTTATCCTCCTCAAGCTTGACAAAAATAAAGAGGTAATGGTCAGAAATGACTGGGGAAAAATTGGGAGAACCTCAAAGCTTTAATGATAGCAAGTCACTCTTGAACATGACACTTTGTCCTCCGTATCACATCGGGTTGGGTTGTTTCATTCACCGGTCTCATCACCATGGTCCTCGCCAAACCATCCACATTTGGGGTAATGCTACCGATCCATCACATCAGTGTCGTTATATGTTCAAGAGATGTGTTCAGAAAGAGTCAACCGTGTCCCATCCACTGCCATACATTATCCTTCATCCACCCATGATCACCACCCTGAATCATATTTCACAGATTGTTTTCACCTCCACTAAAATCATTAGCTCCATTCCGTGTCACTGATGTGGGATTCATTAAGGCCCTCCTTTGACGGATCGCTTCTTGTCGACTTCAGCTCATTATCCAAGAAGTTGATCTAGGAACAAAACCCCCAGTACTTTGAAGCTTGCATGCCTTAAAGGCAAGTTTCTCACTTCCGGCGACAGGTATACATCAATGACCTTCGACCAAAAGATTTTGCGTGGTGTTCGACGCCAAGTCCTTTATTCACACCACGTGAATTGTACTGCAGTACCTTGAGGGTCATTGTCATTATTGGTGATTCCTCTCGCGCTTGTTAACGGTTTACATTATTGACCGGTAATCAAGCGATGTCGTTCCATGTTCGACTTCAGCGCAATTCTCACATGGATCGACTTGTACTTAGAGTGAAGATCGAATGAGTTTGAAGACCGCGGATCTAGTTTCATCCATCCGGGCTGCGATATATATTCAGGAAATATAAAGACATTTGTCATGTACATCATTGCAGCAGATGATCATCCTACTCAAAGGATGATAATTTCAGCAGAGAATTATCAGTCTACCATCAGACGATCGTCTGTTCTATGTACCAAAATGAATTTATAAAGCTGAGCATGGGAATGCCTGCCTCAGCTAGATCATGAAAGCAGAATGAAAAATAATGTATTGTATTGTATTTTATTACAGGGCACCTCTCAACGATTGAATGAACTTCGGATCCTCCTGATAAAGCATTTCACCCGATAAACGACCTCATACTTTAGGGGGCAACTGTTATAGACATTTTTGTGCCTAAGCATGAAGCATGAAATGTCAATAATCTGAGGGATCCAAAGTCCCTAAACATGTTGTTCCTACCCCTAGAGGAACAAGGTCAGCAAACCACAGCACTAAAAATCAGTTCTCCACCTGAAAACACTAAAAAACAAGCTAATTCTGGATCATGTCAGCTGCTCCACTGAGCATCTGCGCTGAATGTCAACTGCTCCACTCTGTACCTGCGCTGAATGTCAAATCTAATGAAGGCTACCTGCGCTGGGCGAGATTGGCCAAGTGGCACAGTCATTCTGCAAGGTGTCAAATGCCCAGGAAGCTTCCAAAATGACACTTGGATCAGGGAATTCGCCTTGTGATGAGTAAGAGGATCTAGATCTCCAAGTGGAAGCAAGAAACTCCAAGTGGACTCAAGAACTGAAGTATAACTGAAGTGGGAGAGGACACTAGTCAGCTTCATGCCAAGCTCAAGCTGACTCATCCTTTCTCCAAAACTCCTATATATAGAGCTCTCTCATGAGGTCTGAGGAGGCTGGAATCTTGTGAATGTAAGGAAGTGTTGTTGGTTTGAGTATAGAACTATTGGGTGATTGCTTTGAAGGAGGTGAAGAGGAGATTTCTTTCTGCTGGGAGGTGTTGCTGGATTGGGCCTCTTATGGTTGTAACACTCTCAGAACTTTACTTCTTCCATTAATAAAGCATTTGAGGTTCTTCTATATGCATGTGTCTTTGTGGCGTATTGATGCTTGTATATTTGATTTATTCTAATCCTTGAATCAGTTATGGATGTATGCTTCTTGTAGTTTCCTTTTCTTGTGCTTTTGCAGGATCTTTGTGTAGCTGGGCCAGTGAAAGAGCAAGGAGCTGGGAGCAAGCAGCAAAGAGGGAAGATTGGATCAATCATTAGCGGAAGATAACGGTTAGTGGATCTCTTCCTCCTCTCTCTTACATCTCATAAAGAATTAATCTTAAATAGCTTTGCATTCGGTTGTTGCTGAGGTACTATCACCCTTAGAGTGGGATAGGGTCATTCGTATTGGATACTTTTCCCAACAACAAAAGCAAAGGAGCATGTCTAACTTCCTGTTTCCCCCCCTTCACATTCATTACTAACATCACTTCACCAGTTGTGTTCATGAAAGAATTCAAGGTATTATGTTGGTTCTTATTTCTTTAAAAGCCACATTTCTTGTCTAAAATTCTTTTCATTTTGATCTACTCCCTAAGCTAAGTTGTTTTCATATAAACTTAGTGATATCACTCCTCATTCACCTTTTTCCACTCATATTAACCCCTAACTTCTTATTATCTAAATCCCCTATGTTCCCCTTTTTCCCTACTATTATAAACACTATGGTGTATAAACCCCAAGCATTCTATAAATATCCCTTCCCCTTTGGCATTATAGCCATATGTGCACAGTCAGGGATTAAAGTGACATCTGGTCAGTTTAAATAACCTAAACCCTGCCCCTCTGTCCCTTCAGAAATCATCTAAACCATTAACCCCTTCATTTGCAAAAAACCCTTGTAAAAAACCCATTTTCACCCCTAACCCGCTTTAGTTGCAAAAATACATAAAAAACCCACTTTCCCGTCTTACCCAAAGTATTGGCGCAATACATATTTGCATTGAAAATACATTGAAAACCATACAAATTCGCCAAAATTCAAAGGTCCCCGTCGGGCGCGTATTCCAAAGAAAATATTATTTTATTCCCCGCCCCCTTCCGTATTATGCTGGCACCTTGGCGATCCGTCGACCGTCAGATCTGGCTCTTTTCATCGGACGGTCCACATGCATATCGGGTCGGGCCCGACGTCCGAAAGTTAGCTTCCGAAATTTGTCAGAGGGTGACGTCAGGCCTCTGCCACGCGTCACCCCCAAATTGTATCGGGCCGCCCTCTGACAATCCTGCCTCCGTATAAAGAGCTGTACGATATCATACTGCTTACCACTTCCAGTTTTTCGCTGACCGGTTATGCCAGCGTCACGCCACCTCACCGCCGCGTCAGCACCCCCGTCCGCTATCGCTCTGACATGTCCTCCACCTATGCAGTCCCCGTGGACCACTCACAGGCCGCCACGCCAACCAATGACGTCATGCTGACGTCACCCGACCTTGACCCCACCTGATGACGTCATGCTGACGTCATCCAAAAAAAGCGCCAAATAACCCAAAAGTCCATATTTTTGCCCAAAAACGTCGTTTTTGTCACTTTTGCAAAAAACGACTGTTGTTCTGCTCTGCATGCAATCACGACCATCCAGCGCCAACCTGCTGAAATCAACCAGGAGACCGTTGTCACCTTCAACCCACCTACATTTTGAATCTTTGCCAAGCAAATTCACCAGGTATTTATCAAATTTACCTCCCCTGCGCTCGGTTGTGTCCATAATTGTCTGAAACAAAGTTAAAAGAGTGAGCAAGCTAATATTCACCAGCAAATCCCCGGTGGCCAGCCTTCATTTCCAAGGGTTGAATCGAAATTCACCTGCAGAGCCTTGTTTACCCAAGTTTCTACCAAACCTGCAATCTGTCCACGCATTCGTGGACTTAAAACCCAAGCTGCTATAATTCACCGTGAAGAGAGTTTTTAAGGCCAAGCATTTACTTTAGCAGTGCTTTGTGCACTATTTCAATTGCTACCACTGCCATTCTACCCTCTGTTCCTCAGTAAGTCACTTCTCTGGTCCAAGAAATACTCCTCTGTGTCGCTCTGTTCAGTAACACCAGTTCACATACAAACAGAGTCCTAAAGTAATCATGGATGCACCGGTAGCACCTGTGGCCTTGAATATTGCTCCATTAAATGCCCCTCAAAGAGAATTGGAGTGGAAACCATTAGCAGACCTGGATTATCAAATATCAGAGGAAATGCTAATGCATAGCAAGTACCACATCCACTTGCTAAATGAATTGAAGATTAAGCATGAGAGTGGAATGGATGTATTGGGCATTTGGGACTCTTTCCTCCCTATCTTCAAGCTCCCTCAGGTCAACCAGTTTCCTGACCTAATCCACCGATGTGCTGACTGCTATGACCCCACTCAGAGGGCTGTGCTTGACCCTTCAGGTTCAGTTGTCTTTTATATCACCCCTGAAGCCATCAGAGAGATGCTGCACTTCAATACTGATAAGAAACTAGTTCCTTTATCACTGGAAGATCTGATAAAGCAAGGAGCTAAGCTGACAGATGCTCAGGTCACCAAGCTGAATCAATTGTACATTGACTCTGACACTGTGAAGTATCCTCCCATTTCTCATGTATACCTCAACCAATTGGGCAGAGACCTTGTAGACATGATTAGTCCCATATTGGGCTATAATTCAATTGAGTTTGTTGATGAAACTGTGCTGGTGATGATGCTCATGTTTTCCCCTGGCAAGTCCCCAATCTGTTATGACTATGCCACTTATATATCCGATAAAATACATGAGCAATTGATGAACTTGTCAAGAGAAAGGGTGTTCAGATACACCTCATATATCTACCACTTAATTTTATATTATCAGCATGAAAAATTTCCTTTTCCTGTGAAAAGAGTGGATGCACAAGGCAATCCAAGGTCAGTGGTTTATTGGTCCTCTGCCCCCCACTGCAGATCTTGTTCTCCATACACTTATTGTGAGTTTATAGACCTCTTCATCCACCCAGCCATGTCTCTGCTTCTGAGCTCACCTCCTCCAAGACTAACTGATGAGATGCAGAGGATTCTTCAGTTGTCTAAGGTTTACAGCATTGGGGATTGGTATTATTACCAAAACCACACAGTCATCAGAATATATGGGTGTGAGTTGCCCCCATACAGGTTACCCAAATATGTGCCTATAAGATTGTTTGCCCTCGAGTACTTCAGGCAATTTGGGAATGCTGATGTACTCCATTTTTCAGGCAAGGGCAAGAAAGCACAACTCAAAGTCAGGAACCAATTAGGCCACTTCATTTACAATAAAAGGGAGGAAGGTTGGCAAGAGGCAGATAGAATGCTAGAAGCCCTTGGCTTGTAGACCAGCTTCCTTTGGAAACCATATGACCCCAATCATTTCATAAGTTTAAGAAGGGTCAGATATAGGCTGGCCAGTTATGACCACATAAGGTTACCTCACATAGAAAAATATGCAAATCAAATAAAGTGGAGGAAAGGCACCTTAGAGGAGGCCGCCACACAAGAAGAACTAAGTCAAAGAGCAGTAAAAAATCTCCAAAAGTTGGCTGACTTAGAGCTTTGTTCACATGTATTTGCTCTTCCAGGCATTCAAGTGGGACCAGCTACCTCATCCTCTACAGCACATCAGCAAGCAGCCAAAACTACTGATCAAGCTTCCGACAAAGGCAAAGAGAAAGAGATGGAGCCAGAACAGCCACCTCATGAGGAGGTATAGCAACAGGAAGTGCAGCAACAACAACAATGGGGGCAGCAAGAAAAAGAGCAATCAGGGCAGCAGGAAAAAACATTAGAAGCCCTAATGTCCACCGGGCAGCAGGCTCAGGACAATCTGCCTCCTAGGTAGGAGACAACAGTGGAGGCCTCAGTCCTCCAAACCCCACAAAAAGAAGACACAAATAGAAAGAGGGACAGAGAGCTGGAGACTCCCCTCACTACCTCCACAACTCAAGGGGAGAAAAGACAAAGGTTAAATCCCCTCTCAGAAGAAGAAATGCCTATAGGGCAATCTTTGGGCATGGGCCCACCAAACATGGAAGCCTCGGCAAGTTCCTTCCAGCAGGAACAAGAAAGGACAGTGGGAGGAGAAGTCAGCTCCTCAAGCCAGCAAAGGGGAGGTGAAATAGGCATCAAACAATAGTTCATTGATATAAAGAAGAGGAATGAGCCAGTAAAAATACAGTTGTACAATCATTTGTTAAAGATGGCTCCCACTAACCAGCAGAGATTAATGTCTGCATATGATGTCCAGGAGGGCAAAATGATCATGAGCCACTTTATGCCAACCGTGCTGCAGCCACAGTCACCTGCAGACTACTTAAGGACCAATCTTGAGGTCCTTGCCAAGGAAATCCACCCGATGGATCAGATTGAATTGCATAAACAAACGGGTGAGATGGTGTATGCCTCCTTGGCAGACAAAACATTAGTGAACTACAGGCTGGAAAATAGCCTAAACAACACAACTGCCCAACTTGAGCTGGAGAGAGCATACTCACAGGCAAAAGACAACCGAATCAAAGCATTGGAGGATATCATCATAGAACTTGGGCACGATCCCAAGGACATCAAGGCCATACAAGCACTGTTGAAATTGAGGGATGCAGATATGGCAGGATTGAAGAAAATGATTAAGATCCCAGCAACCATTCACCCACAAACTGAAGAAGTTGCCCAGCTGAGGCATGATCAAGATGCATCAGCTATGCTGGTATCATTATATAAACAACTGATCCAGACACAAGAAAAATTGGGAGAATTAGAGGCTGCACTGCAGGCAGCACTACAACAGAAGGAAGGAGGCCAAACTTCTCAACCCCCTCCAGAAATAATCAATCTGGAGGAACCTCCTTAGACTACTGCTCCTCCTACTGAACAGACAGCACCATCTGCATCAGCAACTGCACCAACAACGGAGCAAGCTCCAAGCCTGGATATGCAGAAGCTCAAGAATGAAATTCAGGCCTTAGAGGCCCAAATGGCAGAGCTAAATGAGGCCAGGGAGAGTCTAGCTAAGCTCAATGAAAGATATGAAAAATCCAAGCAGACTTTAGCAGAAAAGGGAAGGGAAATAAAGGCCCTTAAGGAGAAGATAAAGGAGCTGGAGCGGGAGCTCACACTTGAAAAAGTGACAGCTGAGCTTAAGACAATTTTATGGGCCAATATTGGCCAATCAATCACTGATCAATGGCAATACATTGAGACCATTCATGAGCAGATGGAGCTCATAGGGAAAGCACATAGGTAAATCCAGAGAGCAAGGGCATCTCTAGGCAATATGCCTGAGGTTTCCAATAGAATGATTAATGTGCTTAATAACAGAACAAGTGCTCAACTGACAGCAATGGGAATTCCAAACAGAACTGAAACCATCCAGCTTATAAAGAGGGTCCTTACACTAAGAAACCTGGTACAAACACTGGAAAGAAGAAGCCAGGACATGCAGACAGAGGTAAATAAGTTCATGGACAAGTTTACAGTACTACAGGGCAAAGGTCTTCCTAGCTTACTGAACAGCGCAGGGAGACTACTTTCACATGAGAATTATGCCAAAAGGGTCAATACATTTGCTACTAATCAGATCACTGAAAGACCCAGTACTTCAGAAGAAACAGGGCCAGCATCTGGACAAAGTCTCTATAACAGGGTAGAGAACTTATTTTTCATTATGAATGAAATTAAACATTTGTTTGAAGTGCCTCCAAACTTCTACAAATACACAGAGGCAGATGAGACCTTAGAGGAAATTCTGAGACATCAATTGCCCACACAAGAATTTTGGACTAAAATGATACAGATGATACTGTAAACAATAGCCTGTAATCAAGTTTTTTTTCATTAAAATACATAAGTTATCATACACAGGAAAATTTGATGAATTCAGCATCTATGGAGAAGAATGGGCTGAGCCAACTCAGCAAATCTACTCGGCCACTAAAGCAGCACTGACAGTCACAGGTGACAGGGCCGAGAAGTCTACAGGATGACAGGGACATAAAGACACATCATTCAGCATTTATAACAGAACGTTCAACCGACTCAGTGGCCTCCAAAGGTCAAAAAGTCTTCTGACAGAATTAAAGAGCATTTATTTTGTATTCAAAGCTGTAATAACTTTCTTATCTGTTGTTCTGTAGTAGTTGGTGAACGTATTTATTTATGAGATGACTCAATAGTTCAGATATTTTGTATGACCAATTGTATATATTCCCCCTCGCATAAGCTTGCAGGGGGTTGTTGATTTCTCTTCTAGAGTTTCTTATGCTGTAAATTTCCAGAGTATTAATACAAAAGATGATGGAATTTCCAAAGCTCTGAGTTATCTGAGGCATTGTGGTGTTTTGCTGAATATTACAAGATTCCTGCGTACTTCATGGCACAATAAGTTATCCTAAAAAACTCTTCATAATGTGTTTTTGTTATCTTTTCATAGCTCATTCATGTTTCTCTGTTTCATAGTTAATGGCAAAGAAAAAGAATAGTTCCAGGATTTATTCACAGAATACCCTGAACTCAATCTATGCTGTTATAAATGTTTTTCTTCAGTTATAGTCATAAGGTGTAATTCTTAACTGCTGCACCTCCAAACTATATCTCTCACAGTGATTGTTGTTTCAGGAATTCAAGTTTTCTCCTGTGCAATATATCTCTTTCTTACACCCCAGCTTAGTGGAAAACTCTTAATTACTTTTCACGGGTTAAACACACTTCATATTCACAATCTCAATTTTGTTTCATGATGTATTTAAATGGCCCTGCAGTTTCAGCAACTCAACTCAATATTCCAGACAACCTGTAGCCACAGACTCCATTGCCCAATGAAACTAATGCTGCCAGAAGACTTCCACCATAGGTACAGAGAGACATCCCTCAACCAAAACATAAAACCAAAACCCTGAACTCATAACTAGCCTAAAATCTTCACAAAACAGAGACAAACCTTAAAGAGAGAGCCCTCTCTGATTACAGTTTGGCTAGAAGCTGTAATCCAAAGCTTGGTTAGTGGTTACCCCGGCCGTATTCCCTTGGGAGTCAAAGGGAACAACCTGGGTGATAACACTCATTAAAAGCATTCAAAACATTAAAGAATTACATTAACTCAATAATTAGTAAACCAACTTCCTTGAAACACAAGACCCCCTATGTTTACTAGAATACATTGATAATGTTGAGCTAGATGCTCCTGCATCAAACTCCCCATGTAAGAAAATTTATGACCACCTGGTCATAAGTCTGGATAATTGTTTCCTCCTAGATCCCAGTCTTTATTTTGTAATCTGTCCTTGCTTGTAAATTGTCCTATTGCTATTGTTGTCTGCTGTTGTTCTCCAGGTCTCCATACCTTGTGCTGCAATGCTCCACTTGCTCTACTTTCACAGTCTACTACTGTCTTTCGCTTGTTGTCACTCCTCTTCTTTCTTGTTGTTATCTTCTTCTGAGACACTTTCTTCATTAACCTTCTTATCAGTTCAATTTCCCTGTCTAGTATATCCTCTGTCTGCTGACTGTTTTCATCTCTTGACTATTGAACTCTCATTCTTACTTGTTCTTCACTTATTCTGATTGCTTCCTTTTTATCCTCCTCTTTATTGTTATTTTGCACCTTTTATGTTGCTGCTATATTGTTTTTCAGAAAAATTTCCTTCTTTTGTTTCTTGCACTTGTCAACTTCTTCTTGTCTTTCATTTATGACAACTTCTTTGTCATCCTTCTTCAGCAATTTATCCTGAACATTTATCCTCTTCTCTTCCAACTTACTCTTATGAAAGTCTAATTCTTTGTATAAATCAATGATTTTATTTGGAGTGAACTTTGGAAATTTTACACAATCTCTCATTGCTTCAACTATTATCGATTCATCATCACATGGTCCTTCTTCCTCTGCCAAGTCTTTCTTGACATCCTTCAATAGATGTTCTTCCTTTTTTTCTTTCATTTGGTTGTCCACCGATGCCAAATATACTCCAACTTCTGCAACAACATCTTTAATTATAAGACAATTATTATAATAAAAAATATAAGGTCTTTGTACCTCCTCTTCCTTTGGCAACACTTAAGTATGTTGCTCTGACCTCTCCGTCAATTCCTCTATCAGCACATCAGTATGTTGATTCAAACTCAAAGGACTCTTGAGACTGTCAGCTAGTCTCCCCTTCTCATAATCTATTTCAATGATGTCTTCCAGCTCTTCTCCACTGTAGTGAACTGATTCTTTTCCAGTCTCTTTGTCATATTCTACTTCAAAACTTTCATCTTCTGGAAGGTATTCTTTCACATCTTTGACAGCTTTAAAAGACTGTTTATCTTCTTCCAAACCTACAATCATACACAAATCATTAGTTTTAAAAATACAAGACCTTCTGGTCTCACTTGATGCTTCAGTCATCAAGCCTTCTAGCTGTGTGGAATCATTCATATGATTCAACTCCTCTAGCTCTTCATCACTTTCAAAATGTAATGGTCCACTTTCTGGTTCATATATCAAAACTTCAACATCTTCTTCATCGTCTTCCTTTTGCTGTAGCTCAATTCTTTCGAGCCTCTTTGTCCTCTGTTTGGAATCTATAATCTGCTCAAGTTCCCTTAGCTCCTTTATTAACTGCATATTCACCTACTGATTCCTCTTCTCTTGTAGCCTCTGCCACTTCAATTTCTTTCTCATGACATAACCATGTTTCTCATCTGCTTCATTGCTTTACAACATCTCCATTAACATTTCAAGCTGAACTGCTATCTCAGCCTTCTCCCTCTCATATTCCTCTTTGCTTAATTGTCTCTGTATGCCATTTGCCTTGGCATCTCCTTCCTTCTATCCTTGGCTATGGTTTCTTTCAGAACCTATGTTATGACTATCACTAGTCATCATCCTCTCCATCTCTATGAGTTCCTCACTCACTTGACTATGAGTTACACTAAAGCCTCTTCCACAGCAAGTCCTCCCTGCTGCCACTTACCTCACCAAGCTCACATCACTCAGTCTTTTGGCAAGCAATTGGTTCTTTATCTCCGTAACCTCCTTTGAGCACTTCTCTTTGCTCTTCCTGGCTTCAACTCATCTGTATCTTCTAAGAACACAATTGTCCTCTTTATCCAATCTCTTTTGGAATTCCTCAAGGTTCTGCCACATTTTTCTTCCACTTAAAACTCTTACCAACTTCCTTTATCTCTTAGCAATTCTAACCACATCCTTTGTGGAATTGCCTTTTGGGAGTTGCAATAATACTTCTACATCAATGCAAAGACTACAACTTTTCAATCTTCAAATCCAATTAAAATAAAACCATATCATCTTACCTTCAAGATCTCTGTCTAACCTTGTCCTCCCATTCACCTGTACTTTTGAATGGACTGTCCTTTCCACTAGCCTTCAGTTGTATCTTCAAACTATGTTACTCCAAAAACTTACAAACATCTATATTACAGTTTAACTACTGTAATCTTACTATAAAATTTCACTCATTTAATATCTGTTAATCATTAGACAAATTGGAATACCTTCACCTACCTTCAGGATCTCACCATTTCTGCAAATATGTTTCAACAGATCTTTATTCTTCCACCATACAAATTCTCAATATTCAACTACTTTCAATCAGATTTAGAATCTGATTCTTTCTTCCAATCCTTTGACTTTATCTTGGTAAAGCTCAACTATCGGCAACAATTTCTCCTTTGTTGAGTTTTCTTCCACTCAGAAATCCTTAGCAATTCCTTCCATTACTACTTCTTAAGGCTTGATATCCTTATGTTGATATACTTCATTAGTTGCAACCATCAATCTTAAATCTATTTCTTTGTCAGGAAACTCAAATCAAAGTTAAATAAAACAACACCTGCACAATTTCTCCATCTACTCTTCACATCTGAGTGAACCTCCATTCTTCAAAACATTGCTATGGACTCTTCCTGTCTCTACAATCTCTTCTTAATTCTGCCTTACCTACCTCTAGGAACTTAATTGTTCTTCTCCATTCTCCCAGCTGTACTCTAGTTGCTTCACTGTCATATTAGAATCTGATCTCCCTTGCCTGCATACAGATCTTTCCAAATATCTCTATTCTGAACTCTTTCAAAGAAACTGTCATACAGAATTGCTTTGTTTTGCCTTATACCAAATGGTTCATTTATAATTCACCTCAAATACCAAAATGATGCAGGGCTACCCCTGCACATACCCACAGTTTGCATAAATATGCATAAATCCATTGTCCCAGGTAATTGACTCTCAAAGGAGTCAAATATTCATAATATCAATGGTTAAGTATCTTTTACTACTAGTTCCTTTGAATCAGAACTCAATCACCCTGCCAAACCTCCTATCAGGACTTTTCCTCAATATAACCCTTTCTCCTTTCTATCGGGATCCATTAGCTCTTCAGAACTTTTATATAACATTATAAGCCCTTAAACTATACATATGCAACCTTTCCCTTTTTCAACCTTAGCTAACATATGTATTTAACTCACAAAACCTTCGTTCGGTGCTAATTCCTTATAAAACCCTTTACAAAGGAAAACACTCCCAAACATACCTTTTTCCGCCCTTCCGTACTGCTTCTGCACAGTTTTCAAGGCTTAATCTCATTGCAATCGGCTATCGCACTGTTGCAGGTCATATTACACAATACATGAAATTATATTGAAATCCCGCTCTGAACACAGTTAGCGGATTTCAAATATTATATAGTTGCCACTATAAAGTCATCAGGTTTGCCTTTTCTGTTAACCTCCCGCTATGTAAATCCTCTGAACTCCAATAAGTGATCACGCCGATCTCCGATCCTCGATCGACTTATTGCTATCAGCGTATAGCGTATACATTGTCCGACCTATGCCTCATGAAATCGTTGATAATGTGATTAGCGATTAGATCTGGGCCGTCGATCTGGACTCTTGATTTGACAGTCCAGGATCCACCACATTATTGCTATCGCTCCCCTCTATGGTCGGAACCCTTCATCTATAAATCATTGATCCGATCAAACTTCCAGACCTGATAAGGGTTTAGGCTAACCTTCATAATATTTCAAGTCCAGCACTTGATTCTGATTGTGTTTTTCACCGTTTCTTAGTGTAATTTGGTTTTCCACTTACAAAACTTAAACTATATAATAACCTTCTCAAAACAATATTTCTCCTTTCCAATTCGATCTCAACCGTTGATCTCCTCAGATCTAACAATTCCTAAGCATCAATCTTCACTCCTCCGCTCGTTCCCTTTACTTAAAATTTACGCTAAGTCTTCAGTTTGCTCTTCTTTAAAGGTTTCATCCTCCTGCGCGCTCTTCCTCCTTAGCTTTGGCATTGATCCCTCTATGGATCCAATGATCCATTATGATCCTTCTGAGTTGTTCTCCTTTTCGTGTTTAGCCTCGACTCTGCCTGCATACACCTATTACAGAATTCCAATTCACAATAATTTCAACACTCAAAACACACTTATGCAGGGTAGAAACTAACCCCTATATTTATAAACATACACAATGATTACAGAATGAGACTCTCAATCTCTCATGCATGCCCGATCCTCTAATTTAATGGCCTTTGTTCACTATCTACCCATAGGCTTACAAAACACTTCACTTGGTTATCTATCTACCTATCTAACCTCTCTAACCCCCGTTCATGCCTTTTAGGCTTACATTTATACAAAGGATTCTAAAACCAATTTTTGGTTTAGATCCATGAACTCCTCAACCAAATTCCTAAAATCTCTTTCTCATCCCTAAGGATTCTCTCAAATCCACAAAATCATGAACTGATTCCTACTCTGAGGTTTACAATCAATTCTCAATCCTCTCATCACTCAAATATCCTAAATCTCTCATGTTCTCCTATATTCGAGAACATTTACAATAAGCCTCACAATATTCAATTAATCCCTATACTCATTAAAATCATTCAAAACATTAAAGAAATACATTAACTCAATACTTAGGAAACCAACTATTGGGCGATTTAGCTGTCTGCTAAATCCCTGTCATTTAATTTATCAATCTGGGGAATCGTAAACTTAGAAGCACACCAAAATATATGGGACCTTAGATGAAACAGGTGTAAGAAGTTTGTTTAGAATGGAAATGCATATTACAAATCTAAACTATCAGATCTATTTTATGAAAGCATAAAAGAATGTTTGATCAATGGAATTATTTTACTTTAGAAGATAGAGAAGAGTCTCTTGTTCAAGAGTCCTGATTGTCCTTCTACAATCTTCCTCTAATAACATTATCAAACACCTAAGAAAGCAAGAAAGAAAGCATGTAAATGAAAGCAAGTAAATATTGTTTTCAATTCAATTCTTAGCTTATGGAGAAGAGTCTCCTAACTTAGGAGGACTTAATTGCTTCTCACATAAAAACTATATACTGAAAGGGAATCAATATCCACGTAAATGTAATCTAGGAAAGCATATGAGAAAGTAAATCTTATTTCAATTTAATCTAGCTCATGAAGAAGAGACTCCTAACTTAGGAGTTCCTGGTTTTCCTTCTCACATCAAAACTAGCTATTGAAAGGAGATCAACCTTCACACAACAAAACATGGCCATAAAATGAATCCATATTGAAATTATCTACAAGTATTTACAACAAAGAAATAAGATGAACATCATAATTGAAATTAGTATATTCACAACATTACTTTACAACAAAATGTACTTATCTCAGTATGGGGATCCTTCCATTCTTCAATGAGCACACATGAACAATTATCACATCTTAAAAATCAAACAACACTCATAACTCATGATTTGGAGAAAATGGTATTATTCATGTTGAATGAACATAAATCTAATGCTAATGAATAACTGATAATTGTTTTCTCTCCTTCCTCTCATCATAACATGATTTGGAGGATGCTCTTCTTATTTATACATGAATTAGTGATATCTACTCAATAAATGCAGATCCCTTAAATATCTACTAGACCCATACTTGTCTCAACTTATCCCTAAATACTAGATACAAATCCCATGACACATCAAAATCTCCATGATCTTTCACCTTGGAATATGGTCCACCTCTTGAGTTGAAATTCGAATTTGATCTTGGGAGGTCACATAAGGGTGCCTTGGAAGCTTCCAAATGGTCTACACATGTCATCAAACTCAAGCCACTTTTAGGTATAAGCAAATACATGTTATTTCTCTAACTTTTAATCATAAATTCACTCTAAATACATGAAATTAATAACATTCGAAAATGAGAATATAAACTCATATGGTAATGGAAATATAGGGTTATGTAATGATAATATGATGAAATGAGGTGACAAAATGAGGATAAAGGTGAAAATGGAGTGAAAATTGAGGTTAATTTGGAGGCCCAACATACCCCCCAACTTAAGTTATTGCATGTCCTCATGCAATCTATTACATTGATCATGATTTGATCTTTTGAATTGTCTTGCTTTTACATGAACTTTGGCTGATATCGATTTTTTTAACTTCACATAATTTTCTTGTTGACAACTTTGTTCCTTTTTGCAAAGTCTTCTCTCTTAAAAACATTTGCTTGCAACATATTATTTTGGTTGGTTCTTGTGTGACAACCAAAATTTGTTTAGTATTGGTTCTTGTGTAACAATACTTTCATTGTTTTTGTGTTGCATCAAAAGACTTTGAAAACATTTAATCGATTGCAACATATTATTTTGGTTGGTTCTTGTGTAACAACCAAAATTTGCTTAGTATTGGTTCTTGTGTAACAATACTTTCATTGTTTTTGTGTTGCATCAAAAGACTTTGAAACCATTTAATCAACCATTCTTTCTTTGATCATTATTTGCAAAACATGTAACATTTGAATCATAATGCAATAGTAGTTGTTTGGAAAAAGTATGTTGGTTAGGATGATATGTGTAGAAAGGACATATATGACATATGGAAGGTGATAATGGAGTATGGATGTGAATATGAACATGGTGAAACATTTTCCAAAAATTATAATTTTAGTATTAAAGGAATTGTATGATAAAAAGCTAGAAAAGAACATACCTTTACTTACCTGAGTGGACAAACTGTGTATATGTAGAAAAGTGTAGCTTCTGCTGTTGAATCATGGAATGAAGAATACAAGAATGTGATCTGTGTCTTGGTTGCATATATGAGGGATGAAGTCGCAAATGTGGATCCTTTATTACTGCTACTAAACCTGTTGAATCTTCTCTTGAATCATATAGTCTTCATCTCGTCCCATATCGTGGCACAATTCTTTCCATGTGATTGAATGTGTCGATGTCGAACATGGAAAGAAGTCATTGGATTACTGACCATTGATGAATGTCGTTAACCAATGCGAGGCAAACTCACCATTAATGTCAATGAGTGCCAAGGTACCCAAGTACATCTTGCGAAGTGCGAATGAATGAGCTGATGTCGAGCCACTTGCAAGATCCAACAAACAAGAGACATTAATGTATTCCCATTGTTCATTGGTGAGAAGACTTGCCATTAGGGCATGCAAGCCTCAAGGTACTAATAATGACTCTAGTCTTTATCCCAGATAAGGTGCTGAGGTCGATGGGTCAAGACTTGTTGAAAGGTGGGCCTTAAGGAATCCCACATCAGTCAACGCGAGTTCGTACAAATGATTAGTAGGACTATAGATACAAGATGTTATGGCCAAACAGTTTTTATGGCAAGGAAAGCAAGGCAATGTAGAGAGATGGATGGTTTATTCATGAGGCAAAAAGATGAACTGAATGGTAGGAAAAAATGTATGCGACTTAGAAAAGTAGACATGAATGAAGTCATGATGGATAAGGCAATGAATCAATGGACTTTAAGATGAATGACTGATGAGGCTTTGAAGGAGAAGTGTGGGTAACATATCATGACGCAAAAGATTTCTCTGTAGCCACAAATGTCACGACATTTGTAATTAACTCCTTCAAGCTTTCAATAATGAATGTGATTTCGAGAGATCACATCTACATGGACTTGGATCATCGCGCACCTGTCAAAGCTCACTACAAATCTTGCATGAAAATTGTGAGAGCTGTTTGAAGAACATAAAATACAAGTATAAATGCTGGCAACAAAATAAAGTGAAATGATTTTTTTACCTGTTGCCTTTGCACGTTAGTTCCCAACTCCAACAAGACAAGTTAGCATAAAATGTTTCCAGCAATTATTTATTTATTTATTTTAATTAATTATTTTGAATTTTTTTTTTCGTGAATTGCTCTAATATTTTTTTTAATGGCTTTGATTTGTTTTTGTTTTTGTTTTTTTTTAAATTAAAAATTGCTTTGGATTGTTAAAAAAAAAAAATTCAAAAAAAAAATTGTTTTTTTTTTTTTGAATTTTTTTTTAATTGCTTTGATTTTTTTTTTTTTTAATTGTTTTGATTTTTTTTTTTATTGTTATTAAAATAAAAATAAAATAAAAAAATGTTTTGCATTGTTTTTTTTTGTTTGTTTGTTTGTTTGTTTGTTTTTTTTTTACTAAAATAATTCTTTGTTAATTAAATCTACACATTGGAAAAAAAATGAAAATCTATAATGATCAAACTAAATTAATATTAACAATAAACTAAAAACTAACTCTAAATTGGAATAAAAGTAAAAGAAAATGAAAATTATAAATTCAAATAGCATTAGTACAAATTCTAAATCTAAGAAAAAGTAAATTTAAACTAATTTAAAAATAAAATATGAATAATACCAAATGTTTATTCGATCCAACCGCCAACATTCTCCTCTTCATTTTAATTCTCTTCCTCTTCAGATTATCTATCACCCTGGATCCAGAAATGGGAAGCCATGGATGAAACTTGTTCCAAATGTTCACTGAAAACTTCAAACTGAACGAAAGAAACCCCAGAAAACTCTGATATTGATCAAACGCCCCGCCAAAAATAACCGAGAGGTTTTCAAAATAGCGCAGTGACTTTTCAAATCTCAGGTCTTCCTACATAATTCTTCTGAAATAGTGCTTGTTGCTAGGCGTTACTTGGAATAATGATAACCTCTGTAGCAGCACTGCAACTATTCAGTGCCTTAGCAATCTTGTCACAACACTCTGCCAAACCAGCAACTGCTAGTTCAACTGCATCCAAAGCCTTCTGAGTAGATTCTGAAGCAGAGAGAATTTTTTTGTTGATGGCAAGAGCCCGCTTTTCAATTGTGGATCTGAGATTCCTTCTAGCTTGCTGATTATTGTTGGTGTGTTGAGAGATGCAAGAAGATCTGGTGAATCTGTGCGAGCTTCAAGTACCTTCTTTACCTTCAAACCTGGTGCCAGAGCCACTGCCATGACTCTAACTCCAGACCTCCTTCGTTGCCTTCTTTCTGAATTCTTTCATGCTCTGCAACATTCTCAACTAATATCAAAGGGTGCAAAGAAGAACCATCAAATAACAGATTAACTCCAGGCAGAATCACATCGTTACTATGGTAATGAATTGTCTGGTTTTGTCCCAGATGTTACATCAAGTGTTGTAGATCCTTTAGATGATCTAGTGCCAGGTTCGTATGGAGGAGCGAGAGAATAGGACCTCAGCTTAACCCCATTAAAATTTATAAGCTCAGAATGTTGCCTGTGCCATTCAAAATACTTTGATGCCTCAGGTTTATTTTCTGTCCCAGGAGTACTAGGAGGTATAGGTTCAACAATAGAGTTCCATCTTCCACTTGCATATCTTGTCAGCTGGGGAGATGCATCTTGTGTTTGTTCCCTCGCGTAAATATTTTTTTTTTGCAATCGGGCCAGTTACATGATACTCAGCACAAAATTCATGCAGTCTTTCCCTTAACTTTTGCATTGCTTCACGATGCTCTGATAATGAATATGCTTGAAGCAACTATGACTGTGTTACCCTATTGCATATGGTTCTGCACAGTTCAGGGCTGAAAAGTGGAATTCCAAATTCTAAGCTTAGTGGAACCCATTCATATCTTGTAACTGTAGAAGAAAAATTATCATAAACATCTACCTTATGAACCTTTATTATGCAAATATATCCTATAGTCCAAAGTTGGAGTTCCTTCTCGAAGAAGCATTCCTGAGCCTGCGCAAGCATAAGCCTCTCGAGCATACCCGCGCATTCGATGGACACGTCCAAGGTAGACTGCCCTACAGAAGCCTTCATGGAGATATTGCCCCAGCCACTGCCTGGAATGCATTGCAAGCCTGCTTGAGCCCGTTGGCAGTGGTTCGATCCATGGAAAGGGCAAGCTGGCTTTGAATTGCAGCCAAATTGAAGACCACGACGGCTTTCTCCAAGTGGATGTTCTACTGCGCGGCCTTCTTGTTCTGTTTGAAGGCGTCGTACCAGGTGAAGGTTACAGTGTGCACATGTTCCTTCTCACTGGAGATGGGGAACCTTGATTCTATGACGCATAGGGCCTTGTAGTAATTCTGCAAGAGATCGCGACGGGATTCCAGCGAGTCCGAGGCCTTCTCCACATCGTTGCGCATCTGTTTCACAGTCTCGCGGTTGTCTTCCATGTTCTGCGCCTCACGCTCGAAGCAGTGGATGACGATGTACTGCCTCAGGGTGCCTGTAAGCTGACAGGTCTTAAAGATAAAGATAGGATAACATTTAATTGAAACAGAAAGGCTGATTTTAGGAGGATTTTTCTCTAACCGAGTTTAGCAGATGCGTGCCAAATTGAGGGCAGTTGAAACCGCCACAAAAGAATTTACATCAATGTTTGTAATGGAGCTGGATGATGAGGAGGAGCGATAGTGATCTGTCGTCATGATTTGTGCTGCTTATTTCTATAAATCGCCTTTGAACACTTCGTCCTGGGCATATAGCTGGTCGGTTTCTCATCAGCATCGTCATGAAAGCATTCCTTTTTTTCTCTATCAAAATTGTGCATATTGCTGTCCGATTGAACCATAGCCTAAAGCTGAGGAATTGTAGCGTAAATGAAGTAGTTGCGTTTTGGACCTTGATTTTTTGTTCACTGGGAGACTGAAATCTGTGTCTCCTGAACTTCTCGAGCCAGCTTTGGGAATAAGCTTTGCAAAAGATGGGATGCAAGAAAAATATTGGCTATCACTGGTTGCTGTTCACAGTGATTCCTGGCTCGGTAAAAAAAAATTATTTTTACTTTTTATTTTTTAATTTTTTAATTGAAAAACAAAAATGTTTTATTTTTTATGGTAAAAAAACTAAACGAATTTAATCCTATACTTAATTTTTTAAATTATTATTATTATTTTTTTAATTTTTTTTTTTATTTATGTTATTGTGTTAAAAGCTAAAAAAATGAAATTTTATTCTAAAATAATTTTTTTTTTTAATTTTTATGTTACATTAATTTTTTAATTTTTTTTTTTTAAAGCTAAATTAAAATTGATTTTTTTTTTTTAAACTAAAATTGTTGTATTTTGTTTTGTGTTAAAAAAAAAATTTAATCCTATTTTTTTTTTTTTAAATTAAAATCTCTAAAAAGAAATTTAATTTGATTTATTATTAAGAAAAATGATTTTTTTAATTTGATTTATTTCCTAATGTTTTTTCTAACTTAAAAAAAATAAAATTGATTTATTTGTTTTTTTTTAAATTAGTAAACCAATTTTTTTTATTTTTTTTTTTTAACTAAAATAAATTATGCTACGAAAATAAATAAATAAAAATAAAAAGAAGTTAGATTTATTCCTAAGAATTTTCATGTTAAAATCAAAATCTTTTTTTATTTTTTTTTAAATTGAATTTATTCTATTTTTTTAATTTTTATATTGTTTTAAAATCATTTTTTTTAAAGAATTTAAATTTTATTCTAATCCTAAAACGACCTAGGATCTTTTATTGATTTAAGATGATTTTTTTTAGCAAATGGAGACAACTATATTGCAAACCTTGAAAACATTTATAGACATTCTACTTTCTAATCCTCGAGATCGTGTGAAAACGCAGGAGGAGAGCATACTTATTCGAAACATAAAATATGATCCTACCTACTCTATGCTAATTGAAAATTACAAACTATTACGTGTAATTAAATTTCCAGTGTAACCATTCACGCAATAGTAGTAAAAATATATTCATTTTCAATTTCCCAATTTTAAACTGAAAATATACAAGGATGATCGAATCTAGTTTTTGTGAGTATGATCTAATGAAATAAAAACAAAATCAATCTAACCTTGTACTTGTTTGAAACCATCGAAACCACTTGTCGATAAGGCTTTCATAGGCGTGATTTCCATTCTCATTCAGATCATGCTGCAACTTCTCTTCGTCCTCCTCAATTTCCTGTTCAAATAATTGTTCATCGTTAGATATACAAGATTCTTCAAATGTTAATTCATTGTTTTCTTCTAGAGGAGTAGTTAAACTTTTGGCTGCTCTCAAGATCTCTTCTTCACAAGAAGAGGAGATCCTAACACTTGCTAGGATCTAAGCAAGTTGTTCCAAACTTATACTCATAGTTTTTCCATATATACATATGGATGTTTATTGTGTTTTTGTTTTTATTTTAGTGAATGGGGGGTTTTCTTATTTGTGTTCTATTTCTATGTTTTCTATATGAGAATAAACATAAATAAAAATTCCTAAATGCAACTAACCCTAAATGATCCTAAATAAAAATTCTTCCTAAAAAATCTTCTTAACTAGCTTACATCTAAGTTTGCTTCCCCGGCAATGGCGCCAAAATGTTGGGCGATTTAGTTGTCTACTAAATCCCTGTCATTTAATTTATCAATCCGGGGAATCGTAAACTTAGAAGCAAACCAAAATATATGGGACCTTAGATGAAACAGGTGTAAGAAGTTTGTTTAGAATGGAAATGCATATTACAAATCTAAACTATCAGATCTATTTTATGAAAGCATACAAGAATGTTTGATCAATGGAATTATTTTACTTTAGAAGATAGAGAAGAGTCTCTTGTTCAAGAGTCCTGATTGTCCTTCTACAATCTTCCTATAATAACATTATCAAACACCTAAGAAAGCAAGAAAGAAAGCATGTAAATGAAAGCAAGTAAATATTGTTTTCAATTCAATTCTTAGCTTATGGAGAAGAGTCTCCTAACTTAGGAGGACTTAATTGCTTCTCACATAAAAACTATAACCTGAAAATTGAGGTTAATTTGGAGGCCCAACACCAACTTCCTTGAAACACAAGACCCCTATGTTTACTAGAATACATTGAAAATGTTGAGCTGGATGCTCTTGCATCAGTTTTTTACATTCATTAAGGATTAAATTTCCTAAAGACCATGCAATGCAATGAATTCTACTCAATTATTTGTACGATCACTAGGGGTATATCAAACCTATAAAAGAGGAAAAGTACCACACTGACCTCGCACCTAGGAAAATCACCATGATTTGCTCCATCATAAAAACCATGGGGATATCCATGGATAAGAATGGGCATGATAGGCACTTGTTACATCAGGGATTTTGGTTCAACCTTGCATTTTATGCACAATTTTACAACTATTCCTATTATGGCCTTAATCGGGATGTCCTGTGAGTGTAAAGTACTTGAGTTCTTGGCCCACCATAAGAAATTTATAAGAATGCAAGGGAACCTTTCAAAATGACTAGTGGCTTTGTTTTTTTTCCAAGATTTGAAACATTCTTCTAGTACTATGCCATACGAAGAATATTTGATATCCAAGTTGGCCAACAACTTGGATATTACTTGCACTATTGTTAATTTTGGTTAACATGTTCTTTGCTTCGGTCTATTACTTCAATGTTCCACATTAATCCAATTTTAATTTCCATTTATTTTCATTAGAAATCACATAAACCATTATCACATTGATGGTAACTAAAATAAGAACATAAATATCATATGCAGAGGACAAGCCAAGACAAGAGAACACATAAACTGGTTCAAGCGAGGTAAAAAGCCCAAGATGGGGAAAACCCTTGAACAATTCTTCTTATTATTAATATAAAGTGTTCAATAGAGAAAGAGAGAGAGTACAATCAAAGTCAAAACTGACTTGCCAAAAATGATGACTTGTACCACTATCCAAATGCCAAAGAGACTTCCCAGTCAAGTATGCAATTCTTCATTCAAATAATAGCATAAAAATTCTACCTTAACCATGGTCAACAGTAGTCAAATCGACTACAAAATAACATCCTAAAGGAGATCGGTCCTATATCAAATCATGCATCCTCCTTTTTTGAATATAATACACCCAAAATAATCTAAGAATGAGCAGTCAAACTAGGTCGATGAGATGATCCGGATCTTGGGGCGAGGTCCCCAAGATTTGAAAAATGGAAATGCCAGAAGAAAATAGAACACACATTAAACAAAACCACCAAGAAATTTTTTATTAACATAAAGAATAACTGTAAAAGATACATTGTGGTGGACAATATATCCATTTACAAAATACAACTTTGTTGCTAATCCCCTCTTTCCCCAATTGTTGCTAATCTCTTCATGGAAAAATTTGAAACAAAGGCTCTAGACTCATACCCTTTAAAACCCAAGTTCTGGGTCAGGTTTGTAGATGACACAAGTGTCAATTGGCCACATGGGGATAAAGAACTTAAAAACTTTTTGAACCATCTCAATAGCATATCTGAAGACATCAAGTTTACAATGGAAATAGAGGAGAACAACTGTATTCCTTTCCTTGACATTCTTCTCATTAGAAACAAAGATGGTTCCATAGGTCATAAAGTTTTCAGAAAGAAAGCTCACACTGACAACTACCTCCATGCTGACTCACATCACCACCCAGCCCAAAAGATGGGGGTACTGCAGACCCTCTTCACTAGAGCTTGTAGAATTTCAGATAATAACCACACTGATGAAGAAATTACGTACCTGAAAAGAACTTTCACCAACTTAGGATACAGTAGTAAAAGCATCCTCAAAGCTATTAATAAGGCAAAGTCTCGGAACAATATTAATAAAACAAAAAACCCTGTAACTTCCAATGCCTACCTTCCATACATTCAAGGTGTCACAGACAAGATAGCCAAAATTCTCAAGAAAAAAGACATCAAAACTTCATTCAAGCCCTTGTCAACTATCAAACAAAAAATGAAATCTGTTAAGGACACCCAGGATCAGCTTCAACAGAAAGGTGTTTATGTCATAAACTGCTCTTGTGGTAAACAATATATAGGGGAAACTGGCAGGTCTGTAAGGATAAGACTCAAAGAGCATAGCGCTGATATCCGTAAAGAAAGAACTCGCTCTTCTGCCTTAGCTGAGCATGTTGGAAAAACAAACCATCACATTTGCCTTGAAGACACCAGAGTCATTGCTAATGAAGAACACCATTTCAAGCGGAAAATTCGTGAAGCTATTGAAATCATAAAGCATCCTAGTAACCTTAATAGGGATGGAGGCTGGGACATCAGTAAAAATTGGAACTCTCTGCTTAGAAAAAGTTATCCCTCCCCCCATCCGCATTCCCCTTCTTCCTCTCATATTTCCCTGTCTTAACTTGCCCCTCTCTCATCCCTAAGATTCTTAGCTCCCGTTAGAATATAGTGCCTATGTTATCCTTAATCATCTAGGCTTATCTTTAATCTTAAAATAAATCCAGATTAGAATTTGGCTTATAAATCCATTAAAATTGCATTATTAAAAAATTCCCCTTTTGTTTCAATTAATATCTAATTCCAAGCATGAACTTATAAGTAATCAAATTAATTAAAAAACATTGTATATCTAGGTTAATTAAACAATATAAACTAGGTTAATAAAACAATATAAAACCTAGTGAATTAACTTAGTTAATTAAACAATATGGAGCTGAATTGAAAAAACAACTTAAACTAAATTAATTAAGCTATATATAACTAAGTTAATTATACAATATATAACTAAATTAATTATACAATATATAACTAAGTTAGTAAACACTATATAACTAAGTCAATTAAGCAATATATAATAAGTTAGTATTATTATAATACCCTTATCTATTTATTGCAAAACCTTTGTGCATGTAATAATACATTAATAAAAATGCATTATAAGAATACATTATTAAATAAAATTCCAAGCAAGAACTTATAAAATAATCAAATTAATTAAAAACATTACATATCTAGGTTAAATAAACAATAAAACCTAGGTTAAAGAGAACAATATAACCCTAGTGAATTAGCTTGATTAAGTAATCAATATGGAACTAAATTAAAAAACAATATTAAACTTAATTAATTAAGCCATATATAACTAAGTAAATTATTCAATATAAAACTAAATTAATTATACAATATAAAACTAAGTTGAAAAACAATGGGTCGGCTCAGCTTCCTAACTGTCATCCTTCACCCTATTTATCACATACTCTTTTTCTCTTCTCTGTATCAAGTCCTGATGATGAGTCTTGCTCTAGACTCGAAACGTCGACATAAAAAAGATGAACACTGTGGATTATCCGAATCTAATCTCTCAAAAACCACTCCACAGAAACCTGCAATCCAAAATACAACTTGTTACTTATAGTCTTTTTTTAGTTATAATACCACAAGTAAACTCCATGGGTGGGTAGATACCATGGGTGATTGAACACCATGGGTTCATCTCACTTACAATACCATGGGTAAATGAATACTATGGTTGGATTCCACTTACAATTCCATGGTAAATTCCATGGGTGGATAAATACCTTCGGTGGATGAATACCATGGGTGGATGCCACTTACAATACCATGGGTATATTCCATGAGTGGATAAATACCATGGGTGGATGCCAACTTCCATTTGGATCATTTCCCCCCTCTTTAAGAAGCAATGGTCCTCATTGATGAAGTTCACCCTTAAGAAGCCTTTGTTAAGTATGAAGAGCCACTAAAGAGAAGGGTTTTGTGTGATAAACCCATAACCATGATAAATGAAGATTCGAGGATAAACCCTGTAATGCTTGTGACAAACTGTGATATGAAAATGTGCGGCCTATCAAATGGACTTCGATGAAGTGTGGGTTTGAGGATGACCCATAAAAATGAAAAATTAAGATCTGAAGATAGAGATACCTTATCATGTTATTAACCAACTGTGATACTAACAATGTGTGGCCTAGCAATTGGACTTTGATGACAAGGATTTTGTGTGGTTGACCCATAACTGTGATGTTGATTGTTGATGAAGTAGCAGGTGCCTACATAGCCTCGGGTGGGAGGGAACATCTCCAAAGAACCCAAGTCAGATGTTGCTATGTTTAAATTGATGAATGTGAAGTAGGTGCCTACTAAAACGGGGTGGGAGGGCATGTCTCCAAAGGGAACCCGCTGTTATCACAAAATCGTGTACTAAGGGCTGCTACTTAGCAAGATCTCATGCAACTATTTCAAACCAGGCTTTAGACTAAGGCTTAGCCTCCTCAGTCAGAGAGGGCTCTCTCACATATTCTTGATATGAATTAAGCACAAGAAAAGATGGCTAACTCTTCAAACAGTACATGAAAAATAAGCTGGTTGGAACAACAAAATAACACCTCTTCCATTGGGCTCATGGAGTCAAACACCTCTGCAGTAAACTACTAACTACTCAATCATGGAAGCCAAGGCATATAATGTTTAAACACTCAGAACATTTCTCAAAAAGAACCTCAACTCATAAACATACACAGGAAGTCTGAGCACTAGGTGAATTCAGAGTGATTGCATATTTAGTGAGCTGTAAAACATAAAAGGATAAAAACAAAACCACATATATTCTGAGCATTTGAACACATGATGAATCTTGGGAAGAAAAAGTAATCTTCATATTATTGTCAAAAGTCTTTTACATAAGCTGATATAAAAACTCTATTTTTTTTCATAAATCTCCAACCCTTTGTACATCAGATCTTCTGCTATATATAGAGCTATTTACATAACTTAGATTCCTCTTCTAGGATGAGGAAAATTCGAATTCTACCTGACCTGACACCTAATGACATTCAAAAATAACTATTAAATGCAAAGAACAGCTAACTAGGAGTCCTAGAGACCTAATACAACTAGGAGTGTAACTCCTTATTATGATTACAACAAACTTATCTAAACATTTAAAGCATTCATTGACACCTAACACTCCATGAGGTCGAATTTGATGAAGCCTCCCACGTGGTCACCCAACTGCTGATGAGAAACCCTAGAAATTAGGGAACATGTTTCCCTGTTTTTAGGGTTAGATCCTTGAAAATTGCAGAGCCTTTATCTCTTCATCCATGACAGATTTTACGAAACTGAAGGAGGTTTGTGTAGCCCATGTTGTCCAGAACAAAAACCTCTCCTGGTTTTTGAAAATATTTCTCCAGCTGTCCAGAACCTGTCCTTGAAAAAAACGTGGCAAACAGGGAAAAATCCGTTTTCTAAAATTAGGGTCTCAATGAAAGCTTCTTATCTCCCAACTGAAAACACATCCGAATAAAGGGATATAGGTTATTGTAGCTGGACATGTTATGAAGAGAAACCTCCTTCAGAATTCCAAGATAGCCTTTCATGTGACCAGAAGCTGATTTTGAAAAACACTACTAAAACCAGTAGACAAAGCTTGACTTTCTGCAGTTTCGTAACGCAAGTTTAACCATAAATTCCTCCCACCTCAGAACGAATTGGAAGCAACTGAAAGATATTTTTGTAGTGCATCATGTTAGGAAGAAAAGCCTCTTTCAGTTTGCAAAATTAAGTTCTCAGCTGCTCAGGAAAGCTTTTAGAAATTGACTAGTAAAAGCAGAAAACATAGTTTCTCCAGCTGAAACAGGCTGCTACAGGGGTTTCGCAGCGCGCTGCGAAAACACTGATTTCGTAGAGCAAAATAGGATTTTTACACTGTCTGCGCTACGAAAACGTGGATTCATAGCTAGTTTCAAAATTTCTCCTTATCCTCCTCAAAGCTCTGTCTTTCTTCTTGACTGCTGGCTGCCTTGTTTCTGTCATTCTTGTACATTGGTGATGGTTGTACTGATGATGATATTTTCCTTTCTTTTGACATTTTCTCCTTTGAAATTTCTTTAGACAAAACAACTTGGAAGAAAATACCTTGCTTAATTGAGGAGCTGCCTTGCTTGAATTTGATGAAGATTTCTTATCTCTGCTCACCATGGGCTTGTTTGCTCAAACTAAGAATTGGGTCAAATGCCTATTGCATGAACACGACCAAGATCATCATGAATATGTCTAGGATCAATTAACTCTTCCCTTACCTTTTTTCTTTGAAATTTTGTCAGTGATAATAGTGGCTCCACTTGGGATAGTGTGCCCTTGTGGTACACTAAGAACCTGCAGTTCCAGTGCCTTATCCTCTTATGATGAACAAAAATTTATTTGACAAACATCTTCTTCAAGCTTATGGGCCTTCACCTCGGGCTTAAGCTTGATGGTCACTGTGGGAAAAAGAAATCTACCGCTACTAAAAAAAAAATGCTCAATCAACCTTGAGCTTATTGGAACTTTCCTACCTACCTACCCTATCAGCTGCAAGCTCCACTTATAGTTCAAGCAACATGATATTTCCAATGAAGCCAATCATCAATCTGATCTGAAACTTGGATCTCCTTACTGTGCTTGAAGCATATATGAACCAGATACTGAAATAGCCAAGGAAGCATGAGGTGTAACTGTTCTTCAAGATAAACATATAATTGGAAAGCTGAATAGTAAATCTTCTCCAAGTAGTCAGCTATAGGGTCAAAAAACACACGGTTAGTTTGCTGATTCTCATAACATTCTATATCTTCAAACAACTTATCCTCAGCCACACCAAATTTATTTGACATGCTATCCAACTGCTTTTTTGAATCATTCCAACAAACAATGGAATTTTCCTCATTATTATCATCATTCTTTGGTGTAAGCTGCTGCAAGAAATTACAAAAATGAACAATGTTTTCCTCTGCGTGAGGGTCATAAAAAATTTCTTCCAACATTTCTTCTTGGTGTTTGTAATCATGTTCATTTTGATAATGATCCGAAGACTGACAAGTCTGCTGCATATCTACATCAATATCATAGGATTGAACATGGTTTTCATAAGTAAACCCCTGCTGATCTTCATGCTGCATTTCATGAGATGTTGTACTTTCTTCTTGGTGCTGAAATGCATTGTTATGAAGAGCCTCTAAAATTTCTTCATTCATAAACTCATCATCATCATAACAATCCTCCAAGTACTGAATGAGATTTAAAGAATGTCTACAGCAATCTTTGAGCAACAATAATGAAGGATGACATTCTTTATACGTGTCATAGAACACATCATGGAAATCAGCAAGAGAAGATAATGAACCATTTTCCAAACTTTTATACCAAGACCATGCTTTTCCTTCTAAAGTGGCCATAAACATCCTCATGAGACAATCCTCAGGAAAGTGAACCTTAAGACTGCGTACATGCATATGAAACCTAACCAAATGAAGAGCAGCATTGTCTTTCTTTTCATCTTTGAATATTGGAAGATCCTCTAACCAATCAACCTTTGGCATAGGATTTGGAAAACCAGGGATATGAGACCGATTCATAGGAGCATACCTGGCATTCATTCTTGCAGGGGAACACATCTTGTAACTTCATCAAGCTACTGGTCTTATAGCAGTGGAGTCACCTTCTAATTTGTTATTTGATGTGTGGAGTCGCCAAGGTAGTTTTGCAGCCTCAAAAAGATGTCTGAGCTCCTGCTACCTTCAGAAGTTCAGCTTCATGATTTCGGGAATGAATAGACTTCAGTCTCCCGGCAAACGCACCAAAATGTTATCACAAAATCGTGTACTAAGGGCTGCTACTTAGCAAGATCTCATGCAACTATTTCAAACCAGGCTTTAGACTAAGGCTTAGCCTCCTTAGTCAGAGAGGGCTCTCTCACATATTCTTGATATGAATTAAGAACAAGAAAAGATGGCTAACTCTTCAAACAGTACATGAAAAATAAGCTGGTTGGAACAACAAAATAACACCTCTTCCATTGGGCTCATGGAGTCAAACACCTCTGCAGTAAACTACTAACTACTCAATCATGGAAGCCAAGGCATATAATGTTTAAACACTCAGAACATTTCTCAAAAAGAACCTCAACTCATAAACATACACAGGAAGTCTGAGCACTAGGTGAATTCAGAGTGATTGCATATTTAGTTAGGTGTAAAACATAAAAGGATAAAAAAAAAACCACATATATTCTGAGCATTTGAACACATGATGAAGCTTGGGAAGAAAAAGTAATCTTCATATTACTGTCAAAAGTCTTTTACATAAGCTGATATAAAAACTCTGTTTTTTTTCATAAATCTCCAACCCTTTGTACATTAGATCTTCTGCTATATATAGAGCTATTTACATAACTTAGATTCCTCTTCTAGGATGAGGAAAATTCGAATTCTACCTGACCTGACACATAATGACATTCAAAACTAACTATTAAATGCAAAGGACAGCTAACTAGGAGTCCTAGAGACCTAATACAACTAGGAGTGTAACTCCTTATTATGATTACAACAAAATTATATAAAAATTTAAAGCATTCATTGACACCTAACACTCCATGAGGTCGAATTTGATGAAGCCTCCCACGTGGTCACCCAACTGCTGATGAGAAACCCTAGAAATTAGGGAACATGTTTCCCTGTTTTTAGGGTTAGATCCTTAAAAATTGCAGAGACTTTATCTCTTCATCCATGACATATTTTATGAAACTGAAGGAGGTTTTTGTAGCCCATGTTTTCCAGAACAAAAACCTCTCCTGGTTTTTGAAAATATTTCTCCAGCTGTCCAGAAACTGTCCTTGAAAAACACGTGGAAAACAGGGAAAAATCCGTTTTCTGAAATTAGGGTCTCAATGAAAGCTTCTTATCTCCCAACTGAAAACACATCCGAATAAAGGGAGATAGGTTATTGTAGCTGGACATCTTATGAAGATAAACCTCCTTTAGAATTCCAAGATAGCCTTTCATGTGACCAGAAGCTGATTTTGAAAAACACTACTAAAACCAGTAGACAAAGCTTGACTTTCTGCAGTTTCGTAGCGCAAGTTTAACCATAAATTCCTCCCACCTCAGAACGAATTGGAAGAAACCGAAAGAGGTTTTTGTAGTGCAGCATGTTGGGAAGAAAATACTCTTTCAGTTTGCAAAATTAAGTTCTCAGCTGCTCAGGAAAGCTTTTAGAAATTGACTAGTAAAAGCAGAAAACAAAGTTTCTCCAGCTGAAACAGGCTGCTACAAGGGTTTCGCAGCGCGCTGCGAAAACACTGATTTCGTAGCGCAAAATAGGATTTTTACACTGTCTACGCTACGAAAACGTGGATTCGTAGCTAGTTTCAAAATTTCTCCTTATCCTCCTCAAAGCTCTGTCTTTCTTCTTGACTGTTGGCTGCCTTGTTTCTGTCATTCTTGTACATTGGTGATGGTTGTACTGATGATGATATTTTCCTTTCTTTTGACATTTTCTCCTTTGAAATTTCTTTAGACAAAACAACTTGGAAGAAAATGCCTTGCTTAATTGAGGAGCTGCCTTGCTTGAATTTGATGAAGATTTCTTATCTCTGCTCACCATGGGCTTGTTTGCTCAAACTAAGAATTGGGTCAAATGCCTATTGCATGAACACGACCAAGATCATCATGAATATGTCCAGGATCAATTAACTCTTCCCTTACCTTTTTTCTTTGAAATTTTGTCAGTGATAACAGTGGCTCCACTTGGGATAGTGTGCCCTTGTGGTACACTAAGAACCTGCAGTTCCAGTGCCTTATCCTCTTATGATGAACAAAAATTTATTTGACAAACATCTTCTTCAAGCTTCTGGGCCTTCACCTCGGGCTTAAGCTTGATGGTCACCGTGGGAAAAAGAAATCTACCGCTACTGAAAAAAAAATGCTCAATCAACCTTGAGCTTATTGGCACTTTCCTACCTACCTACCCTATCAGCTGCAAGCTCCACTTATAGTTCAAGCAACATGATATTTCCAATGAAGCCAATCATCAATCTGATCTGAAACTTGGATCTCCTTACTGTGCTTGAAGCATATATGAACCAGATACTGAAATAGCCAAGGAAGCATGAGGTGTAACTGTTCTTCAAGATAAACATATAATTGGAAAGCTGAATAGTAAATCTTCTCCATGTAGTCAGCTATAGGGTCAAAAAACACACGGTTAGTTTGCTGATTCTCATAACATTCTATATCTTCAAACAACTTATCCTCAGCCACACCAAATTTATTTGACATGCTATCCAACTGCTTTTTTGAATCATTCCAACAAACAATGGAATTTTCCTCATTATTATCATCATTCTTTGGTGTAAGCTGCTGCAAGAAATTACAAAAATGAACAATGTTTTCCTCTGCCTGAGGGTCATAAAAAATTTCTTCCAACATTTCTTCTTGGTTTTTGTAATCATGTTCATTTTGATAATGATTTGAAGACTGACAAGTCTGCTGCATATCTACATCAATATCAGAGGATTGAACATGGTTTTCATAAGTAAACCCCTGCTGATCTTCATGCTGCATTTCATGAGATGTTGTACTTTCTTCTTAGTGCTGAAATGCATTGTTATGAAGAGCCTCTAAAATTTCTTCATTCATAATCTCATCATCATCATAACAATCCTCCAAGTACTGAATGAGATTTAAAGAATGTCTACAACAATCTTTGAGCAACAATAATGAAGGATGACATTCTTTATACGTGTCATAGAACACATCATGGAAATCAGCAAGAGAAGATAATGAACCATTTTCCAAACTTTTATACCAAGACCATGCTTTTCCTTCTAAAGTGGCCATAAACATCCTCATGAGACAATCCTCAGGAAAGTGAACCTTAAGACTGCGTACATGCATATGAAACCTAACCAAATGAAGAGCAACATTGTCTTTCTTTTCATCTTTGAATATTGGAAGATCCTCTAACCAATCAACCTTTGGCATAGGATTTGGAAAACCAGGGATATGAGACCGATTCATAGGAGCATACCTGGCATTCATTCTTGCAGTGGAACACATCTTGTAACTTCATCAAGCTACTAGTCTTCTAGCAGTGGAGTCACCTTCTAATTTGTTATTTGATGTGTGGAGTCGCCAAGGTAGTTTTGCAGCCTCAAAAAGATGTCTGAGCTCCTGCTACCTTCAGAAGTTCAGCTTCATGATTTCGGGAATGAATAGACTTCAGTCTCCCGGCAGACGCACCAAAATGTTATCACAAAATTGTGTACTAAGGGCTGCTACTTAGCAAGATCTCATGCAACTATTTCAAACCAGGCTTTAGACTAAGGCTTAGCCTCCTTAGTCAGAGAGGGCTCTCTCACAGATTCTTGATATGAATTAAGAACAAGAAAAGATGGCTAACCCTTCAAACAGTACATGAAAAATAAGCTGGTTGGAACAACAAAATAACACCTCTTCCATTGGGTTCATGGAGTCAAACACCTCTGCAGTAAACTACTAACTACTCAATCATGGAAGCCAAGGCATATAATGTTTAAACACTCAGAACATTTCTCAAAAAGAACCTCAACTCATAAACATACACAGGAAGTCTGAGCACTAGGTGAATTCAGAGTGATTGCATATTTAGTGAGCTGTAAAACATAAAAGGATAAAAACAAAACCACATATATTCTGAGCATTTGAACACATGATGAATCTTGGGAAGAAAAAGCAATCTTCATATTACTGTCAAAAGTCTTTTACATAAGCTGATATAAAAACTCTGTTTTTTTTCATAAATCTCCAACCCTTTGTACATCAGATCTTCTGCTATATATAGATCTATTTACATAACTTAGATTCCTCTTCTAGGATGAGGAAAATTCGAATTCTACCTGACCTGACACCTAATGACATTCAAAACTAACTATTAAATGCAAAGGACAACTAACTAGGAGTCCTAGAGACCTAATACAACTAGGAGTGTAACTCCTTATTATGATTACAACAAACTTATATAAACATTTAAAGCATTCATTGACACCTAACACTCCATGAGGTCGAATTTGATGAAGCCTCCCACGTGGTCACCCAACTGCTGATGAGAAACCCTAGAAATTAGGGAACATGTTTCCCTGTTTTTAGGGTTAGATCCTTGAAAATTGCAGAGCCTTTATCTCTTCATCCATGACAGATTTTATGAAACTGAAGGAGGTTTTTGTAGCCCATGTTGTCCAGAACAAAAACCTCTCCTGGTTTTTGAAAATATTTCTCCAGCTGTCCAGAAACTGTCCTTGACAAACACGTGGCAAACAGGGAAAAATCCGTTTTCTGAAATTAGGGTCTCAATGAAAGCTTCTTATCTCCCAACTGAAAACACATCCGAATAAAGGGAGATAGTTTATTGTAGCTGGACATGTTATGAAGAGAAACCTCCTTCAGAATTCCAGGATAGCCTTTCATGTGACCAGAAGCGGATTTTGAAAAACACTACTAAAACTAGTAGACAAAGCTTGACTTTTTGCAGTTTCGTAGCGCAGGTTTAGCCATAAATTCCTCCCACCTCAGAACGAATTGGAAGAAAATGAAAGAGGTTTTTGTAGTGCAGCATGTTAGGAAGAAAAGCCTCTTTCAGTTTGCAAAATTAGGTTCTCAGCTGCTCAGGAAAGCTTTTAGAAATTGACTAGTAAAAGTAGAAAACAGAGTTTCTCCAGCTGAAACAGGCTGCTACAGGGGTTTCGCAGCGCGCTGCGAAAACACTGATTTCGTAGCGCAAAATAGGATTTTTACACTGTCTGCGCTACGAAAACGTGGATTCGTAGCTAGTTTCAAAATTTCTCTTTATCCTCCTCAAAGCTCTGTATTTCTTCTTGACTGCTGGCTGCCTTGTTTCTGTCATTCTTGTACATTGGTGATGGTTGTACTGATGATGATATTTTCCTTTCTTTTGACATTTTCTCCTTTGAAATTTCTTTAGACAAAACAACTTGGAAGAAAATACCTTGCTTAATTGAGGAGCTGCCTTGCTTGAATTTGATGATGATTTCTTATCTCTGCTCACCATGGGCTTGTTTGCTCAAACTAAGAATTGGGTCAAATGCCTATTGCATGAACACGACCAAGATCATCATGAATATGTCGAGGATCAATTAACTCTTCCCTTACCTTTTTTCTTTGAAATTTTGTCAGTGATAACACCCGCTTCGAATGCTGCTTCAGATATTAAAAAAAAAACTATTTTAAAATGGGCATAAATCGGTCAATATAACTCATAATATTTATTATAAACTGTTTTTGGAAATAAAATAACCATTATGAATCTTCCCATGTGATCAAAATCTCTATATGGACAATCTAGAAACTCAAATTCGCGTTGCAATGATCTCATTGTCACAAAAGTTCTAAAAAGTAGCTGATTTTAAATCAACGATATCTCCCTCATCCAAACTCTGATTCGACCAGTTTTTTTTTTGAAAATGGGTGAATTTTCAAGAGAAGATTAGATATACAATTATTTTTCTAAAATTATACACAAAAATTGAAAAAAAAATTGATAGGATATCCACTGTCCATGAATTGTAGTAAAAAATTTCTGCAACACAGTTGATTTTAAATCAATGATATCTCCCTCATTCGAAACCCAATTCAACCGATTTTTTTTTTTTGAATTTGGGTATTTTTTCACAAGGAATCCAAATATGTTATTATCTTTTTTTAGTAAATTTTGCACCAAAAATTTCATATCTGATCTGCAAACTTTCCACCCAAAAAATTCCCACGAAAAGAATGAAAAATAATAATAATAAATAAATCTTCCTGCTTTGCCCAAGAAAGTACTTTTTTGAGGGCGTAGCATGTGCATGAAGGTTTTTGAAGTTTTCTTCAAAGCTTTGAAATTGAAATATGTGTCAAACCCTCATTCTCATGGAGTCATAACCTGAATCTAATATCACTGATCCAGATCTTAGGAAGAGGCCCCCCAAGACCTGAAAAATGGAAATGCCAAAAGAAAACAGGAGAACACACATTAAACAAAACCACCAAGAAGTTTTTTATTGAAATAGAGAATAACTGTAAAAGCTACATTGTGGTGGACAATATATCCCTTTACAAAATGTGACTTGTTACTTATAGTCGTTTTTAGTTAATATACCATAGGTAAATTCCATAGTTGGGTAGATACCATGGGTGGATCTCACTTACAATACCATGAGTAAATACCATGGTTGAATGAATAAAATGGGTGGATGCCATTTACAATACTATGGGTAAATTTCATTGGTGGATAAATACCTTCGATGAACGAATACCATGGGTGGATGTCTCTTACAATACCATGGTTATATTCCATGAGTGGATGTCAATTTCCATTCGGATCATGAGATGAGGAACTTTGCGGTCAAATGCCTGCAATTAGGGCTTGTAGTCATAGAGACCAGATTTGGTCTCAATAGTTGCAACCCTCCTTCCTAAGAAAGTTGTTTTAATTTGTTATTGTCTACCCTCCTTTTATTCCTATACATTGCCCCATGTCTTTTTCTATTTAACCTCCTTAGACCTATGGCTCCTTGTTGTAATTGCTTTCCCATCAAACAAGAGGAATAAGGCATGCAACCTAGTTAAAATTACTCTCCATAAGTGTAGTTTGTTGTAAGGAAGATCTGCCACAAAACAATCATAAATACACTTGTGAATTAGCACAAAAATCCTCCTTAAGGATGCGGCCTTCTCCTGCAATGGCCCAAACCTGCATAAGAAACAAAATAACCCAAAACATGCTTCTTCGTCCTCATTGTTTGGTCTCCTAGGGCTACGGCCAACGTCAGAGAGAAAATATGTGTCTAATGATGATGGAGGTCAATTATATTTATAGGAGATGGAGGGGGTTTCACTTTATTTAATTTACCACAAGCTGACCTTAAAAAATTACACATGTGTGGGCTTGCTTTCAAAAATATATTTTTCCTTATCCAAATTTAGTGATCTTTAGGCTGATTTTGGTCCTCTCGAAAAGAGGAATTCAATGCCATAATTATCTTCTTTAAAGGAACTTCCCAAATTGGAATTTTTCCCTAGTTTCCAATTTTAACAACTATGTATGAATAAATGATGAGAATATGTGAGATATTTTCAATTGAAATCTCGTATAAAGGACAACAACTAGGGCCCTCCCAACCCCTTCTTTTGATATTTTCTTAGGTTAATAGTTTTTGGTTGATGGCCAACCAAAATTACAATTTGCACCTAAGGGAATCATGGAGTTTCCATAATGGAATCCACCACCATCCTTTTTCCTTTGAAAAATAATATTTAGTGAAGATTCATAACCCATTTTAGCTATGAATTCCCCATTTCTAGGGATTTTTTACCATATTAGGTCATCTTATATGTCCTCTTTTAATTTGATAAAATTTGAAACAAGTTTGATATAGGATTCCCATTCTATTGCTTCTTGGCCAATATTTGAAACAAAAATTCTCTCTCTCTCTCAATATAAATATATATAGAAAAATAAATTGGAAATTGAAATATTTTTTTGTGATTAATATCTTTTTAAATGTCATACATAAAGATTTTCTTATATTTTTAATTTTGCAATAATATTTCTCTTTCCATATTAAATACCATAATTTTAGATAAACTTTATAGAGAGAGATAAAGAAATTGATCATAAAGAAACTTTTTATGCTTTAATTTCTCCATATTACAATACCCTAATTAAAGATCAATCTAAACTATAAATTATTTATAGTAACTAAAAGTAAAAAATTCTTATGGTTAAAACATTTCACTAGTTTGTTGTTCAATACACACACACACACACACATATGGAATTCTTTCTATGTTCATCAATATGCATATGCATATATAAATAACAAGCATAGATCCATCTCAAGCTCAAACGTATCAAGTATAGAGAGGAGAGGGATCAAGCCCTCAAGGTGCAAACCTTTTCTATTTTACACTTTAAAAGAGGCTTGCACCTTAAGATATTTGATTCATCTTGGCCCTTGGTAGATTCTATGGATCCATCCTAGTAAATAATAATAAAATGATTTAAAATAAAGTTATAATTTTGTCTTTTTTTATTATTATTTTTAATCTTGGCATGTGAGATATGTTTTGATGTTTATCAACATTTACCAACAATTTAATTTATGTAGCTACATTAGTATAATTCATAATGAGATTTTCAATCATGGTTATTGTTATCACTCAGATTTTCCTTGAAGTTGTAAGAAGAAGGAAAGGGGTCCGAGGTAACCACAAACCAACTTTTAATTACAAAATCTAGCCAATTTGTACTCAAAGAGGGCTCTCTCTTTAAGATTTAGCTTTGTTTTATAAGATATTAGGCTAGTTATGAAAGCTTTGGGATTTTGATTGTGTTTGGTGATGGAATTCAAAAGCGAATGGATAAACAGAGTATCTTGGGCCATTGGGCTATGGAGTCAACTGCAGATGGCTTAACTGGATTAGGCTATTTCAATAAAGGAGGTCTTCATAGAGCAAGATAGCTAAACAAGGAACAAATAGTAACTTGAAAGGGATAATGGACTTAAAAGGGAAGAAGGACAATTAATAATCCTTCAACATGTTTTAAGAGGATGGAAATTGGGTGATCACTAATAAAAAGAAATTAAGAATTTCTTATTAAATGACCACAATGATAAACTAAGAAGCAAGGAGCAATTAAGAATTCCCTGCCTATGATAGCTTAGAAGAAAACATTTAGAATAAAAATGATTTTAAAGACAGATTGCAATTAAGCACTTTCTGAAATATACTTTTTCGTTTTAATATTCAGATATGAAACACAAGTGAAATATTAAACCAGAAAACAATAACACATGAGATATAGAATACTTATTTGTCCAATGTTTGACACATGAATCCTATAAAAAGTCCCTTGCTTTATTTCTTCATCCAGCCAGCCATACAAGAATTGTCCAACAACACTTCTATTCCAAAATAATAAGTCTACAGAAATGTCTAAGAATCCACCCTAAGTACTTCGAATGAGGAAGTACTTATACAAAAATTTACAATAAAATATCTCTTAACAAAGAGAGATTTATTCTAGGATGATTAACTAAATTTTACATAAAAGTAGAGACAGATGGTCTTGAAGATAGAAATTAAAAGTGAATTGATGGCTTGTTGTCCCTGTTTTTGTGAATGAGCTGGAGGCAGGCCCTATGATTGAGCATCTTGTTGTCTTGCTCGTAATTCTATGCTGGTTGTTTTCTTTTCATCTTCTTACTGATACTCTTTGACCTGTTCTGATACTCTTTACCTGCTTTATCCTTATTCACCTTCTTTTACCAAAATTATGCATGGTAAATACTTCAATTTTACTTTTCACCAAGGTAAATTATAAAATTTCTGTCATATTTGTCCACCAATCTTCCTTGGGCATCCTGGTCCTTTGTAGCTTCCTGAAAATTTCATCAGCCTCTGTGTATTTTACAAAATTAGGCTGAACTGGAAACAAATGTTTTAATTCATGTTCAACATAAAAAAGGTTCTCTAGACTGTCATAGAGAACTCTACCAGTAGGTAATGCCTTGGGTGCAGATGCACTAACTGATGAACTGGCCTGGTTATTTTCATACTGGCTTAATTTATCGACATAATCTTCATGCCTCATTAATTTATCATTAATCACTAGAGGACTGGGGAGTCCTTTACTCTGTAAAATGCCAAACTTTCCCATCAAATCATCAATGTCCTCTTGCATGTTCTAAGATTTTCTTTCTAAGACCTGCATCAGTGACCTTTTGGTCAATACCTTCTTGATTCCTAGGATAGCCCTAGTTCTATCCTCAATATTTAGCTCTTCTAGCTGGTACATATTTCTGCTGTTCAAAAAATTTAATAGCCTGATAGCTTCCTCAGGCTTTCCCCCTAGCTCTTTCTTAGTTTTCTGAATCTCTTGGAGAGCCACTTTTACCAGGTCAATCTATTCAAAAATAATTTGTATGGATGACCAAACATCATTTATTGACTGAGTGATGTTGGTCCATAGAATTTTCCTAATGTCTATTAAAGGCTTTTCAAAAGTGAGGTCCTTCTCTAGTGTTTTCACCTATTGTGCCAAGCCTTTATTCTTCCTCACCTCTTCAGCAAAATTAATCTTTGAAACATCATATTTCTACTCTAAGGTGACAAATTTCTCTTTTACCTTCTGGAGTTCAGAAACTTGTAGTTTCATTTCCTCCATTGACTTGATTAACTGTTCAGTGCTTTGACCTGAAGTTTCTGCCTGTACTGTACCTGTGCTTGTACCTGTAATTGTCTCTGTTGTGACCAAGGGGACATTTGGTGCCAGAGCTATTGCAAGTGTTGAAGGGACTGCCGTGGAGACCACTGGTATCACATTTTGAGGCTGAGAGGTCGACTCACTCTGCCTGCTCTTTAGTGATTTTTCTAATTCCTACTCAGTCTCCTTCAACTGTTCATTTAGCTTGAGAACTAAGTCCATAAGCTCTTCTTCAGACTTCTTTTGAATAACTTCAACAGTTTGTGGATGCCTTGATGGAGGCAACTTTAACTACTTTCTCAAGGGATCTATGTCTTCATCTTTCTTCTTTATCAAGGCCTCTACAGCTTTTACATCTTTTGGGTTATGACCCAATCCAATAACCAACTCCTCCAATGATTTAATTCTATTGTCTTTAGCCTGTGAGAAGGCTCTTTCTAGCTGTAGTTCAGCAGTGGTATTGTTTAATGAGTTTTCCAATCTTTGGGCCATCATAGCTTTAGTTATTAATGTTGAATACGCCATTTTCCCTGTCTGCTTATGTAATTCAATCTGATCTAGGGGATGGATGTCCTTGGCCATTGTCACACGGAATCAGTCAAGGGTGCGGACACAGCTGACCTTCCTAGAAGTCTAAGACATTCTAATGACAAACAAAACAAGCTGGAGCTATCCTTCTCTAAACATACATTATGATATGAGAAATCAAGTGTTTCGTTCTTACCTCTGTCCAAACGCTGTTGTAGAAGTCCAAGCTTTGTTGATCCAGATGAGCTCCTCCCTTTCTCCAAAACCTGCAATCATCAACAATCAAACAATTAAATAGCACCTGATTATAACATAAAACAAAGCATATTCAACACATAGACCAAGGAGTACATGAAATAACCCATTAACAACAAGTTATTGAGAAGAATGGACCAATTTGCATTAAAGGTAATCAAAAGGAACCATTACAACCTGAGCCTTGGTGTTGTGCAAGCTCCTTCCAGGGTCCACAAGAGTCTTCCTCTACTTTGACAAAGCTCACCCACTTCCAAATAGAACAGGTAAAGATGACAATCTCTCCTCACAAGCTTCTAAATGGGAGTCCTAATTCCTGCAGCATTTACCCTTAGAAATCTATAGCTTTTAACCTTCTTCCTTCTAGCTCAATGCCTCTTTTTATAGTGCTCAAGAGGAAGTTAATCAGGTCCACCATCAATGGGATAGTCCCCTCTTTGGATGGGATCACTCCCTTATTGATGGGATAAGTTCCTCTTTGATAGGAGTGCATGAACCATCTGGAGGTGCTCAATACTCATCCAAGAATCTTCTAGAATGCTCTAGAAATGACCACAAGTAAGTTTTTGAAGATAAAACTTGCGCATTTTAACCTTTTCAGAGGGACGCACCTGCCCCTTTAGATACAGAGCGTCCTTGGACGCAGACCTTATGAACAAAAGGTGCGTACCCGTAGGCAAGGCTTGAGAGAACCTGCATACCCAGAGATAAACATGTTTTATAAAGACTTTCTCTCTTTCTTGGAGTTTGATATGAATAGTAGAGGCATAAGACTTGCTCAAAAGGGTAGTATGACTGTTGATTGAGCCATACCGACTGTAAATAGCCATGGTGACATTTTTTAGTGTAACAGATTGCCCCCTAAAGTGCGAAGCCTGGAATAGATTAGGGTTTTGTATTATCTAGGAAGGGTGAAGCGCTTTACCATTTCGAGGATTATCTCATGGAGAACCTGGTTGGAACCTGCAATTTTCAACACAAAATACATGGATAAGATTATATCATCACTGAGGTAGGCATTCCCATACTCAGATAAAAACTTTGCTGATACAGAAATGATCTTGTAGTACATCATAATCATAGACTTTTGTAGACACAGTATGGGCGCAGCCATCTGTTTATGATTAGTCTACTTAGATAATGAATACAAAACTCCTCGCAGCCTGGACGGTAAAGATTTGATCCAGGGTCTTCATTCCTACTTCTCGAATTGGTACGATTCTAGCCATGCGAATAAATGAGTCGATGTCGAACATGGTAGAAACCACTTGATTACCAGTCGATGATGTGAACTGTTAACAAGCGTGAGAGAGACCACCAGTAATGTCAATGGTTCTCAAAGTACCCAGTACAATCCATGAGATGTGAATGAATGAGTTGGTGTCGAACATTTCACGGAATCCTTCGATCGAAAGTCAATGATGTAAACTAACGTCAAAGGCGAGAAACCTGCCATTGATGCATGCAGACCTCAAGGCACTGACGATTTCTAAGTCATCTCTCTAGATAATGTGCTGATGTCGATAGAAAGAGACTCGTTGCAGGCAAGCCCACAACACGAAATCATTGTTCAAGTTGAAGAAATATTGCTGTAAGGACTGACTCAGGGATGGTCAAATGGATGACAAGTATTTTGCAGATGAAAGTTTTGTTTGCAGACCTCTTGAACACATAACGACACGACAGATGGTTTGGTGCTAAATAACTCAAAGTTAATCCCCAGAACCCGGTTGAAGACTTTCAAAAGTGGTTTGATTGACTGTGAGGTAAAAAATTTCCCAACCCAGGTGAATGAAAAGTGTCGTGTTCAAGAGTGGTAATAAAGTTTCTTTTGAGACAAAAGGTAACAAATAGGCTCATTCTTTTCTCTTTTCCCCCACCATTTCTGGCAAGTACCTCTTTATTTTTAACAAGCTTGAGGAGGATAACATATGCTTGATTATAAGCTCATCCTTCGGATGAGTCCAACCCAGTTTTGATTCGAACCCTAGGAAGGAGTGGTTCGTTCCTGTTTGTAATTGAACATGTCCTTTACTGTGAAATGTTTAACGAGCCCAGTATAGGAGAAACTCGGTGTTTTTCAATTTTAGAGAGTCTGAAAAACTTAAGGAAACTCCAAGTTGAACTTTCTCGTAAATTTGTGTCCCTCAAGCCCGAAAAAGTATAAAATAATACCTGGGGGAACCGCTTGATCTTGCGACCAAGGAGTACTTTCATGATTAGTGTCATTGACCTGAAAAGTAAAAAGCGATCAAGGACACGTCGTTTTATTTCCGTATCGAGTTTGAAACGACAAAAACACGGCAATCTTTTCCTGATTTTACGGTCAGAAAAGAGCTATAAGGGGACCGTCTTTTAATTCCGTTTTAACGAGTGTAAAAGAAACGCTCGGCAATCTTTTCATGTTTTAGGAGTCAGAAAAGGGCTTAAAAGATGACTCTAATATTTTGTTTGTGAAAAATGACAATTTTCCCTCTAAGTCTCTTTGTCCTGCACAAAAGCGACACATTACTCATACCTGTTTAAGATAGGCAAAAATTCATCGAAAAACATCTTTCCATGGTGAAAAATGAACAAATTCATACAAAAAACCTATAAAAAGACTTTTTACCATGTCATTTTTACCGTTTGACTGTTGAGGTTGAAAAAGGAGCTTTTGACAAGAAACTTCCCGTGGTCGCTGCGGAAAATCCGACCGTTAGAATCGAACGCCGTCTCTTCCAGGTATTTCACAACATCCTCCTTGTCAATTTCATCCGTCTAGAATTTTGTTTTAAGTTTCATTTTTGATTTTTGGGGGGTTTTGGGTTTTGGAAACCGCCTTGGAAGGGACGCAGGTTTCCTAAAGGCTGGCCTGCGTCCCCCGACTTTTTCCTACACAGGGAAAAGGTCGGGGGACGCAGGTTACCTTCAGGCCACCTGTGTCCCGGTGTACTGTGCGCCAAACGCGGGGTGCGTCCTCCGCAAAATGCGGGTTTTGAAACCCCAAACTCCCAAACCAACCATTGAAATTTCTCAAAACTAATTTTAATGCTTGTTTATTCATGTGTAGGGCACTTATCATGCTGGATTGGAGAGAAAGAGAGCATGAGGAGGTTGATGAAGCTGCAATCAATCATCAACCCTCCCTCGATGCCCTAAGAGGATGCGGATTATACAAATACTGGTCCATACCCGGTATGAGAGCTCAGGTAAGGTTCTTGGAGTGGCTGGTCGAGAGATGGAACGTTCAAGAACAATGCTTTTATATCGGCGGGCAACAACTCGAGATAGAGCCTGCTGACATTTACTTTCTTACTGGCTTGCCGAACAGAGGTGAGCAACTCAATCTGGCCGGGACTAGGCCGGGTGGCCAATCCCTTGATAGTCTCCGAGCAGATTGGTGCCTACCTGATCGAGAGCACAAGAAAGGCATAGAGATCAAATATGTCTCTCAACGTGAACTCATGGTCTTAGCTTTCACTGTGACCAGGATTTGTGGCTCAGCCACTTTACATATTGCTACTGGGTCTCAATTTCGGATGGCAATTGATTGTCTCCAAGGCACCATTTTCAACTGGTGTGATGCGTTGTTGGCTAACTTGAAAGCCCAACTGACCAAGGCAAAGACCGGCAGACTAAAGACCTTTGGATATGGGCCTATAGTCGTGAGCTTTGCCTTAGAGAGGATACCAATGCTGATCCCTCAGCATCTCACTGTTGATATTTCGGGTCCTCAGGAGCCAAAGCTGGTACGATGGGTTGCTGTGATGGCCCGGCATCCGGACGAGGGTGCGGCAGTTGTTCGATTTACTGACAGTTATTTTCACTGGTTAGAGGACCAGGTGTTCGCGATTCAGGACTTTCCGTATGCCGGAATAGATTTTCGAGGTGATCCGGACATGGTTCTTCCACAGGGAGAACAATGGGATGACAGAGGTACTTTATTTTTCACGAGTTTTCAAATTATGTATTTTTTTGTTTTTTATATATATCATCTCAAACTGACAGTAAAGTTTTCAAAATGCAGATGTTGGTCCACAGCGTCCAGCCAACCTCCGGCTTTTCGAGAGGCGACATCCAGTTGCACCGCTACCGGCCCCACAGGACGTGGCGGCTGCAGAGGTACTGACTGAGTTGGAGCATGATCTATAGCGTCTGACGGCGGATATACCGGAGACATCTATGGATGATATTCCTATCAGACTTCAGCGCTACGTAGTCGCGGTCCCTGGACCGTTGAGGAGATTTTTGCACAAAGTAGCCCGTGCAGTGGTGTCGTACAGGGAGCACCACCAGTGATTGGCTAGTCACTTTGTAGACACATGTGACATTTTGACTTTTTGTACTTATCATTTTGCCGATCATAAGGTGTTTTTCAACCTATGATCGAAGACGATGTATATTTTTTGACACACTCCTATCTATATATATATCACTATTACCGGCTTATCTTGTTTAACATGTATGATGAAATGTTTTTTAAATTTACTTGCATGATTATCGTAAATGTCTGTCCAACACTCGAGAAGCAATTGCATCTGCTAATGTATTTAAGGACCTTGGAATATGCTGATATTCAATGTAATCAAATTCACGTTCCAAGAGACGCACTCTCAAAAACAACCTTAATAACACAGGATTTCTAATGGCATAAACTCTATTAAGCTGTAATACAACAAGTTCAGAATCTAACCTCACTATCAAACGTCGAATTCCAAATGAAATAGATTCGGATAATAATTCAACCACTGCACTGTATTCTGCAATGTTATTCGTTGTTTGACCGAGGCTTACCCCATGCATAGAAACTAACTCGTCAGAGGGTGAATAGATAACCCAAGCTGCGGAAGAGATATTCCGTGTACTACGACAAGCACCATCAGCAAATCCAATGTATGTTTGGAGGGGCGTCGACATCTACAATATCAAGAGCAAAACCAAGATAAGCCAAAATAACGACGAAAAACACACTCACTAAGCTAAGCACACTGACTAACTAACAATCAAACTAGCTAGAAAGAAAACCTAACCTAACTAAAAATTCTCCATACCCACCATTTAAGCATAATACCTCTTTAGGTAAAGTCCATTTCTGGGTTTATCCAAAGAGTCCCCATCAAAATCTACTAGCTCATAAGCCCCTTTTGCTAGCTTTCGCTTTACAATATAGGGTCCATGCCACATAGGAACGAATTTTCCAGCACCTAGCTTATCGTTAGCTTGATCATATAAGAGCACTAGGTCTCCCTCCGAAAAATTTCGAGGGGTCACATTTCTATCATACTGAGCTTTCATTCGCTTCGTGTGAGTCTCGATTGCCAATGTAGCGTCACGTCGAGTCTCATCTAATTTAGCTAAGTACAATAAACGTTTCTCCTCTTTGGAAGTAGCTGGAAGTAATTCGACAGCCATTTGAAGTGATGGGATTTCACATTCAATGGGTAACACTGCTTCTAAGCCATAAACTAGCTGGAAAGGAGTGAACCCTGTTGAGGTTTTCACTGAGGTTCGGTATGCCCATAGCGCCAAAAATAACATGTTGTGCCAATTCGACCGATGAATACCAATGGTTCGTCGGATCATGATAACCAGAACTTTGTTGATAGACTCAACCAAACCGTTGGCTTGCGGATAATAAGGAGTAGAGCTGTCATGGCGCAAACCAAGCTGGCTTGTAAGTTCAGTCATCATGGTGTTTCGAAAATGGCTTCCATGGTCAGTAATAATTGCTTGTGGGACACCAAACCTAGTTATTATATGATTGAATATGAAAACTGCAGCTGTTTTGCCGCTTGCGTCGAATGTAGGCATCGCCTCGGCCCATTTAGTGAAATAATCAACCGCGAGGATGATATACGCATGCCCCCCATCCGAGTGAGGGTTACAAGTAATAAAGTCGATACCCCATTTGGCGAATGGACCAACGACAATTATAGGGTGGAGAGGAGCAGGTGGTGCGTGCATCTTTCGATCAAACACTTGGCAGTTGTGGCACTTCCGGACTGCAATGATACAATCTTTAAACATAGATGGCCAGAAGTAACCAGCGCGCAACACCTTCTGAGCTGTGGCATACCCAGACATATGACCGCCACATGCTCCAGAGTGACAATCATTCAAAACTCTCTCAGCCTCTTCGTGAGTTAGACAACGTCGAAAAACTAAGTCTGCCCCCCGATAAAGTGTATCTCCAATAATTTTGTATTGCTGGGATTGAAACCTAATTTTTCGCCGTTCCTCTTTGGAAGCTTCAGGCCGAAAGGTTTGGGTTTGGAGATAGATGATTATATCCCTGAACCACGGATCTAAAGTACTGATAAGAAACAAAGATTCGTCCGCAATGGACTCTTCTGCCACAGTCTCTGTGTCAGTACGTGGGAAATCACACATCAATTCCGCAAAAACTAAGGATTTCTTAGACTTGGACTTCTCGAACTCCAAGTCGAACTCTTGCAGGATAACGATCCATTTAGAGTACTTGCCCCCTAGCAATTGTTTTGTCAAAATGTAAATCATAGGGTTGCAATCCGAAATAACTGTAGTTTTACGGAGAAGAATGTAGTGACGAAAACGCTGGACAGCTTGAACGGCTGCCAGGGCCAATTTCTCCACATGCGAATATTTTAACTCAGTGGGATTTAAGGTTCGACTGAGATAATATATCACATGTTCTGCTCCGAATTCATCTTCTTGAACTAACACCATTCCAATAGTGGAATATGAAGCTGCGAGGTATAAGAAGTAGTCCTGGTTGTAGTTGGGAGGATGCAACAACGGTGCATGGGTCAACGCGTGTTTAAGTGCATCAAAAGATTGTTGGGCAATCTCGTCCCAAAAGAATTGAACGTTCTGTTTCAACAACCGTGTAAAACCTTTAGTGACCTCGGCGTAGTTTGGGATGAATCGACGTAAAAAGTTCGCTTTCCCTTGCAAACTTTGGAGTTGGCGCAAACTCGAAGGAGGAGGCAATTTGATGATCGCTTCGACTTTCGAGGGATCGACGCGAATGCCGGCTTTTGAAACAACAAATCCCAGCAATCGACCTGTTTCTATACAGAAAACACACTTGTGGGGATTCAACCGAATTCGATAATGCCTACACCTCATAAAGATTGCTCGTAAGTGGTCAAGGTGATCAGCTCGATGTAAAGAATGAGCAGGCAAATCATCGAGATACGGTTGCACAATGTGCTTGATGTCGTGAAATGCGTAAGACATCGCCCGTTGAAAAGTGGCCCCGGCATTCTTAAGCCCAAAAGGTAATTTGCAATAAGCAAATGTCCCCCATGGACAAATGAATGCCGTTTTTGGTTGGTCGGCAGGTAGAATATTGATTTGATTATAGCCCGAAAAACCATCCATGAAGGAAAACATTTCACTTCCGGCACAATCATCAATAATTTGATCGATATAAGGCGTAGGATAGTTGTCTTTTGGACAAGCTCGATTGATATCCCTATAGTCGATACAGATTCTTATTGTTCCTTGTTTCTTGTTGACCGGAACAATATTCGATACCCAATCCGTTAACGGGATCGGATAAATGAAACCTGCTTTCAACAGCTTTTCGACTTCTGCTTTAATCGCAGCCGCTTTTCGAGGGTGAATCTGACGCAACCGTTGCCGAATGGGTTTAGCATCCGGGTAGGTTTTGATTTCATGAACAACAATGGCAGGATCGATTCCCGGCATTTCCTCGTAAGACCATGCAAACACATCGCGGAATTCTTGGAATAGGGCCTTGTAAGTTTGGATTTCTTCTTCTGTACATGAGGCACCTATATGAATGTTCTCCTCAATTCCGGGCTTCACTGAAATATCAATGGGAATAGTACGAGAAATATTCCCTAAATTCAACTCTGAATCAGAATGTTTCGTTGGATCCTGAGCGTCTTTGACATATTCAGCGGTAAAGATAGATGAAAAATCATTTTCAAATGCATCATCCTTAGGTAAAAACGAAGATCTGTGATGGAGATCTTCCCATGGTAGATCGTCTACACTTAGGATTTCGCGAAGTTGTTCATCAGATGACACAACTTCGGGAAACGCTATCCGTTCTAAGGTTGAGGTGAAAAGTGATATCTCACTGACCACATTCATTTGGTCGACTTCGGTTGAATGAAAGTCGGTAAAAGACATAAGAGCTTCATAAGCAATTTCATATGGACTCAAAGGCATAGCATTACCGAATGAGTCTATCTCAGAGTCAGATGGAACATACCAAGGATCATCATAAATAATGTTTTCTGACGTAATCATATGAATCGTTGCAAACGAAGGTTCTACGCTGAGTGGAGGGAGAGGAAAAGTTCCCAGTAAACCGGAATCCTTAACTAAACCTACACCAACGTCCCTATAAGGGATTGTCGTCTTACCGACATGCTGGATACTCTCTGAAGAGGCTGGGTCGGATGAAAAGTATGTCAGCTGATCAATAGTCACGATCTTACCGTTGTGTGGAAACTTAATTACTCTGAAGACCGATGAAACGACCGCTGTCATAGCATATGACCAACTTCGACCCAAAAGAAGGTTGTAGTCTAGAGGGGCATCAACCACTTCCACATCCAGACTAACGGTTTTACCTTCTACCCCTATAGGCAATTCCTGTAGAATACCAAACGGACGGAACCCACGGCCATCAAAGGCCTTAAGGATGGTGGGGGATTGGTTCAACGAAGGAGAACCAAGGGATCTCCAACATTGAATTGACATAATACACGTAGAAGCTCCCTCATCAATCACAGTTCGATGAATAGGCCTGTTTTTGACTATCACTGGAATTTGGAAAGCCATTTGATGGGGGAGTCGTGGTGTACTATTTTCTAGATCGAAGATCATTAGATTCGGATCCTGAACGTCAACAGCTCCTATAGCCGACAAAAGCAATTTTCGTTGTGCTGGACATGATTGCAGCACTTCTAACGCCGACATTGCTGAGGGTGAAACAGCTAAGTCCTCAACAATGTTGTAATTCTGGGCCGCTCTCGCATGTGGATTGAAAGCAGACCTTCGAAGTACACCCTTGGCGGGCGGTTTAATTACTAAGTCTGGGTTAGGTTTCTCGATCTGTAGTGGATCGGAACCAGGAGCTGAGGTTGATGGGTTAGAGTGAGAAGATTCTGCTTCTTACCATCAACAGGATTCTTACTACCATAATCTTGCGATCGAGTCGCAATCCTCACATGAGACATCATCAAAATGGGTTCTTCACTGGCATTCGAGGAAGAACCTATCATCTTATTCTCCTGCTCCGGAAATGGATTTTTTAACACAGCAGGAGTGGGAGAACCTTTGACTATTTTCACTACCTCGGCCCGATGAGGGCAATCTCTCGTAAAATGATCCTCTTCACAAATAAGACAAGGATATCGAGGTTTGCGCTTTTCGTCATTGGTTTCCGACTTTTCAGTTTTCTCCTTTGGAGCCTTGTCTGCTTTAGCCTTCTTCTTTCCTTTCTTCTTTCCACCGTTTTTTGATTTGGCCGTAGATGACTCTACAGCGTGAATATCGGCGGTAAGTTCAGGAGAAGACTCTCCTGTCGGGGAATCGGGCAAAGTGATAATAGGAGTAGTTGAAGCCTTGAAAGACTTCTTCTTGCTCTTTGTCTTCAGGATACCAATCATACCATCACCGGCATGAGATCCCGAAGGAGCAGCAGCGATTTCGTTCGACTTTGGAAGATCCGGAATCTTCTCGTGTAATGTACCCGACTGCGTGTAAACTAAGTCAAGGTATTGCGCCTGAGCAATGCCTTGCTCCTCAGTAACTACTCCGGCCTTAGCTACATCTTCAGTAATTCTTGGTAATAATGATTTAACAAACCATTCAGCTAAGATTTGGTCCGGGATAAAAACTTTCACTAGCCTTCTTCGACGTCTCCACTCATGAATGTGATCTGAAATATACGTGGGGGTTTATTGTTTTAGTGAAGTTAATAACTCCGTACCGTTATCGTATCTGACCGGTAACTGAAAGTGAGTTAAGAACGAGGTAGCTAACTGGCTAAAGTTGTAAAAAGAGGCCCGTGGTAACTCAATGTACCACTTGGCCGCGAGACCAATGAGTGTACGCTGAAAAAGACGTAAACGGATTGAATCATCCGAGATGGAATTTGAAGCACACCAGAGGTGGTAAGTCATCACGTGATTGGACGGATCCTCTCCAGACTTACCTTCGAACTTGGGTATATCGCTGGGCAACTTATTTGGCATTGGCGGCCAGAACGGAAGATATTGAATTGGATCGTTCGTTAGGCGCGTCAAGTCTGGTAAATCCAAAGTTGCGATAAACGGTAAATGCCGGTTAGGATCTCTAAAACTCTCGGTCACAATACCGGCCCCAGGAGGAGGATATCCAGGATAACTAGGAACAGGAGTCGCATTTGGGATATTATATCCTCCTGGAAAACCAGGATTAACCGGACCGTACTGGGGTTGCTGAGGTTGTTGATAAGTGTACCCAGGATACGGTTGATACTGGTAAACCGGTTGTTGGACAGCTTGCCCAGGTTGATACTGTCCCTGGTACGGAGGTTGAACAAATTGAGGTTGAGTAGTAACAACCGTACTTATACCAGGTTGGCCTACAGGCATCTGGACTGTGGTTTGAATCGTAGATCCAGACAATGGTACAGATGTCTGAGGAGTGGTTACAGGGACAGTAGAAACCGGAGCCATCGATACTCCAGAAGTAAGTATGGTAGATGTGGCGGTAGTTGCTACAGCCGTTTGAGATGGAGTACTAGGTGCAATTGGCGGCTGAGTAACTATCGAAGTTACAGGGGTCTGAACACTTGACTGGACAGGTTGCGGTTGCTGGGGTGGACCAGGAACTACAGGTTGTCCTGCTTGAGGTACCGACTGTATACTTGGCTGCAACATCTGTTGACCTTGTGACGGATCCCACACTAACATTCCAGGGTATTGACCCATAACAGGTTGAGGGTACTGAGATCCATAGCCGGATTGAGGATAGGATTGATAATTGTAAGGTGCAGTCCCATATGATTGCCCTTGAGGTGGTTGATAACTTTGACCTGAGTATTGACCTTGAGGTAAATACGGGTACTGGGGTTGACCTTGACCTTGAGGTTGGTATCCTTGAGGTTGATACCCTTGGGGTTGATACCCTTGGGGTTGCCATCCTTGAGGTTGCCATCCTTGAGGTTGATATTGATACTGAGGTTGACCTTGGGGTACATATTGAGGCTGGGGTTGACATTGAGGTATGTATTGCCCCATAGGAGCGTACTGACCTTGAGGTTGCCCCCCAGACACGAATTAAGTACCTTGAGGTTGCCCCCCAGGCATTAACGAAGGTTTCCCCCCAGGCGGTAATTGGCCACCTTGAGGTTGGGTAACGGGAACTGAACCTGACATCATGTAAATGTCTCCTACACTCAATGGTACATTACCACTGTTTCCAACTAATAACCCATGATCAATGGGTTGAGGAGACGCTCCTGCAAAGGTACCAGAAAGAGATTGATACCCAGTAGGAACAGAAGGACCGCCATGTAAAAAAGATTCAGGACTTTGTGTAAACACAGATGACTGACCAGACATATTTACAGGAGTATGAATTCCTCCAGGTGGAAAAGGAGTACGAGGTGTAGAAAAACCTAGCCCAAAGTTGTCTAAATAATTGGTTAACGAAAGGTACCAAGTAGTACTTCTAGGAGGACTGTAAAAGATGGATTCACGCTCCCTTAGATCAAGGGTAATTTGATCTTCAGGATCAGAGACGCCTATTTCTTCCTCTGGGACAAGTTCTTCTATAGGAATCAAACCAACAGGAAGATTTTCGGTGATAATTCTTTCTATTCTCGGTGAATCAGGAACACTAGGAGTCGGAGTAACAGGTTTGGATATTTCTGGTTCTTCGCTTGTATCGCTAGCAGACGAAAAACTACCAACAAGTTCAGAAACTGTAACAGCTTCGGGATTATAACCTGTCTCTAAACTTTGGTAATCTGGATGGACTACCAAGGAAGATTCTCCTTCTTCAGGTGAACCTATTCTACTGCCACTAGGAGGAGCTACAAGGACCTTTAAACCTTCTAAATTACTGGGGTCGTCTCGAGGAGGTCACCCCTAAGTCTACGGGATCTTCTCAACAATTCGGCCACAGAAACAACTTCAGGAGACTGGCCCCGAATTCTACGGGACTGTCTCGGTAATTCCGCCACAGCTAAAAACTTTTAACTACTACACACGAAAACAAAATAAAATTTCAAATCAAACCACCTAAAGTCTCTAAAGAACCAAACAAATTTGAATCACACGCCTAAAGAATCTAGGGTGTCAAACCAAACACAAACAGTATCTTCCGGACCAAAAGCGCTAGTTGGTGATTAGGTCCAACCTCACAGGATTCAGTACAGAAATGGCGGGTGGAACAGTTACGCCGACAACCTGCTTAATGAATAGACTGGACCAAGTTCCTCCACTTTAACCGTCTCGAGTGAAGTGAACCCCCCAGAAAATCCAAGTGAGTATAGCCGACGTCTGCTCCAGGTACAGTGGGACCTTCCCTCCACCGTCACCTTAGGTAGAATCCTAGAGATTATGGTCACTAAGGTTACCAACGACCACAAGTACACCTGGGGGAACAGTCTAAACTCCGACAGCACGCAAGGGCAGAGTAGCAAGCTCAATCCCCTTACCGGCTCCTTGACAGTAATCCAAGGTTTACCGATAAGTGACCCCTGGCTCCTCGACAATGGTTAATCTGAGGTTTACCGTTTGTAATACGTACTGTCTGGCGTCGTTCCCAACGAGGGGGGAATGATCCCCTCACTGGTTCGGACACGAGCTCGTGCTTCTCCTTTAAGAGGAGCTTTCCCAGAGTGTAAATGTAACAATTGGATTTGATTCTATCACAAGATCGACTACTTGTTTGTTTTACTGCCTTGGAGAGTTAAGTACTCACCTACTCCAAGACACTAGCCTAAGCTATGTTGGTGCTTCAGAGCCCTAGAAAATAAAAGTTACTAGTTCAATTTTACTTTAAGCGTTACTTTTGAGGTTGTTCTATAAAGTCACAAGGTGATGGAAGTGAAACCAATGGTGTGCAGACTCGACTCCAACCACTACAAAGATGCACCTAAGCTGATCTATACTACTTTTGCTTTTTCAATGAAAATCTTTAACTAAGAGAGTTGAGAGAATGCAATGTTTAAAGAAAACAACTTCCTTAGAAAAGACAATCAAAGAAACAATTCTCTTTTTCTTTTCGAGCACACAAACATAACCACTCTTTACTTGCACGAAAAACTCTTTTTCTTTCAAAAACTTTTAAAGCTACTTGAAACAAAACTTTTCAAAGGAGATATTTTTGTATTTTCTTTTTCAATAAAGCATGTAAACCTACCTTTAACAAAAAACAATCTCAAAAGCTACAAAACTATGAAAACTTGACTCACAAGCAAACCAAAAGAGAGATTACTCTAAGTAAACCTAACAAGGCAAAAGATCATAAAGGCGATTCTAGGATGTTTTACTTGATCAAAATCAAATCAAGGACTAGCTAATGCAGAATCAAAAGACTAGTCAAAACAAAACTCAAATCTTTTTGTTCTTTTCGTAAAATGGAATTCAAGACTTAAACAACAAGCACTTTGAAAATGGCCCAAAAGACAACTTGATGGTAAGTTACTTCTACAGGTAGACTTTTAGAACAGGTCTAACTTCTTAGAAAGTTGACAAAACCAGAGATATCTAAGGCTTGACAATTCCTACCGCTAAAGTCACTACAAGACCTACTCAAAATCAAACCCTAGGGCTTACACTTCGACGAAATCCACTAAAACACTTAATGCTAATGAAACCAGTTCAGGTGAAGATTCTGGACAAGGGACTGATGAATCTGGGCAGAAAAAACTAAGAAAAAACAAAATCTAAGAGCAAAAAGGGCAAAAAGTGGAATTTTCTTAAATTTTGGCAGGGGACGCAGGCAACCCGTTAGCACAGGTGCGGGCCCGCTCTGTGCACACAGCAAAAGTGCGTCCAGGGACGCACTGTGCAGCACTCAGAGGGTGCGTCCTACTGAAAACTCAAGAAAACCAAAAATAAAACTAATCCTAAGCTAACCCACCCAGAGACAAGATCACAGAGACAAAACCAGAAAAATAAACCAATTTTCTCAAAGCAAAGTTCAAACAAAAGAAAAGACTCTTCTCATTAATGGAAACTATCCCCAGCGGAGTCGCCAATTTGTCACACGGAATCAGTCAAAGGTGCGGACACAGCTGACCTTCCTAGAAGTCTAAGACATTCTAATGACAAACAAAACAAACTGGAGCTATCCTTTTCTAAACATACATTATGATATGAGAAATCAAGTGTTTCATTCTTACCTCTGTCCAAAGGCTGTTGTAGAAGTCCAAGCTTTGTTGATCCGGATGAGCTCCTCCCTTTCTCCAAAACCTGCAATCACCAACAGTCAAACAATTAAATAGCACCTGATTATAACATAAAACAAAGCATATTCAACACATAGACCAAGGAGTACATGAAATAACCCATTAACAACAAGCTATTGAGAAGAATGGACCAATTTGCATTAAAGGTAATCAAAAGGAACCATTACAACCTAAGCCTTGGTGTTGTGCAAGCTCCTTCCAGGGTCCACAAGAGTCTTCCTCTACTTTGACAAAGCTCACCCACTTCCAAATAGAACAAGTAAAGATGACAATCTCTCCTCACAAGCTTCTAAATGGGAGTCCTAATTCCTGTAGCATTTACCCTTAGAAATCTATAGCTTTTAACCTTCTTCCTTCTGGCTCAATGCCTCTTTTTATAGTGCTCAAGAGGAAGTTAATCAGGTCCACCATCAATGGGATAGTCCCCTCTTTGGATGGGATCACTCCCTTATTGATGGGATAAGTTCCTCTTTGATAGGAGTACATGAACCATCTGGAGGCGCTCAATACTCATCCAAGAATCTTCTAGAATGCTCTAGAAATGACCACAAGTAAGTTTTTGAAGATAAAACTTGCGCATTTTAACCTTTTCAGAGGGACGCACCTGCCCCTTTAGATACAGAGCGTCCTTGGACGCAGACCTTATGAACAAAAGGTGTGTACCCGCAGGCAAGGCTTGAGAGGACCTGCGTACCCAGAGATAAACATGTTTTATAAAGACTTTCTCTCTTTCTTGGAGTTTGATATGAATATTAGAGGCATAAGACTTGCTCAAAAGGGTAGTATGACTGTTGATTGAGCCATACCGACTGTAAATAGCCATGGTGACATTTTTTAGTGTAACAGCCATGACCTCAAAATCAGTTTTGAGGTAGTCTGTAATTGAATGGGGTTGTTGTACTTTGGGCTTGAAAAAGCTCATCTGCATTTTGCCTTCCTTGATGTCATGGGCTGACATCAACCTATTCTGATTGGTGGGAGCGATATTTAAATACCGATTGTAGACTTGGACCCGTAGTGGTTCATTTATGGCCTTTATTTCTTTGAATTTCTCTTTAATTTCTAGGTTCCTATTAGTTGAAGGCCTGAAGGATGATACTTCAGCACTTTGCTGTCTTTCCAGCTCTTGCCTTTGTGAGCTAGAAGGTGTCTCATCCACTGGGAAGGTATGTTGACTGTCTGCACCTTCTTTCCTCTGACTCCCTGTAGTTTCTTCAAAAAATTCCTCTTCTGAATGGGGGTTTAGCCTGTGCCTCTTAGCACCAAGCTGGTCTGATCGACCACTGGCAGGGGTAGCTACTTCCCTGTCTCTCTTTAAGCTCTTTTCCCCATTCAGAGGAGTCTATAAAACTGGTGGATCTCCCATGTTAATCTGAGTTGGATGGGACTGTGTTTGAGCCTGCTCTTGAGAGGTTTCAGGCTGCTTTGACATGGTTGATTTTCCTATTGCTGGAGTGCTGGTTTCTTGTTCTCTTCCCTGTGATGGTTTTGCAAGTGATGCACTAGTCTCCTGTGAGTGCCTTTGAGAGGTATCAGCTGTTGAGGCACTATTCCCTGGTGTTGGCTTCTGAGAAGTCCCAACTGGCACCTGTTCAAAATATTCTAGGTCAAGTGTTTTTTCTAGATCATTCATGACATTTTCTACATTGACTTGATCACTATCCATCTCTACAAGAGTCCCTTCCCTCCATTCATCCATGTTAGCATATTTCTCAATCTCTAGAATTCTGTGATGAAAATATGGTGATAGTCTATTTTTCATTCTCCTATCATAGATGAAACTGTGGGGGTCATATGGAGTCCAACTAAAACTTTTGTTTAATTTCATGTAGTCTTATAGAATTTGTTCTGCTGCTTTCCATGCTTCCCTATTGTTGCAGACAAATGGGCCTAAGTGATCCTTGATTATCAACTGTGCTTTCTGTTGGAAATAATACTGAGAGGGGGGGGGTGAATCAGTATTATCTAGCAATTTACCAAATCTTCCTTATTTGATCTTTTGAATTATTCTTGCATATCAGTACCATAAACAATGAGCATGAATAAAGAAAATAGACAGTCACACCAAAGAACACAAGATGTAAGGTGGAAACCCAATGCGGGAGAAAAACCACCTGCTGCAATATGTCTCTATCTTCTTTCAAGAAATTCTTTTTACAATGATTTTGTACTGGTGCAGTCCTTTACCAGCACGCAGGCTGCAACCTGCATAGAGCTATAACTCTCTCTTGTTTTCCAGTCTCTCCTGGAAGGGAGCTACAACCCCCTACTTCTTTTCATGAAGAATCAAATGATCAACAAGTATACAACAGATACAGTCTACTACAGATATCAGATCAGTAATTACAGAAACAACCCAGAACACCTTATGAACAGAAATATACAGTCAACAGATCATCTTAAGACAGGGACGCATATTTTCTTTCTGTGGCCCGCGACTGGACGCAGTATACCTTCTGTTGTTCTGCGTGCAGACGCACTGTTCCTCTTTGCTTTTCTGCGACCGACGCACCCAGCAACACTATCGCGCCGCGTCTTTCTCTTCAGAGACGCACCCAATACCACAGTCGCGCCGCGTCCTTTGCCTCAGAGACGCACCTGAGCCTTTACTGTACTGCGTCCCGGCGCACTTTCCCTTCACTGAATCTGCGTCCCTTCAGATATAGAAGATAAGAGGACTTCAGAACCAACCCAAACACTCAGATCCACAGATCTGATCATGCGCCATATAGATCATAGTCCATTAGAAGATTCACCCTTATAGATTTGGACTAGATCTCACCAAGAGATATTCAACCAAGATGATTCCTAATCCAAATGAACTCCTTTGCTTTATATAGGCAAGCTTCTCCCCAAAACATGGAACAATACCACGAGCCGACACCATAGAAACACGAAACCGTCGGCTAGATACCACACAAGAAACCCCCACGTGCTTTTCTCTGCCTTGAAATGTGTGCACTGGGCGGACGCACCTCCTGAACGGCTGGCCTGCGTCCCTGGACGCGGGTTCTGCATGGTCTACCTGCGGGGACGCACTTGCTGAACATATTTCCTGCGTCCTTCTTGATTTATTACCTGAATGAGTTTGCCATCAAGGACAACACCTGAATCATAATGCCAACAAACTCCCCCTTTGGACTTGATGGCAACCACATAATCTTCAGCTTCATCATTCTCCCCCTTTGACATCAAGGGCAAAGGGTATGCTCCCCCTATGCTCATGCTTCTCCAGATCTGTAACCAGAAATCCATCATGAAGGAGACAGAGACATATTGCAGCTATTTCCAAGATCTCCTTCTCCATAATGCCAACAATGCATTATGTGCTCCCCCTGAGCCTATACCACCAATAGGAAGATGATCAATAGTAAGATGATGCATCAACAACCCCCAGCTTTTGCCTGAGGTATTCAAAAGTGTCCCTGGGCAACGGTTTGGTGAAAATATCAGCAACTTGTTCCTTAGAAGGAACATACTCCAACTTGACCTTCTGTTCAAGTACTTGTTCCCGGAGAAAATGGTACTTGATTGGTATGTGCTTGGTTTTTGAATGCATAACTGGATTCTTTGAGATGCTGATTGCACTTGTGTTGTCACATAAGATAGGAATAGGAGGTGTACAAGTGATTTGATAATCCTGCAAAGTCTGCATCATCCAAAGAAGTTGGGTGCAACAAGATGCAGCAGCAACATATTCCGCTTCAGCTGTAGACAAGGCAATTGAACTTTGTTTCTTGCTGAACCAAGATACCAGTCTGGGACCCATAAAGAACGCACCACCACTTGTGCTTTTCCTGTCATCCACGCTTCCGGCCCAATCTGCATCTGTATAAGCATGAAGAGTGAGATCTGTATCTCTAGGATACCATAAGCCATAATTTTGAGTCCCTTGAAGATATTTGAAAATTCTCTTCACTGCTTGAAGATGAGTCTCCTTTGGATTTGCCTGAAATCTTCCAACTATTCCAACTGCATGCATGATGTCTGGTCGGGTACCTGTCAAATATAGTAAACTTCCAATCATAGATTTGTAGGTTGGTTGATGTACTGCTGCAGATTCATCATTTGCACTGAGACTACATCCTGTGACCATGGGTGTACATACTGGTTTTGCATCTTCCATGCCATATTTCTTCAAAATCTGCTTGAGATACTTGGTTTGAGATAAAAGGATTCCTCCTTTCTTTTGTTGGATTTGCAAACCAAGGAAGTATGTCAGTTCTCCTAGCAAGGACATCTCAAATTCTTTCTGCATGACCGAGGCAAAGCTTTGACTCATAGCTTCTTCATTGCTGCCAAAAATAATGTCATCTACATACACAACAAGTATTAGTAATTTGTCATTTTCAACTTTTATATAAATATTGCTATCTGCTGAACCTTTTGAAAAACCTTGTTGATGAAGATATTTGTCCAACCGGTAGTACCAAGCCCTTGGAGCTTGTTTGAGACCATAGAGAGCCTTTTTTAATTGGCATACAAGATTTGGATCGTTTCCAAGAATGAACCCATCTGGCTGTTCAATGTACACTTCTTCATCCAAGTCTCCATTCAGAAAGGCTGATTTCACATCCATTTGAAATACTTTGAAGTTCTGACAACTTGAGAGAGCAAGAAACATTCGGATGGCCTCAAGTCTTGCAACAGGAGCAAAAGTTTCTTCAAAGTCTATTCCTTCTTGCTGCGCATACCCTTTACAAACAAGTCTGGCTTTGTTTCTAATTACTTCTCCATTTTCATTCAATTTATTTTTGAAAACCCATTTTGTTCCGATAACATTCTTATCCTTTGGTCTAGGAACCAGCTGCCAAGTGTTTTTCTTTTCGATTTGCTCAAGTTCTTCATCCATTGCTTTCACCCAACATTCATCTTTGCATGCCTCTTTCACATTTTGTGGTTCAGTAGAGGAAAGTAATGCCAAATAACTTGAAGCTTCTGCAACTGTTCTTCTAGTTTGTATACCTGCTTCTTTCTGTCCCATGATCTGAGATTCTGGATGGTTCTTTTGAACATATCTGGATGGAGTCTTTTCTTCTATTCTTGTTCTTTCTTCTGCTTCTTCGTGAGGTCCTTCTTGAGATTGTTCTTGCGGTTCTTCTTCTTCATCATTCTGTCTTTGAGGGTAGCTTTCATCTTCTTCGATGTCTTCACGATGTATTTGCCTAGGAATGTATCCCTTCTCATCAACCACTACATCAATGCTGTCAACAATTCTGCCAAGTCTTTTATTGTAGCATTTGTATGCTTTGCTATGTGGAGAGTAGCCAAGAAGAATTCCTTCATCTGCTCTAGGATCAAGTTTGCCAAGCTGCTCCTCAGTATTCTTGATATAGCATTTGCTCCCAAAGATTTTGAAGTGCTTTACCGAAGGAGTTTTACCACTCCAGAGCTCATGAGGAGTTTGAGTGCTGTTCACTCGGACATTTGTCTTGTTGAGAATAATAACTGTCGCATGTGCAGCTTCACCCCAGAAGGTTGCAGGAGTTCCTGATTCATCAAGCATAGCACGAGCCATTTGCTGGATTGTTCTGTTCATTCTTTCCACTACTCCATTTTGCTGAGGAGTTCTAGCTGTAGAAAATTCTCTCCTTATCCCATGTTCATCACAGAAATCGAAAAATTCATTTGAAGTAAATTCCCCACCTCTGTCGGATCTGAGGCACTTAATTTTGTGACCTGATTCATTTTCAACCAAAGCTTTGAAGGATTTGAATTTTTCGAAAGCTTCATCTTTGTGCTTCATAAGTCCTAACCAAACAAACCTGGAGAAATCGTCAATAAATAATATCAAGTATTCCTCTCCTCTAGGTGTTCTTTTTCTGAATGGTCCACATACATCTGTATGTACTAGCTCAAGAGGCATGCTGGCTGATCCTTCTTTCTCTGGAAAGTTAGTTCTGGTTTGTTTTCCAAACTGACATGATCTGCATATGGTGTTGTCAGGAATTTTGATATCTGGAAGATCGCGAACTGCCTGATATTTGCAAGCTTTCCTTATTTGTGAGAAGCTTAGATGTCCCAACCTTCGATGCCATAACCAGTGCTCTTCATCCTTGCTTAGATAGCATTGTTGTTGTCCTTCATCAAATATGTATAGATTATTTGGAGTTCTTTTTCCTTTGAGAATTGTTTTACCTGTATCAAGATCACGAACAAGACATCCATTTGATCTGAATATAACCTCGGTTCTTTGATCACACATCTGGCTTACACTTAGTAGATTATGCTTTAGTCCATCAACAAACAAAACATTTCCAGCCTTAACATCTTCTTTTAAAGGAGCAATACCTTTTCCTTTTATAGTTGCAGGAGTATCATTTCCAAAAGAGACTTTCTTTCCCTTTTCTAAATTAGAATAAGATTCAAGTTTTTCTTTATCACCTGTCATATGCTTCGAACATCCACTGTCAATGTACCATAGATTTTCTTGTCCTTCTGCATAAAATGCTATCCCACATCTTTCTGTTTGAGGTTCCTTTATTTTCCATGTTTTGGTGCCTGAGGCTTGTTCCTTTTTCTGTTCTTGTACCTTTCTTTCCGGAAACCTGCTTCTACATTCAAAGTCTTCATGTCCAAAATTATTGCAAATAGAACATTCAACTTCATTTTCAAGAGCTGAAAAGTTGTTATAGGTCCTTTTTGTAATCCCTGTCATACTTCTTTGTTTTTGAGCTTCCCTAGTCATGATTGTTTTATACGCAACACATTGAGCTGCTTTGTGACCAAAGTTATGGCAAGAAAAGCATTGTCCATTGAAGAAGCTTCTGCGATTATTGAATCTACCAGCCAACTGATTGTAATTTCTATTTTCATCTATTCTTGAACCAAATTGGGAAGATTTTACCTGTGGCTGGTTGTGGCTTTTGTTCACCTTAAGCTGGATTGCCCCTGATAGTTTCTGTTTGACGTTTGTCCCTGCTTTACCTGATGATCTTCCTTGTGCTCTTGCTCATTTCTTCTTGCTGCATCAAGATAACTTTTTGAAGTGGATGCTTGAGAAGTTTCTCCATTATAGCCCAGACCTGTCTTATTTAGTGGAGACCGCTGCACACTGATAATCTCATTCAAAGTTTCAGATCCTTTGACAAACTTGAGATTAATAGTTTTTGTTTTCTCAATTTCTTTTCTAAGACCAACAATTTCACCTTCTAATTTTTCAAGATGTTTTTCCTTTTCATCAATTTGAAATTGTAGAGTATCAATAATCATGTTCTTTTCTTCTATACATCTCTTGAGTCTAGTAATTTCATCATAAAGGTTATCCACATCTACAGCATCCTCATAATCATCATCTTCAAATGCCATTAACAATCTATATTTATTACCTTGTTCATCTTCATCACTGTTTGATAAGCCATCACTATCTTCATGGGTGTAGTAGCTTTTCTTATTTGCACTCTGTTTCTTGTTCCATCTAACTGGTTCCTTTCCTTTATCCTTATAAGAGCATTTTGCAGCATAATGACCTACTCTTCCACAAGCAAAGCATTTGAAAGGTAGCTTACCTCTGAACCTTCCAGAACCCCTTTGAAGATTTCTGACAAAATTTGATTCTTCTTCCTCTTCTTCTGGAACATGACTTGCTTCATAGTGATCTTCTTTGCCTGATGCTTTAAAAGCAGCTTCCCTTCTGTCTGATGGACCTCCCTTTCTCATTTCATAAGCAGTTAGAATTCCATGCAGCTGAGACATAGTGAGAACACGGAGATTTTCCTTTTCTTCTACTGCAGATACTTTAGATTCAAACTTGGGGGATAAAGATCTTAGAATCTTTTGAACTACTATAGTCTCTTTTATTTCTTCACCCAAATTTTTCATACAATTAACAATCTCATCTACCCGAAGAAAATAATTAGCCACACTTTCATCATTATACATCTTGAGAGTCTCATATTGAATCCTGAGAGTTTGAAGTTTAGCTTCTTTTACCTGTTCATCTCCTTCATAGCTAGTGATCATTTTGTCCCATATCTCTTTTGCTGATTTGAAGTGCATGACCTTCATGAACTCTGTTTGGGATATACTTCCTAATAGAGTACTGACTGCTTTTGCATTTGTTTCATACTGCTTTTTCTCAGCTGGATCTGTAGGAGTAGCTGAAGGAAAGGCATAGCCTGTTTCTACAATGTTCCAAACTTCTGTACCAAGAGATTGAAGATATGCAGTAACTCTTACCTTCCAATAATTGAAGTTTGTCCCATCGAAGACGGGTGGCCTGATTGATGCTTCTCTCTCGTAGTTGCTCATGATGAACGATCTACCTTCAAGCGATCAAGCTTTTCTGAAGGACCTGCTCTGATACCAATTGTTGGAAATAATACTGAGAGGGGGGGGTGAATCAGTATTATCTAGCAATTTACCAAATCTTCCTTATTTGATCTTTTGAATTATTCTTGCATATCAGTACCATAAACAATGAGCATGAATAAAGAAAATAGACAGTCACACCAAAGAACACAAGATGTAAGGTGGAAACCCAATGCGGGAGAAAAACCACCTGCTGCAATATGTCTCTATCTTCTTTCAAGAAATTCTTTTTACAATGATTTTGTACTGGTGCAGTCCTTTACCAGCACGCAGGCTGCAACCTGCAGAGAGCTATAACTCTCTCTTGTTTTCCAGTCTCTCCTGGAAGGGAGCTACAACCCCCTACTTCTTTTCATGAAGAATCAAATGATCAACAAGTATACAACAGATACAGTTTACTACAGATATCAGATCAGTAATTACAGAAACAACCCAGAACACCTTATGAACAGAAATATACAGTCAACAGATCATCTTAAGACAGGGACGCATATTTTCTTTCTGTGGCCTGCGACTGGACGCAGTATACCTTCTGCTGTTCTGCGTGCAGATGCACTGTTCCTCTTTGCTTTTCTGCGACCGACGCACCCAGCAACACTATCGCGCCGCGTCTTTCTCTTCAGAGACGCACCCAATACCACAGTCGCGCCGCGTCCTTTGCCTCAGAGACGCACCTGAGCCTTTACTGTACTGCGTCCCGGCGCACTTTCCCTTCACTGAATCCGCGTCCCTTCAGATATAGAAGATAAGAGGACTTCAGAACCAACCCAAACACTCAGATCCATAGATCTGATCATGCGCCATATAGATCATAGTCCATTAGAAGATTCGCCCTTATAGATTTGGACTAGATCTCACCAAGAGATATTCAACCAAGATGATTCCTAATCCAAATGAACTCCTTTGCTTTATATAGGCAAGCTTCTCCCCAAAACATGGAACAATACCACGAGCCGACACCATAGAAACACGAAACCATCGGCTAGATACCACACAAGAAACCCCCACGTGCTTTTCTCTGCCTTGAAATGTGTGCACTGGGCGGACGCACCTCCTGAACGGCTGGCCTGCGTCCCTGGACGCGGGTTCTGCATGGTCTACCTGCGGGGACGCACTTGCTGAACATATTTCCTGCGTCCTTCTTGATTTATTACCTGAATGAGTTTGCCATCAAGGACAACACCTGAATCATAATGCCAACACTTTCCTCTTGGCCTTAGTGAAGTGGATTAGATCTGAGTTTATCATTTTTCTATAATACTCCAATGCAAACAACCTCATTGGAACATATTTAGGTAGCTTGAATGGGGGAAGCTCATACCCATATACCCTGATCTCTGTGTGATTCTGGTACAAGTACCAGTCACCTACCTTGTACTGTTTTGATAGCTGAAGGATCCTTTTGATTTCATCATTAATCCTAGGAGGATGATTTCCTGTTAGCAAGGTGGTCACTAGGTGGACAAACTGGTCAATGAACTCACTATATGAATAAGGGCAAGCAAAAGATTCATGGAAGATAGAAGTCCAAAAGATGACAGACCTTGGATTACCCTTTGTATCAAGTTTCTTGACAGAAAATGGGAACTTGTTAGACTGATAGTAGAGGATGAGGTGATATATGAAGGTGGAATACTTGAAAACCTTTTCGTTCTCCAGTCTCATGAACTGGTCATGGATTTTCTCAGCAATAAATGAAGCATAATCATACTTGACAGCAGGGGGCTGGCCAGGGGTAAAGATAGACATCAACACTAGGGTCAATTCATCTACATACTCACTAGTGTTGAATCCCATGACTGCAGCTATCATATCAACTATGATTTTTCCTGTATCTATGAAGAAAGCTGACATATAAGGAGGGGGATCTTTAGATTGATTCTCTTTTAATATGAAAGTCTGGGAGAGGCGATTGAGTTTAGATTGGGATAATTTAGTTCATTTCTAAAGAAAATTTCCAAGGGAAATGGAGGTGAGGGCTTGACTAGGGTAAAATTGTAGCATCTCATTGATTGAGTTAGCAGTTATTGTGAAGAGGACTGTTTGATTGGGAGACATCACTGCTTTGAGGTTGGGATCATAATTTGTGTGGCACTGATGGATTATGTCATGGAAAACGTGCACGAAGGGGAGAAAGTAAATTGGGAGATTAGATTCTCACAGTCCTATGGCATCATAGCCATTTAAGTGATTATCTCGGCATTGGAAAAAAACTTTCAGATGGTCTTTATCAGTGATTAGGTCTTTTATTTGAAAATCCTTATCTGCCAAGGGAAAATAGTCTAAATCACGATGAGCGGTGGTAATGGGAGCAATATTTAGGGCTATTGGGGTTTCCATTCTGGTTCTTGTGGGTTCAGATAGGAAACTGGGGTTTTCTTTGTAAAATTGGTGAAACAGAGGGTCTGGGGAACTTGAATTATAAGTGTGGTAACTGAATTATGGTGAATTGGGATTCTTTTTAATTAAATTTGCAGCGAAAGCAAGTATTCAGAGGGTTTCTTGACGGGAATTTGGTAAATACCTGCTTTTAGGGACGGGCAACAGAATGTAGGTACACTGGGTGTGAATGGAGGACTCTGAGCGGCGTCAACTACAAATTTTGAAGTTGGTTGGCGGCTGGGAGCACAAGTTGGTTGACCTCATCGTTAAGTTTGCATGGATGTACAGGTTCGCAGAATAGAACAACGAAATGATTTCTTTTGTTTTTTATACAAAGTCAAGAATTTGGCGGGTTTCGGGATTTGGATGGGTGGCATCAGTGGGAGGATTTGATGTTTTGTCGTTTAGTGGGAGGCGGTAAGTAGTTTTTATCACACCGCTTATGGAGGGGGGCAGTATTTGGGCTCATCTGCGCGATACCATACGATGAGCGATGCGTGGCAAGGGCACTGTTCACAAAACTGCTCTGCGATCGCGCGCTAACATTCGGTCACAGAGGGTTGTGAGATATGCATGACAGTCGTCAGATCTAAGAGGCTTGATTGGACAACTATCGGGAAGGCGAGGTGACAGGAGTTTAATGAGGGTGGGCCCAATGCAATTAAAGATTTTTTAATCATATAAGGAGCAACGAGATTGGTCATTTAAGTTATTAATTAACCGTGAGGGTTAATTAATCCTTTTTTAATGCAGTGGGGGTCAGGGTTCTTAATTAGTTACAGATTAACTAATTAATCCCAATTAAAAGTGCATTATGGTTATATTTAACCGAGGGGTGGAATATATAATATTTTGGGGTTTTTACATAGTTAAAGTAATACGGGACCGAGAATTTTTTATAGGGGAACTATATAATAATATAAGTTAGTAGTTAATATGACATTGAATGGAAAAGCGCTAAGTCTAAAACATTTTCATGTGTATATTTAAACTTAGGCTAAGTGAGAAATAAGGGTTTTTATGAAAAATATTTTAATTTCCCTAAGTAAAATAGGATTTTACTTAGGAAAAACTTTATCAAGGGAATGAATAATTTATGAAGGGGTGTGATTATTGATGAATGGGCTTAAGTACTTAGGCATTATAAATTATTGGGCCGAGGGTCCGGTTCCTCCAAAAGTCAGAGAAATGCTCTAAGCCCCTTTAATTTGATAGATACCTTGGCACTTAGAGGAAATTAGTGAAATTTTAGGGGAAATGAGTAGGGGAATTAATTATTTTGACTTTGCTTGCTTGATATGTCTTTCATGTGCTACATGCCATTTGCCTTGTGATGAAAGTAAAAGATTTACACATTAAACTTAATCATTCACCACACATTATTCTGCAACCATCATCTACCTACCCTACCTACTTAACCTAGCATTTTTACTTCTTTATTAGGGTGCACTTAGACTGGCAAACCCTTATCAAACTTTCTTTTCTTTTACATGGTAATGCCTATCTAACTCTACACTTATTACATCCAAGGGCTCAGATTAAACTGTTGAGCTCCTTTTTTCACTCTACCTATCTACTTATCTGCCAAGATTACACTATTTGGTCAGATCTTTATTCTCTATCTCTACAACATGAAATTGAAATATGAACTAGCCAAGTTTAAACTATTTGACTATTCATGAATTGTGGCATAAGTGAAAAACTGCACACAATTGTTTATTATACAAAAGTGAAAAAGTAGTGGCAATTTAGACTTGCAAACTTTCCTAGTCTTTTCTTTTTGTTGGGGTTCATTTTCTTTGATTTTTTGACCATCTTTTATTTCTTTTCACCCTTTGATTTTTCTTTTAGGGTATACTCTCTTTACATTTTTTAAATTTTTTGATTTTTTACAAATATGGAAAACCTTTGCAACAACTAAAGGTAAAAATGTGTTACATAGCTCATCAAGTCAATCATGATATATGACACCTATTGGTATAGGGGCATAACAATTATATCTTATTTTTATTCATGCATTGTATTGGAATATACAAATTTCTCTAGAGTCAATGTAGCAGGTTTTCAAAATTAATAAAATTTCGTTTTAAATGTAATAAAATATAAATTATTTTAAATGTTTATTGATGAATATAAATGCAACTATTCAAACCATATACTCAAAATAAAAATTATAAGTTTTTATTGGATATAAACATATAAATGAAATGAAATGATATTTTAACATCCACAACACTAAAAATAGTCTATGGGACCATCAGTTCCCTGATTTTCACCTTTTGCAATTCAATCATTTTCTTATTCAAATTGATGGTGAGATGGCCCAACCTTCCAACAATCCCCTCTCTGAAAATGCAATGCCAAGAAACAAATTCTAACATATTCCCATAACTTTCTCTGATTTCTTTGAATACATCACATTCCAAAATGAAATGTTTTTCCAATTCCACTGCCCCAGATGTGAAAAATGTGCACACTCGTTCTTCCCAAGCTTCTTTAGGCCTTTTCCACTGTCCTATTTCACACCTAAGTTGATGTGAGTTGGTTCTTAATTGCGCAATAAGAACCTTTGCCCTCCACATAATGTTAGCTCCAATGTACTTTTTTTGTTGGAGATCACACGTAGGGTTGAATTCCTCAATGTAGTATTTCTTCTTTCTACCCATCTCTTTTCCCCATACCCATTTACGAAACTTCTCCATAACAAAATTCTTTAGCTCCTTTCTATTTTTAGGACAGGCATTGAGGTAGATATTCCAGTTTTGCATCCATGTGTAGTTTTGTCTCATGCATGTTTTCTTTCTTTCACTCATGCCTTCATTGAAGATACCATTAGGCCATCTACCTACTCCCATTTTCCCAATTCTTTTTAGATATATTATGAGAGGCACCATAGAAATTGCTTCGATGGGATTTTCTCTTGTTTGAATCAACATTATCTCATAAGGTACCGAACTTTTTATTTTGAACTTGATCATGATCAAGCGTTTTTGGATTTTCTCAATTTGTTTTCATTTTGAGATGGGGGTGTTGCTAGCCCACAATTCACACCCATATAGAATCACTGGACAAAATAGTAGTACAAAAAGCACTTTAATCATTTTCCAAAACCATTACTCTATTTCTCTACATCTATTTTGAAGAGCATATAATGCTTTCCACCCTCCTCAAATTATCTTCTTTCTGTAGTCCTCCCAATTAAGTTTTTTCTTTTAAATCAATCCTGAACTACTTGTACTCATTCGTAGTTTTCCATTCGTTCTCCTCATTATATTTTTTTCCATTCATCCTATATCTTTTTCAACTACTTTTTTTCCATTTTATACACAATTATATTGCATATCTATGTTTGATTCTCTAGAGTTTACTCAGGATCAACCTATTATTTTATAAACCTTCAGTGATATTGAATACTAGAACTAGATATATCAATGCTTCCTGCATGATTTGCAGGGTTAACGGACATGATAATTGAATGGCTCAGCTGAGATATATTGTTTATTGGAAGTAGTGAAACCTATGCATATGTTTGGTGTTTATATTGGTGGTCAGGACTAGCAGAACTATGCTCAAGCCCAAAATGTGTTAGGCCTATGTGAAATGACAGTGGTCGACTAGGAGCTTAATATGCTACATCGTTTCTTGATTGGGAGATCGGCCACCACCCACCACTAAAATTTTTGAGGCTTGATTACTTTGTTACCAATAGAGAAGAAAAGGCCAAGGCAATCCAACCATGGTTCCAACTTGAGAAGCTATAACAACAGGCTTCTTCCCACTACCCACAAGCATTATGCATTAATTATTTGAAAATGAGCAATTCAATGGAGAGAGAGGTGATCTGGTTGTTGTTTTGTTCCCTTAGAACCTAACCATCATAAGACCAATCACCTCAAAGAAAAGGGTAGTTTGTAATCATGTGACGCGCCAAGACTGCTGGTGATGGAACTTTGTGGAGAGGAACCCCGCCACTAGGATGTTGGCTGCCAATACCACTAAGGAGTGAGAGTGAGCCAAGATCGACAATCTTGAAATAAAAAATCTGCCACATGTGCCACCACCTACCGCCAATACCTGGCACCCTATTAACCATGCAAATAGGAGGAGTCGTTGAGGATGGGTCAATCCAACCATGGTTCCGATGATGGAACCCTACTACTAGGAAACTACCCACCATTGACTTTTGTAACTTGTCAACTTGGAGTGGACATGCAAGTGAAATAGAGACTACTCCAATGTGGCGTGGAATATAACCCCCTATAATTTGAACCTGTGGACCTACATTGATGACCTTGCAATGACACCAAGGCTTACATGGTACCCTTGGGATGACATGGCTTCTTTTTAATAGGCTAAAACTTCTACCACCCATAAATTTTGCACCGAGACCCAAATTGAGATAAATTTTATCACTAGAATGCTCTTGAAGGGTTGATCACCATGGTGGTATCAAAATTCATTCCCAAATTTTTTTCAAAAAATTAGGTTTTTGGAAACCCCATCTTCATAACACACATTCGAGACCAAGTCAAACAAATAGGAAACACCTTCCTGAGCCGGCTATTCCTTAAAGGGGGTTAAAGGGAGGTGGTTACAATAAGTTTACATATTTATTAGCCTTAGAGAAACATGTAAGTCACCCCCTTAAATTAATAAATAGGAAACCTAGGTAGGGTTGGTTTATTGAGGGTTTTATGGTGTAAAGGTTCTCGGAGCATCATTTGATGTCATGTGTTGTATATTAATAAAATGTAGTTCTTATTTATTATGTATTTGTTCATATTTGTTCATTACTTCTCTACATTATATTTGTTTGCTTGGTTAACATTTATATGTTTATTATATGTTAGTTTTAAAGTGGTTGTGCTCTTGTCAATTGAGTTGTGTTCTTGTCAATTGATTTTTGCCCGGGTGGTTGGGAGGAATCGCGGTGATCCTCATAAACCATATTCAAGTTTAGTTGAAATATTTATTAGCCTTAATGAAACATAGAAATAACCCTCTTCAACTAATAAATAACCAACCTAGATAGGGTTAGTTTATTGAAGGTTTTAGGGTGTAAAGGTTCTTCAAGCATCATCTGATGTGCATGTTATATATTAACCAAGTGTAGTTGTTTGTATTTGCTATATAGTATTATATGTGGCCTTATTTGAATTTATTTCATTGGTCATTTTCTTGTTAATTGAGTTTAACTTAGGTGGTTGAGAGGAATCATTGTGATACTCCCCACCCACATTGAAAACATCTCCTTGTCTATGGTAATCTTAAAACATATTAATGGTATGGGATATTTGTAATTCCTTAACATTACATTTAAAAAATAATAAATTAATAATGGTAATTGAAAGTAAATTCATTCCTACTTTTTAGTATGAGGGAGATGTCTTTTTAGTCTAAGAGATATTTGAATACTGAATATGGAATTGACAGGTGACATCTTAAATAATATTGATATTACAACATAATATGAAGGATGTGTGTAGTTTATTCCCACTTGACATATTATTGACATGCCTTTATATATCTATATATATATATATATATATCTATATATATATATATATATATATATATATATAGATATATATATATATATATATGTATATATATGTATATATGTATATATATATATATATATATATATATAGATATAGATATATATATATATATATATGTATATATATGTATATATGTATATATATATATATATATGTATATATATATATATATATGTATATATATATATATATATATATATATATATATATATATATATATATATATATATATATATCAGAGCATGTGTTTCATCCTAGGAGGTCACAGGTTCAAAACCAGAGAGGGGTAGAGTATGTATGCTTTCATAGACTTAGTAGTCAAATCACTCTGCAGAGATGGATCCCTTGTCCCACAAATGAGGGGGTCTCATATACTAATGTGGTGCTTGGCTTGGCTGTGACCTTAAAATTGGATAATAATAAAATTATATCTATCTATCTATCTATCTATCTATCTATCTATCTATCTATCTATCTATATATATATATATATACATACATACATACATACATACATACATACATACATACATACATATATATATATATATATATATATATATAAGAAAAATATTTCGATGTTCATATTAAGTAATATAATATTATATCAACTTTATCTTTAAAAGTTAAAATAATTGAATGTAAGAAATATTTTAATGTCTATTTTTGAATAATAGTAGTTTTAGGAGGTGACATTTTTCCCGAAAAAGCAATGGAAATTCTGGCACGATTTTGACAAAATTTGATGGATTTTTTTGGAAATTAGGGTTACAGTTGTCAAGCTTCAGGATTTTTGGTGCCCAGGGGTTCTTGAAATCATTTTCGCCATCAAAAAAATGATTCAAAGACCCCTGTAGGTAGATTTCTAGATAAAAATTCTCGCCACATTCCAACAAGAAATTCGTCATCCAAGCAAAATTGTTGCCTCGTTAAACAACGCCTATTTGAATATCTATGTTACTTAACATATATTTCAATACCAATTTTAAATATATTTATATAGTTTGAGTCCAAAAACAAGAGTTTAATGTTGACCATGATAAATAGAGAGAAAAAATGTCAATGCTAACTTTTAAATAAATTATTTGAGAATCCATGTTAGTTAATATATTTCAGTATCAACTTCCCATATACTTTATAAGAGATCGAAAATTCAAAAAAAAAAATCACATTGCCTAGGATAACTTCCCATTGCTATCCAAATAAAACATTTGATATGCAAATTAAGCTCTAGAGAGAGTGATCTCACTTATATATGTTTTCTAGTTTCCAACATGAGAGAAGATATGTATTTAAAAATATACTAATAACATAAAAACAATTTAATGTGGATAATGTGGCTCATAAATAAAATATTTTAATATTCATATTGAATTAAATTAAACATAAAACCAGTAACTTGGAGTATAACATGAATACAAATGTTTTACTACAAAACAACCACCACCCCTTTGAATTCATTCAAACATACCTCTTTTCTCTACATTACAAATGGAAAGTTGCACACAAAACAAAGTAGTATGAAGACTAACTTCTAAGAAAATACAATTTAGTAGCGTACCTATATGATGGTCATTAAAAGGGAAATCCCCATTAAATATGAGATTAGAAGGATTAGGCAAAAACCATTTAGCGGATATCAAATTTTAGCTATTTTTGGGTGATTGCACAATTTTAAAGTGTGATAAAATCAAGGACAAAAGCAATATTACATGTAGTGTACATGCATGAATAAGCAAAGAGCCCACCTGGAAAAGGTGTTGCCCTCTTGATATGCTTAAACAACTAAAAATGGTGTTATCTGAGAGCTCAAGCACGCTCCTTTATTGGTAATATGCAATGTTATCCAAGTATTACAAGGTGTTGACACTCTATAGGGAGTTGGTTTAGCCTCTAGGCTAACATGCAAGGGCACCAAATGATCCAGGCTTTGTGCCACCCTCAACAAGGTTGCTAAAACATGGTAATGCTTTCTGACAAATTTCTCCTGCTTTGGGAATATGTATGTGCACGCACGCCAATAAAGAACAAATGAGAACCAAAGGTTGAGGAAATATATCACTTGGTAACTATTATTATACCATGATTATCTCCAAACAATTCCCGACTGGATCTAATCCAATGAAAAACACAACCCAAGATTCACATAAATGTTGTGTTTTACTGTCTCATTATGCATTGGCTACAAACTTAGATTATCAACGTTTTAATGAAAAAACACAAGTTCAGTCTATATTTACAGAAGTGAGTAACTAGATACACTAACACCACCCAATTTACCGACAAATCATGTTTAGAAACAAACATAATGCTGCAGAAAAAGCTACAATAAGTGATATAATAGTTAAATGCAAATATTTGTTTTTTGGCTACCATCATTAAATAATAAATATAGTAAGCTACAAACAAGGGTTATGGCACTCAAGGTATCCAATATCACCATAATGTCCTCTCTCATCAGAAAACAGATTTTTTTTATTAAACAAGAATATATGTAATCCTTTCCACCCTAGTCTTCATCCTAGCACTATGGCGCCTGTACGATTGTTCATGAATTCAAGTTTTAGCTTTGACATTATTTACTTTTTATAAACTTTGGAACTACTTTCGGCCTAAGTGGAAGACCAAATAAATGTAGTGACTTCAACTTGGTTAAGTTCTTGAGTATTAAAAGAAAAGTTTTATATATGTTTAACTGAATAAAGAAAAACTCTCCAGACAGTTAGGTCAGTTGAGTCTCTTTCCCTCCTTAGAAAAGGGTAGTTCCAAGGAAGGACTTCTTCTTTTTTGGGGAAAGGGATATAGAGCGAGAGGAATGAGAGGGAGAAGAGATAAATGAAATGCAAACCTGAAAAACCACGTTGTGCAGGTGAGTAGAGTACTGATGTTCTGAGGAGTTCCTGAGCTGGACTTGGGCCAGTGGAACTCTTGAAGGATCCTTGCAATTTGGGACTCTAAATTGGATCGAGGGTCTTAAGGTTTGGAGACTAGATGACTTGGGATTTGAATCTATACTCTTTGGATGAGTGAAATCTTGGGGGGAGACTGGATGTCATTGTCGGTTTCAAGGTTGGGAGGAGAGACTTGCTAGTGTTGGTTGGTATAGTTAATGCAATTTACATTACTGTGTTGTTGTGTTTCTATGTTACGGCTTTGTCACTCTAACTAAGGAAATGAAAGAAAACAAATAATCCATATCATTTGTTAAGAATAAATAGAATTATCCAGTGTTATATGTTTATGTTGAGACCCGAGTTAGCTATATAAGAAATAACGGTGTAGTAGTGTGTCACAACAGTGTATATGTTCTTTTTAAAGAAATTCAGAGATATGGAAATAGACAATATGCTTATGTTTCTTACAAACACAAATGAAGGGGAATATTTCTTATGCAAATAATTAGGACTATTCCTTAATATAGAAGAAAACATGTTTCAAGTGTATAAACAAGAATAGTATAGGTTGATATTTTATCATAAAAAAATAATAATAATAATAAATTAATTAATTAAAAAATAAATAAATAAATTCTTATACTTTTTCTTGTGAAACAGTCAATAGTATGCAAAATGGAAATTTACACATCTAGGTAACCTATGAAGGATCAACAATGCCAGAGATGTGTTTTAATTAAATGAATCTGTTTCCCACACCAAGAAAGAGTCGGTAATATCAATAGAAGGTTGCTCGAGACCATTGGCCAATACAAGATAAAACTAAGTAGCACCCGAGAGGTGAACAGGATTAGGTAATTCCATTCCCGTTCGCAACCCATAACCTACTAGGTTTTTGGGTAACTGAATAAGCCAAAAGCATTATAAATGTTAGTAAATACCAAGGGGGTCTTGCTCAAATGGCTAGGCAGAAGAAAGGAAATAGAACCACAAAAGAAAATTATGCATTTGAATGAGACTAGTTATACCAAAATTATAAAAGAACCCACTTATTCCATATAGAACTGTGGAAAACACAATGACATTAACAGTAATGTGATTTAAACAATAAAAAGAAGCCAATGTCAGAAGAAAATTCACACATGAACTCGGATAGAGAACAATATTGTTTGTAAAAGAAATGAGAGTCATTCTTAAGTTATAAAACAAAACATTGACAGTCGCAAATGTGCAGAACCCTGTGAATGGGGACACTTACTCAAATAACCCAGAATTCTTCTCAAAACGGATTTAGCTCGACCTGGTAGGGGCTTGAGTGGTCCTGGTATCAGGAACCTCCTTTTGCAGAAGACCTAGAAGGGAAAACCTCATGTGAATGTGATACAACTTTCTCCCCAAGTAAATAACAGAGCCATTATCCGAACATGACAATTATGTAGACAGTAATAGAGTATAGATGATATATAATAGAGTTGTAACGGTGAAACAATATTGACACCAAAACCACTTAAATAGTACACTTTAAATACAATTAGCAATTTAGTAGGGTTGTTACATAGTATTTTGTCACACCTCCCGCACTTCACTGTGACATGCCCTGAAGTGCTCAAAACATGACCATCATGCAATGTACTCATTCAGATATGCAACTCGGATCCTCCCTAAGACACTTATTGAAAAATTCCTTGAGCTTCCCCCGAAGGAAATAGCTTTAAAACCATAATTTGAAAATCATCGCCCTTATGAGACTAAAAACTGCGATGGTCGCTTATTGCACTATACTATACCCGCGATGGCATCACTATGTTTGCTTGTATACCCGCAATGATCCATAAAAGGAAATTTTCTAGAAGAGGATGAGAAGCTCTATGATCTAGAAGCTTCCATAGTGGCGAGCTAGAGGTTGTTCGGAGTAGATCAGGTCGATTTCTCCCAACAAGGTCTCTTGGCCTTATCCCTTGAGCTACCTCCTTGAGATGAGAGCCTACTCCTATATTTGGAGAGATCCCAACTCCCTTTCCCTTCCTATATATTCATCCTCTCCCATTCCCAAATGGTTGGTCTTTGTCTATTTTCACCCTTATGCTAAGATTGTGCCTATATGCTACTCATTTGACTTGGAGAAGGAGTGCTTGGAGAGCTTAGCTTGGACTTGGACATTAATTCAAGTAGAACTTATTGAAATCAAGGCTTGGTTGTATGCTTCCTCCTTTATTCTATTGATATAAAACTGCTAGTTCATTTTCCACAAATGTGTATGTTTATGTATCAATTGTCTTAACGATCCTTGATCTGTTAAGTAGGTTACTTTTGAATATGTTATTTTTAGTTACATGCCTTGTTGTGTCTTGATCTCTTGTGTAGGTACATAAATGTTGTAAGCAGCAGGAACGAGCCCATGATGCAAGTGATTCAAGTTCTTCAACAAAGGAAGACATGATAGCATCAGAACGAGGTAGGCCATCTTCTTCATCTCTCTTTTCAATTGTAACTTCGGGAAGTGCCTAGTAGATTGTCACGTAGGTTGCTAGTCCCACTCATTGGGCTAGAGGGATCTTCTTTATCTATAGAGAGGATTGCCTAGACAACAAAATGGTGACTCCACTGGGGAAGCTATAACCATTTCCATTCAATCTTTCACCTTGAATTTGTGATGAGTTTGACCAACCGTCAGTTTTCTAGCTTGTTTGTTTTTTTGTGACTATTTTCAGTTGTTGTTGATTGCTTGAGGACATTGAGTTTTGTCTAGTCTTGAATATTTTTTATTTTTTCCTTCATTTTCTCGCCTATTTTGGGTTTTCCTCTCACAGTCATGATGTCATCGTGGATGTATTGATTACAGTCATGATTATTACAATTGCATCATTGTTTTTCCTTTAATAGGCACAATGATCCCAAAGTATAAGAGAAAATAGTGTTTTTCTTCTTGTTCTAAGTATGTTTGTCCTTTATCAGTGATTTTCCAGAGTGTTTATTGTGTGTTTGTCCTTATTATCATGCTTTATTGATTGCAATTGTCTCTTGATTTGGTTTTTAGTGCGTTTGGAGATTTTTTTCTTCTTAGGGTTTCTAGCTCATCCTCCACTCTTTGATTGATCTACCTCTCAAAGATTGAACACTCTGGTTCGAGAGTATTTTGTATCAATACATCTTTTACAAGTGCTTTTGGTTCTTTAGTGTGAAACTATTTTCATTAGTGTCGAATCATATTGGTGCTTTGAAGATCATTTTACTTCCATTGTCAAGCATAGATCACAAATTGTTTTCTTTGGTTGAACTAAAAGAAAGTGCCTGTTATCATTCTTATGTGTTGGAAAGTGAAAGTGTATACCATTTAATTATTTTTGAGACATTTCTTGCATTCAAATCATAAAGTGAAAGAGATTTTCATGATTAGTGAATTGTTTGCATTTCCCTTTACTTTTTGCATTCATTTGCATTGATTGAATTAAAGTGAAAGGAAAATCATTATTTCATCTTTGGTGAAAAGAAAAAGATTTTCATTTCTATGGCTTTGCATTCGTTAGTAGAATGAAACATTAGATTTCATTTTTACATGTTGCATTTAGAAGAATTGTGTTGATGCCTTTTGGAATTGTTTGTTGCATTAATTGGTTGTTTCTCTTCCTTTGTTAGAATAGCCTTCATCAAATGAAGAGTTTCATTTTCATCATTTCGTTGCATTCTAGGAATAGGTAACATCATTGAGCCCTCAAAATTGAAACTTAATTCAACATTAACTTAAAATTTACCTCAATTAACCTAAGGAGAATTTGTCACTTAATGCAAATATCTAGAGGTCTAGGCTAGAGACGTGTTCCGATGTCTTAAAATATAGTCGTTGTCGTTAACTGCTTGTAGTGTATCACGGGGATTAAATCTCGCCCCAGTATGGAAGTAGATAGAAGGTTCTCTAGTACTTTTGGGTATATCAGAGGCACTTCAGTATGAAAAGTATATAGGGATGCTCTCATCGAATAGTTTTACATTAGACAACACTACCAGGGACTTGCACTCCCCGTATCGTTGCGTATATATTGGGGACCCCATTAGGTTGCTATCCTTTAGCCACAGGTAACCGAGTCAATTGCCTTGTAAACGTGATACATCAAACACAACATTCAGGGAGATTGGTCGTCGTAGGCTAAGTCCTTGGTTTTGGCTGGGGTGTATATTACGGTTCACAGATACTTGGTAAATACTATTGCCTATATTTTACCCATTTTGATTTATTTGTTATTTTACGTCAAATAAAATTAACTTCCAACGATAACATGTCGAACCCATGCAATTGCTTCTTGGCCTAATATTGAGTAAATCCTTGTAAATTTTAATTTTAATCAGCCCTAAATGAATCTCCTCTCTTGTTTCTTCTCTTGAGAGAAAGTCAACGTGGTTGAACCATTGGTTTCACCCCAAAGTTGCCATTCATTGTCTAATATTGAAGGGACTTCACAGGGAGTTCATCTGAAACTTCCTCGGTCACTTGAAGCTCAAGGTTTTGAACTTTGGATTGTCCAAAGCATTCAACCCCTTGCTTCTCGTCCACCACCTTCAGATTCCTTGTCACCTCAAGAATCGGATCCAGAAACCACTGAGAGTCCACAGAGGTTTGTCTTATATCCACTAAATCCATTATTTGATCATGTTGTGATATCTCCTCAGCATCCTTATAGACCTTATGATCAACCTGGTGTTCCTTTGGAGTTATCTCCTCGTACATATCAGATTCCTCCTAGCAAATTGTTTCCACCGATGGATTCAAAAGGTGAGATCCCAACTTCTCCTCCAGGTCATTCGGAAGTTTCTATGTTGGGTCCCTATAATACTAGTGATTACCCCATTACTATTTTAATTGTACCCCTTATTAATATTGTTGTGCCCCTATTATCCCCATATTTTTATTACTGTGCCTCATAGAATCCCTCTATTGTTATTTTTGTGGCTTTATATTATTATTGTTAGGTCGGTTGGGTTATATTGTGACTCCTTAGACTCCTATATATAGAAAGGAGGTTTTGTCATTTGTATCATCCAAGAGTTGTTCATTTATGTAATTTAAAGGAGGTTTCCCCCTCGAAGAGGCTGAATTTTAAGGCGTTGATCTATCTTTTCTATCTTTTTCTTGAGCTGGTTTCATAACATTTGGTATCAGAGCTTTGGATTCTAGGGTTTCGCTACTCCAAACAAGTCATCGTGGCATTTTCGCTATAACTTTTTTTCTGCGACTTTTCAGAAGTTGTAAAGAAAACCCATTTGAGAAAAATCGCGCTGAACCTCGGGTCCAAATTTCAAAGCTTTTCGCGCTATATTTGAGGAGATATGATCTGAGGAAGTTGGTCTTTTTGTAGACTCCTGAATTACATTCCAAACAGGTGACCTGGGGAAAATCCTCATAATTTTCTCTTTGGGGATCGGATTGAAATTTCATAAGAAGGTACAAAAGAGGATGGACTATAGTTTCTTGTATGCATTTTTCAGATCCAAAGGTTGAAACAGTGACTCGTGGCACGTCGTACAAGTTCGCTCTACTGAACTAGTCTATAATCAAGTCACTGTGGGAGATTTCGCATAACTCTTCCTTGGAGAATCCAATTTGGGTCAGACTTGTGGCATTGGAAAGAGGACACAGAGGGCTACTGCAAGTCACAAATTCAGAACTAGATGATCGGAAAGTACAGAGATACATCAGAGGCAATATCGAGCTCCTACAAAGTGAAAAAAGGTGTGTAGATTTTCTTAAATTTTTGCTTAAGATTGGTTTGAAATTTATTTTGAAGGAATTCAAAGGGCATAGTAGAGCATTATTATCAATAACTGATGCCCCGAGGAAAGAAATGAAAACACCTAGTAAGGAACCTGAAATCTCTAGCATGACTTATGAAGAAGAGGAAGAAATGCAACATGATATATCAAAATTACAAGACCAAGTGCAACAACTGTCCCTTGCACAAAAAGGAACAGAATCTAAGATGGATGGTTTAAAGAAAGATGTAGAAGCTAAGATGGATGGTTTAAAGAAAGATGTAGAAGCTAAGATGGATTGTTTAAGGAAAGGCATAGAATCTAAGATGATTGATGTGGAAGCTAAGATGGATGATTTGAAGATAGATTTGAAGACAAACATGGAAGATTTGAAGACAGGCATGGAGGGTTTGAAGACAGATTTGAAGATAGATTTAACAAATTTTCTACAAGAAATTCTTACTAATGGTGAAAGGGTAGTAAAGGAAACTCATGATGAGAACAAAAGAAATGTTAATCATGATTTCATAGACTCTAATGTTGGATCGAAGACCCACCATATTCCAAAAATCGATATGAGGAAGTTTGATGGCAAGGATCCCGCAACATGGATATTACAGATGGAGCAATTTTTCGATCTCAATAATGTGAAAAACACACAAAAGGTACGTATTGCAACTTTATATTTGGAACCAAATCAGTTTGTATGGTATCAATGGCTTTGCTCTCGTAAACAATTTATCACTTGGGCAATTTTTATGGAAGAATTGATAGCACATTATGAGAATACAAAAAGCAACACTTTTTTTAGCCAATTGATAAGTCTCAAACAAAAGGGTTCAATAATGGAGCACATTGAGGAGTTCCAAAAATTGAACATAAGGGTAAAAAATATTCCAGAGGAGCATAGGATTGATGTGTTCATAGGGTCTTTAAAGGATAATATCCAACATGATGTTCGCCTTTGGGAACCTAATTCATTAGAGAAGGCATTCAGGTTAGCAAGAAAAATGGAAAGCAAAATTATGGCAACCAGGAAGCATACCACTCACAACTATAAAGACAGAAGTGTTGTTGCCCCTAGTCTTCCACAACCTATAAGGTTGACACCACAACAATTGGAAGAAAAAAGAGCAAAAGGGCTTTGTTACAGTTGTGATAGCAAATACACTAAAGGTCATAAGTGTTCTGAGAAGAAATTATTCTACATAGATTGTGAAGAGGAAGAAGAAAAGGAGCAAGAAGGGTCAAAAGAAGAGGATATACTCCAAGAACAAAGCCTAGATAAAGAAGAAATGAATCCGACCATATCTTGTAATGCATTGGTGGGAATTACCACTCCTCAAACCATCAAGATAGAAGGAAAAATCAAGAAGAAAAAGGTAATAGTGTTGATTGATTCAGGAAGTACCCACAATTTTATTCATTGTAAGGTAGCAAAAGAATTGAATTGCTTCTTATATCCAGCACCAGAGTGTCAAGTGATGGTTGCAAATGGAGGAACAATAAATTTCTCTGGAAAGTGCCATAATATCAAGCTATCCATGGGAGAATATGTATTGACTAGCCCAATGCTTTCCATTCCAATGGGAGGTGCTGATGTTGTACTAGGAGTCCAATGGCTACAATCCTTGGGTACAATAGCTTTTAATTTTCAAAAACATTTCATCAAATTTTCTATGAATGGAAAGGAAGTTGAATTAAGGGGTATTGCAGGGAAACCAGGAAAGATAATCAGCTCTAATGGTATGACAAAGCTTCTAAAAAAGGAACAAAGAGGTGTAATTGCACAATTATGTTCACTAGATGTTTCCACATCGGAATCATCTATTTCTCCAGATCTCCAAAAAGTCATGGACAATCATTCCAAGGTATTTGAGACTCCCAAAGGTCTCCCACCTATGCGTGATCATGATCATGCTATTCATCTGATTCCAGGAAGTGTTCCTCCAAACATCAGGCCGTACAGATATCCCTATGCCCAAAAGAGTGAAATTGAACGTATGGTTGCAGAAATGCTAGAGGCTGGTATAATTCAACCAAGTCAAAGTTCTTTCTCTGCTCCAGTAGTATTGGTGCACAAGAAGGATGGATCATGGCACATGTGTCCGGATTATAGGGAGCTCAACAAGCTCACTATTAAAGATAAGTTTCCCATTCCTGTCATTGATGAATTACTGGATGAATTGCATGGATCAATTTACTTCACCAAGTTGGATCTTTGTTCAGGATATCATCAAATCAGAATGAAGATTGAAGACATTCTGAAAACAGCATTTAGAACTCATGAGGGTCATTATGAATTTTTGGTCATGCCTTTTGGCCTTACCAATGCACCTTCAACATTTCAAGGTTTGATGAATTCAATTTTCAAACCATTCCTTAGAAAATTTGTGTTAGTATTTTTTGATGATATACTAATCTACAGCAAGTCTTGGAAGGATCATGTTGAACATGTTGACAGGGTGCTACAACTATTGGAGGAAAAACAATTATATGCAAAAAGATCCAAATGTTTCTTTGGAGTCCAAGAGGTGGAATATCTGGGTCATATTGTATCTCATGAAGGAGTTAAGGTAGACCCTAGCAAAATTAAAGCCATTAAGGAATGGAAAATCCCCACATCCATAAAGCATCTGTGAGGATTTCTCGGGTTGACAGGGTATTATCACAAGTTTGTTAAGAATTATGGGAGAATAGAAGCACCTCTAACAACATTATTGAAGAAAGATGCATTTTCATGGACTCTGGAAGCAACAAAGGCCTTCGAACATCTTAAAGAGGCAATGTGCCAAGCACCGGTCTTAGCTACACCGGACTTCACAAAAACCTTTATTGTGGAATGTGATGCTTTAGGAAATGGAATTGGTGTTGTTCTAATGCAAGATGAAAGACCCATTGCTTTTGAAAGTCGTCCAATCAAGGGAAAGTTTTTACACAAAGCTATTTATGAGAAGGAAATGTTGGCAATACTCCATGCACTTAAGAAATGGCGACCCTACCTAATGGGAAGACACTTCAAGGTAAAAACGGATCATGATAGCCTTAAATACTTTTTAGAACAAAGATTATCCTCTGAAGAGCAACAAAAGTGGGTCACAAAGATGTTGGGTTATGACTTTGAAATCATCTACAAAAAAGGGAAGCAAAATGTGGTGGCAGATGCACTCTCAAGAAAGGATGAGGATGTGGAAGCATTGTTGTGTGCCATTTCTATTATCCAACCATATTGGATAAACGAAGCAAGGGAGGAATGGAAGAATGATGAAGAAGTGTGGGCACTTATTCGAAAGTTACAACAAGATTCCAGTATGTCTAATACATTTAGCTGGCAAAATGATTCGTTATGGTACAAAGATCGCTTATACCTCTGTAAGAATTCCCAGCTAAAACAAAAGATTCTTATGGAATTGCACACTTCTCCCTTAGGAGGGCACTCAGGATTTTTAAAAACTTACCACAGGGTTAAGAAGGAATTTTTTTGGGATGGCCTTAAATCAGATATTCAAAAGTTTGTGGCGGAATGTTTGGTTTGCCAACAAAATAAAGTTGAAAAAATTAAGACACCGGGTCTATTACAACCTTTATCCATTCCAAGCCAACGTTGGGAGGAGGTTTCAATGGATTTTATCACAAGTTTACCCAAGTCTGAGGGAAAGAGTGTCATCATGGTGGTAGTTGACAGACTTACCAAGTATGCACACTTTTGTGCATTATCACATCCATTTAAAGCCAATACAGTTTCTACTGCATTTATGGAAACAATTCAAAAGCTACATGGAAACCCAAAGATTATTGTAAGTGACAGAGATCCTATTTTCACTGGAAATTTTTGGACAGAATTATTTTCTTGTCTTGGTACTCAGTTAGCTCATAGCTCATCTTATCATCCTCAATCTGATGGGAAAACCGAGATAGTAAACAAATGTTTGGAAGGATATCTTCGTTGCTTTGTATTTGATAAATAGACACAATGGGTCAAACGGTTGCCTCTGGCTGAATGGTGGTATAACACTTCCTTCCATACAGCAACAAAAATGACCCCATTTATGGCACTTTATGGGTATCAGCCACCATCCATCACATCATATTTAAGAGAAAATTCTAAGGTCCAGGCAGTGGAACATCACATCGAACATCAACAACAAGTCCTCCAACTCTTAAAGGATAACCTCGTGTTGGCACAGAATAGAATGAAACAACAGGCAGATCAACATCGAAGCGAAAGAAGTTTTGATGTAGGTGATTGGGTATTCCTACGACTACAACCATATAAGCAAATGTACCTCAAGCAAGCTAAGAAGGATAATAAATTATCACCAAAGTATTATGGTCCATACAAGGTGTTGCAAAAGATTGGTACTATGGCATACAAATTGGAGCTTCCTGGAGCTTCTCGATTGCACCTAGTTTTCCATGTTTAATGTTTAAAGAAGGTTATAGGTGGCAAGCTCCCAGTTCAAACAATATTGCCAGAACTTGACAAGGAAGGAAAAATTATATTGGAACCAAAAGCAGTCACAGAAACAAGAACTCGACAACTACGAAATCGATCAATTTCAGAGTATCTTATCAAGTGGAAGAACTTATCTGCTGAAGATTCCACATGGGAGGATGAGAATTTTATACAGAAGTATCCAAAACTACTCAAGCGTTGAGGACAACACTTTTTTGAAGGAGAGGGGCATGTTGGGTCCCTATAATACTAGTGATTACCCCATTACTATTGTAATTGTACCCCTTATTAATATTGTTGTGCCCCTATTATCCCCATATTGTTATTATTGTGCCCCATAGAATCCCTCTATTATTATTTTTATGGCTTTATATTATTATTGTTAGGTCGACTGGGTTATATTGTGACTCCTTAGACTCCTATATATAGAAAGGAGGTTTTTTCATTTGTATCATCCAAGAATTGTTCATTTATGTAATGTAAAGGAGGTTGCCCCCTCGAAGAGGCTGAATTTTAAGGCGTTGATCTATCTTTTCTATCTTTTTCTTGAGCTGGTTTCATAACATTATACTACTCATACTTCTCATGTTGATGATGAATAAGGGTATGAAATTCCTCAAGAAGGATTTCCTTTTACGGGAAGAGTCCCACTTCACACACTTCCTAAAACCAGTGGGCCTATGTTTCCACTTGATTATACAACCTTAGCTCGGTTAGTTTCAAGTACTTCTAATGCTTCATCTTTGTATCAAAACCCTATTTGGTCATCAAATGCAATTCCCACTACTAGTTCTCTTGTCCTAAATGCGACCTCTCAAATTCTTGTACAAATTGTTGTTACGTCAGTTCCCATTCAACCAATGATTCCATCGCAACCTGTATCGTCATTTCAACCGTCCATTCCAGTACAATTGACTGTTTCAGGTCATACTTCTGTAATTTCCTACACCCCTCAGTCAAGTGGACAGAACGTATGACTGCCTCGGGGGAAAAATCCGAATATTCCTCTTGTGTCAGGTGGAACCCATGTGAGTGGATCACAAACTCACATGGTTGGAGTCAATCAACCTTATTCTGGTGGTATTCCTAACCCTTTTGGTCCATCTAGGTCGGGTAATATCCAATATCAATAGCCTTACATGACTCAGATTCCACTCCAACAGGCTTATGTCCCATATGGTTCACAAGCTTTAAAAAATCCACCTTACATTCCACAAGTAGGAGCTTATGTCCAGCCTGGTCAATCCACTATTCCTGGTGGATATGTTCAGATCCAATTCGAAATTTATTAATACCCATAAGGTATCCCTCAAGGAACTATCCAACAACCCTTGCAGCAGCAAGGGTAGCTGTTGTAGTAGCAAGGGAAACCTTTGTAGTAGTATCAACAACCTTTGCAATAACAAATGCAATTTGTTCAATAGCCTACTCAATCTTTGTATACGCAAGGCCAACCTTTGTAGCAGCAAGGTCAACCTTTGCAGCAACAAGGCCAAACTTTACAACAACAAGGTCAACCTCTACAGCAACCAACTCAACTTGTCTATCAACAAGGTCAACCCTTGCAGACACAAGGTCAACCCCTGCAGCAGCAGGGCCAATCTCTTCAGGTCCAAGGTCAATAGGTCCAACAACCTTACAATCCGTATGATGGTATAATTCTTATCAATGGCCTATGGTAGGTCAATATCAAACCTACCCTAGACAAAATCCACCTTATGGTAAAGGTACCTTTCAGTGGGGGAAAATAAAGTTCCATATGGTCAAAACCATCCCTTGTGGGGGGAGAATCCTTACCAGCAATGTTGGAACCCACATTTTGGGCCTCCTCAAAGGCCTTACATGCCATTTAATCCACAATTTCCATTTTTAGACACGTTGGAACTGCCAGATGTCTCGAGGCTCACTGATGATCCTATTCTTCATTTGCCTTACTGGCCTCCAATTCCTACTAAAATTCTGAGCGATTTCCCTAAGTTCGAAGGAAAACCTAAAGAGGACCCTCAAGCCCATGTAATGACATATCAATTATGGTGCTCTTCAAATTCTTATGTTGACGATTATATCCATCTTCGCCTGTTTCCGAGAACCTTAACAGGTGCTTCCACAAAATGGTATGTCAAGCTACCTCGAGGTATCTATGACGACTTTAACTCTTTAGCTATGGCTTTCCTCACCCACTTCCAGTTGCTATTTTTTATGAAATTGGCACTCATTTGCTAACATCTCTTAAGCAAGATACTGTGACGCATATTTCCATCATATCCATGAACGGAGACATCGACGTCGCATCATCAAATTTGAGATTCCTGATGATTTTTTAGCTGAATGGTTCAAAAAATCATTCATAAACAAGATTGCTAAAGATCTAGCATGGGTTGATGTGTTACTGAGGAACAAGCTATTGCTCATGCTTAGTATCTAGACTTAGTGTATTCCCAATTTGGCACGTTATATGAGATGTTTCCTGATGCTCCAAGACCATATTTGCATCTAACATCTTCAAAGTCTCTCGATGTACCACCTGTTGATGGTATAATTGGATCAGTGTTTCATACTTCCACTAAGACTTATTTGAAGGAAAAATCTGTTTCAGATACTTGTTCCAATCATCCTTCGAAAAATTCATCAAATCTTGGTAAAATTGTCGAGGTCCATGCCATTCAATCTACCGCAGCAGATAAAGCCTCGAAAGGTAAGAAAAAGGGTAAAGGTAAAGCCAAATCTGATACCCCAAAACAGGATCCACCCAAGTCATCTATTGATGATGCTTCCAAATGAAAACCAAAGTATCCTTGCCTCATTTGTGAGGAAGACCATTATACCAAGGATTGTCCCTAATGTGCGAAGGTTAACCATTTACTGAAAGGGACTCTGGTGATTTTGAAATATCCCTTTCCATCTCAGTAGACATAGCTGGTATACCAACTGCAATCCACGGTCTCCTTTGGTTCTCAAGTTTTCATGATGCAAGTTTCATTTCCTATTTCTATCGCTACTCAATCAAAGGACTATCAAACCCCTCAAAAGCAAAGAGTGGAGAAAGAAGTCACTAATATACCTTCTACTTCCACTCCACCCGGTTCTGGTCCACTCCACATTGAGTGACCTAACAATGAATCTGTCATCCAACAACCTCCCAAAGGTGTGCTTCGGAAATCATCCTATAATCTGAATGCTAGAGCTGCACAACATTATAGTATAGTCAAATATTTAGCTCAAGCGCCTTCAACGATGTCTTTTTTGGAAGTTCTGTAGACATGTCTAACACAAAGAAAATCATTTTTGTCTACTATAGGTGTCGTTTATCCTACTGATTCGAGTTTAATTACCTTTGATCTTGAAAACAATGTTCCTCATCTTCCTCATCAGATTGCTTTTTGGTTCAAGTTATCATTAAAGTAAAGATGATCCATTGGATTGTTATTGATGAAGGTGCTTACACCTGCATCATGTGTGTTTCATGTTGGAAGGCCATCAACTCTCCCCCCCCCCCCTTAACCAACGCCCAAACACTTTGGAGGCCTTGGATGGCAGGGGCTCTCGTCCGTATGGTATTCTCACAAATTTTCCTATCACGTTGGAAGGAAAGGTTGTTGAGCTAGAAGTAGAAGTTGTAGATGCGAATCTCAATTACAACCTTTTTATCGGGCGAAGTTGGACCCATGCCATGTTTTGTGTGGTTTCTTCTTTGTTCTAGGTGCTTCATTTTCCTCACAAGGAAAAATTGTCACCATCGACCAACTGTCTTTTTTCTCTTCCAGTGCATCGAATGACAATGTACCTTATGTGCGAAATACCGAAATTCCTTATGATAGTGTGGGGGTAGGTCTTTTTAAAGATTCTGCTTTAATGGCTACTTTTACTCTCCCACCTCCAAATATCACTTCTATCGATATGATCTTTGTTTCTACAAATCCTTGGATTATTCCTACTCTCGATCAGATTGATTCGTTTGGTGATTCTATGTCATTAAGCCCGTTGGGACAAGCTTATTAAGAAATTGTCTTGGCTTCAAAGACTACTTCAGAAAGTCATGTTGTTTTCAGTATGGACCTGGATGCTTATGTGCAATCTCCTTATCTTGGTTCTTGGGATTATCTGGATCCTTTGAATGAGACATTCCCCACCGACGAGAGTATTATTGAGGTTATGTTTCTAGATGAAACTCCTTGGAATGATCTCCATCATCATTCTTCATTTCTTCCAAGCCTTGGTGAAATTCTCTTCGTGTCTTGAAGATTTTGTTTCTCCTAAACCTACGCATCCATTTCAAACTCCCATTTTGTTGCACGAAGTATTATCTGAGATTAATATGGGAAACATTACTGCAACCTTTCCCATTGACATTTCAGTCCAACCTGAAATCGTCAAACTCTTTCAACTAGGGGCACCTTTTCCTCATCATAAGATTAAGATTTTCTTGCCTCCCTTCGTGAGACTTTTTCACTGAGTCTCTATTGTTTTCCCATTATCGCAATGGAGTTTTCATCCCATGACTCATAACTCTCACTTGCCCAGGGGGAATGGGGAAATAGCTTTTTATGAGTTTTACTCTATATGGCCGAGTTGATGCTTACACATCATGTTAATGGCGAAAACTACATTTTTATTCTTTGTTGATTGATAACCCAAGTCTGAAAATGGGCTCCATCTGAACGTTTTACATGTGGTCATCCATGTAAATATTTATTTTTGTACATTAGTGTGTGAATTCATTGGTGTGCACTTTTTGATTTTTGGTGTGCTTGTTTGCTTTGCAAAGATGTGTTTTTCTGCTTACCTTGTGTTCCACTTGATTTTCAGATGTCATCAAATCATTATGTTGGTTTTCCTGATGGTGCTTGTCGTAACACACATAATTTGTCTTCTTTTGCTTTGGCACTCTTTTCCCTTGATGGTGAGTTGGTTGATTTACAAGGTATTTTCCTAGGACGAACAACTAACAATATTGGTGAATACAGTGCAGTCATTGAACTATTGTTAGAGGCATTTGCTCTTGGCATTAGAGATTTAGTTGTTAAGTTAGATTTGCAACTCATTCTGTTACAATTGAATAATCATTACTCAGTAAGAAAACCACATATTTTGCATATGTATCTACGTGTTCGATTATTGGAAAGAAATTTTGATTTTATCACATTAACAGATGCGTTAGTATTATGTTCTTGATAGTCATTTGCGTAATTTATAAACCCAATCACATCATCATGATACACGGACACATAAGTAGAAAATAAAACATGAATTTCTATATATATATATATATATATATATATATATATATATATATATATATATATATATATATATATATCACATCTGTCAGAGTGTTTAAACATCAAAATCTCAAAAAATAAAGTGTTCCGAGACACTTGGCTTTCAAAGCCTACATCATGTGCAAAAAAAACTAGAAAATTTAAGCACCTGCATGGTGCTCAGGATAACACGAGACTACCATAAGCACTTGCCTAACATCCAACGAAGACTCGCAGATACCCCTACTGTGTGCCTCTAGTATTGCAAGGGCACATCATCTATAATATCATACTCTTGAATCCCTCGAGTGATCACATCCAGATTACATTCCATCTCTCTTATTGGGCTCACTCCAATCCAACATCTACACATTTATCACAAATTCAGTCTCAATCACACTTTCATAAAAAAATTCATAAAACTTGAAAAATCCAAAAACAAGTTTTTACCTGCATCAATCCATTGGTCACTCGGTGGCAGAGGTATATCTGGGTCCTGTTATCACTCCAAAATATCTTTTGAAGTTGTTAAAGAAAGAAATGATAGAGGTAACCACAAACCAAATTTGGAGATCACGATCTAGCCTTCCTAATCTCAGAGAGGGCTCTCTCTTTATGATTTAACTTTGTTTTAGTTAAAATGATTTTAGGCTAGTTATATTTTGCACTTGGTTTTTTATTTGAATTTGGGTGGTGGGATCACTTACTTAGATGAAAACAGGGTTTCTTTTACCATTGGGCTATGGGGTCAAATGTGAAACAAATAGGACTAGATCAAACTTTTAAAAGAAAGTGTCTACAGAGCAAGATAGGTGAGTTTTTGCAGATCTCAGAGGTTGGATGGTGAAGTGGTTCTTAATCGGATCTAGGGAGAAATTAAGGGTTCCTTAGGCTGGATTATGAATAGAATGGAAGAGGTCAACCGATATGGGAGAGAAATTAAGGATTCTCAAATCTGGATATCAGAGGAAAACATATAAATGATCAACTGTGCAAAAAAGAGTATACTTAAACAAGTTATGAGTTATATTTCCAGTTTAATTCATTCAAATTTGGATAACATTTAAGTTTATGAAACACATAAGAAAGTAACAAAATCAGAAAAAGAAGATACTTCACCACAAATAGCTCATCTCATGAATCATGTAATGCAATGCTTTTATTACTTGCTCCAGTATGTTGACTTGAAAATTGGTACAATAACCCTTAGGTTCAAGATCAAAATAACTCTCCAAATGTATAGTAATCCACACTCAATACATCAAACTATGAAGTATTTATACAAAAAGAATTTACAAAATATCTCAAACTGCATTGAGAATTAATCTAGGAAAAGGAAATATCTCCATGCAAGAAGATAGAGACAACTATTGAATTGTTGTTTGTTGTCCCCGTTATTTAGGTTCTGTTGTCTTTTAGTCTTTGATCTTTTGCCCTTTAAGCTGCTTGGTTGTTTGGTATTCATGCTGGATGTCATATTTACTTATGACATTTCATCTGATACACTTTATCTTCCTCCTCTGTTTAGTCTTTCAACTGTATTTCTTTATCTGTCTCCTCTATTTAGTCTTTTACCATGAATGCTTTGTCACCTGCTTTTATTTTGACCTTTTACTGTAAATATTACGAACTCTTTATGCTTTTGTGTTTTTAGTAAAAATTATTTTTACTAAAAGACACATGTAGAATACAAAATGTTTCTTGGAGAGTAGTTTGTAAGAATATTTTGTTGTGCTGGTGAAAATGATTTCATCTCTATTTTAACATTTACTGTATAAATTGTTTCCTTTTGCTCTGTAATAATTGTCTTTTCCTTTTGAATAAAGCCTTTTGAATACATTTCCTTGCGAATCTTGGAGTAAACAGGTTTTGGAACTAGTATCAAAACTATTTATCCAAGCTCTCGTTCCGCTAATCACCTGCAAAATAAAACAAACATTAATAAAGCATAGGTCTGCGGGGAAGGCAATGAATGGCTTTATTGAACTGAGATGTCTGTGGACAGAGTCCAGACTATGTTCAAGAGCTAATCAGGGGTGAAATTTAGTTGCAGACGCTTACGGTGGCGTAAGAAGGCTTAGGCAGCTTTCATAGTGCGAATGAGCGAAAAGGGTGAAAATGAGCGTCTTCAGTGTTTTAACGGGTAATGGCTAGAATTGGCGTGGAATTTCATAAATGAGCAATTATTGTTTCGGCTTTTGACAGGGATGCGGTTTTGGGGGCCATCGCACCACTTTTGGTAATTGGGCGGTATTTCCTTGAGAGCACGTGAGTTCGCGTGGAACTGCCACGTAACCAGAAGGGGCCCGAGCAAAACCATGAATCTCGCGTGCTCTCAGGCTAGTAAAGGTTGGAGAGGGGATGAGCGCGATATGGATGTGCGCCGTTAGATCTAGGGCTGGAAGATCTAATGACTGTCATGCAGTGAAGCTGCACGGAGGGAAATCGGGCAAAGATTTGCGGGGCTCGGGGGGGATTAATTAAACTTAACTGTAATTAATTAATGAATAAATGGGGGTTAAATATAACCAAGTTTAGTAAAATGGAACCAAGATTTAATGTGGCGGGTTTTGTTAACCGCCAAGGGGAGTGGGTTAAATGGGTTTATGTTGGGGAAATATGTGAATGGCGGAGTTAATTAAATAATACGGTGGGAAACAAAACTTAGAATAAAGGGCTTTTAGGTTGGGAAATGACCTTTGGAGTGTAATTTGCTAGGGAAATGTGTGAAAGAAAAGGGAAAGGGTGAAAATGAAGGGAAAAGGGTATGTTAATAAGAAATGATGGGATAATGGGGAAATTGGCAAGTATGTAATGGGGGTTGAAATGAAATGAGTGGAAGTTAATCAAATTAGCTTGTGAGCATCTTTTCACTTTCATAACTGCTCTTGCACACTGAAACATAGGATTAAGCATGATAAATGTGATTATGCTTTAACAACCTTGTATTTCTACAACCTTTTCTCTAACTACCCTTTACTTATCCTAACATTTTTTCTTCACTTTATTTGGTGCATTTAGGCTAGCAGACCCTTTCTTTCCTTTTTCTTTTGAAAAGAAAACTATCTACTTGTAACCTTATATATTCTTCTAATGGCTCAGATTAAGCTATTGAGCACATTTTATTTCTCTACCTAACTACTGATCTACCAAGTTTAAATATTTTGGCTAGATATTTATTCTCTAACTATAAACATGAAATTTAAAGCATGAACTAGTCAAGATTAAACTTTTTGACTATCATGGGTTGTGGCATTTATGACAAGCTGCACACAACCATTACTTTGATCCAGATCTTGGGAGGAGGCCCCCAAGATCTAAAATATTGAAATGGATCTTGGGGGGAGGCCCCCAAGATCTGGAAAATTGAAATTCCAGAAGAAAAAGAGTAGAATGCCAAATAAACAAACCCACAAAGAATTTTTTTATTAAAACAGATAATAACTATAAGGACTACATTGTGGTGGAAAATCTGTCCTTTTACAAAATGTGACTTGTTACTTATAGTATTTTGAAATTACAGTACCACGGTCAATTCCATGGGTGAATGCATACCATGGGTGGATGCCACTTACAATACCATGGGTAAATTCCATGGGTTGATGCCATTTTCCATTCGGATCATATTTTTCACAGTAAAGTAAAAAATAGTGGTACTTGGACTTGCACACTTTCATGATCTATTTTTGTTTGGGGTTCGTATTTTTTCATTTTTTTATCTTTTCTTATTCTTTTTGTCCTTTGATATTTCTTTTAGGACATACCCTCTTTACATTTTTTAATTTTTAATATGGAAAACATTCGCAGAAAGAAAAAGTATGTACAATATTACAAGACTAACCATAGCCAATTCAAAATTATGAATCCTATTATTATAGGACCCTAACAGTGGCTCCACATGGGGATGGCATTTCCTGGTAAAATGTCAAGAACTCTAAGATTGGTAGCCTTTGAATTGCGACTGAAGCTACCTTGTAAACTTTCCTTCGGTGATTTCTGTTTTATTGATACTTATGATGGTGAACCCTTCACAGCTCAGGGCCTTCTCTCCAGGCTTCAACTTTACAAGATTACCATCCAATCCAATCTAAAATCTGCAATGTTATTTACAATGATGCAAAGTAAAGTGAACTATCGTTAATAAGTGGAAAATTAATGCTTCAACATCCTACCATTGGCAAGTTCTCCTGGTAGATCTGATCCATCTATCTCTCTCAAGAAAAATGCATTGTTACCCCCGTAACCATAAATGACATAAGGGCCTTGCCATAAGAAGTCAAATTTGCCATGTTTTCCCTTGTCTTCTCTTCTTGAATCCCACTTAAGAACTTTATCACCTATGTAAAAATCATCAGCTTTGGTCTTTTTATCAAATATCTTTTTGATTTTGTCCTGGATTACTTGTGATTTTACATATACTTCTTCTCTGGTCTGCTGCAAGTGTATGGTCTGATTTATCCTTCTCTGGATATCATTTGGTTCTACCTGTAACTCCTAGATTATCTTCATCACTGATACTCCTAAATATGATGGAGAAACAACATCCATCCCATATACCAACTGATAAGTGGATGTACCAATTGACTTCTTAGTAGTTAGTCTATCTTCCCATAAGGCATTGACTAACTTTTTGTTCCATGTCTTTTTGTTGTCTTCTAGCATTTTCTTAATGATATTGACCAGGATTTTGTTAGAGGATTATGCAAGTCCATTACCTTGAGGGTAATAGGTAGTGGAATGGCCAAGGGTGATGTGATATTTGTTATAGAATTCTACCATTTTCTTGGATTTAAAGGCAGCTGCATTATCATAAATGAGCTTTTGGGGGCATCCAAATCTTGACAGGATGTTATTTTCTAGGAATGAGATAATGACAGTGTATGTGGCTTGTCTAGAAGGGATGGCTTCTATCCACTTGGTGAAGTAATCAGTGGCTATCAAAATCAATTTATGCTGAGCTGATGAGGCTGGGTGTATTTCTCCAATGAATTCTAACCCCCATTGTTGAAATGGCATTTCTGTGGAGATTGGTTTGAGATGCAAGGGTAAAAGTTTTCTCTTTCCCTCAAATATCTAGCATTTATGACAGGAGGTCACATGTTTCTTAACATCTACAAACAGAGTGGGATAGTAGAAACCAGACCTCAAAATTTTTTCAGTTTTAGTTTTCCAGTACAAGTGTCCTCCATAATCCCCTGCATGAAACTCTTGCATAATTTTATCATCTTCATCTTTCAGTAAACAATTCAAAAGAATACCACCATTGTCTTTCCAAAACAAAGCATTATCTATGATACAATACTTTAATGAATTCATTTTCAAGGATCTAGCTTTAGTTCTTGTTAAACCAGGAGGAGCTTGTAAGTTTAGTAATACAAATATGATATCTGCATACCAAGGTGAATTTGTAAAACATTCACTGATCTGTGGAGTCGCCATCTCTTCCTGATCATCAAGGGCACTAATGAAGTTAATATCTAGGGCTTGACAGTTCGATTCAACCATTAGTTTGGCTAAACCTTGGCCTTTGATAAGTTTAGTAGGCTTTATTTCTATGTCATATTCCAATATAGTGGCAATCCATTTGCCTCTCTTTCCATCAGGCCCATTTTGTGTCAAAATGTCCTTAACTACTGAATTTGGAACATGAGCAATAATGTGAGAATACAAAATATAGACTCTGAAATCTTTGATAGCCTTTACTAAAGCTAATGCTTGTTTTTCCATAATGTTTTATTTGAGTGTGGCATATCTTAAGGATTTATTGAAAAATGCAATTGGTTTTTCATATCCTTGGTCATTCTTTTGCAACAACATTGCTGCAATGGTGTGTTCTGAAGCAAAAGAAAAAATTATAAAATATTTTTAAAAATCAGGACGTATAAGGACTTGAGTTTTGGTTAGGGCTTCCTTGATGACTTCAAAGGATTGTTTGGTCTCCACTATCCATTTAAGTGTTGAGTCCTTTCTTAACATGTTATTTAGTTCTCTAATCAATTTTGCTAAATTTGAACTGAATCCCCTAAGAAAATTAATCTTGCCTAGAAATGCTTGTATCTCTTTAATGTTTCTAGGATGGGTGATGGTCAAAATTGCCTCTGTTCTAGCAAGATCTATTCTAATTCCATATTCAGATATTATATGTCCCAACAATTTTCCTTCTTCTAGACCAAAGAGTGTCTTTTTGGGGTTTAAAGAAATCCCAAATTTTCTGCATTTGATAAATACTCTTCTCAAGTGATCTAGGTGTTCATTGTCAGATTTAGAAAACACTGTAATGTCATCTTGGTATAATACTAGGAATTCATGGATATCCTTGGAAAAAGCTATATCCATAGCTCTTTGAAATGTTGCTCCTGTGTTCATTAATCGAAAAGGCTTCTTCAAAAACAAGAAGGTACCCCAAGGAGTAGTAAATGTAGTTTTGGCTTGGTCTTTTGGTTGAACTAAGATCTAGTTATATCCATAGAATCCATCAAGTAATTAAGTCCTAGATGAGCCCACCACCCTCTGCAGGATATGGTCTATTTTTGGTAGAGGATAGTTGTCTTTTAATGAGACCTTGTTTAAATTTCTAAAATCAACACAAAGTCTGATTTCTCCAGTCTTTTTCCTAGTAGTGACTAAGTTTGAAATCCAATCTGAATATCTAATGGGGGATATGATTTGTGCATCATACATTATTTTAACTTCTTTCTCAATAAATGGCATAAGAACCGGATTGATTCTCCTAAGTTTCTGTTTCAAAGGTTTATGATCTTCTTTGAGAGGTATTTTGTGTTGAATTATGCTGGTGTCATAAGATTTCAAGTCTTCATAACTCCAGGAAAAAACATATTGGAACTCTTTAAATAGATTTATGTATTTAACCTTTTCCTCTGGAGGTAAGGCTTTTGATATTTTAATGAGTTTTGGTTTCTCCTCGGTTACTATGTCACATTCTTCTATGTCTTCTCTTAAAGGTTCCATATTTTGTTTTATAGCTACATCATTTGAGTCAAAAAAATATTCTAATGCGACTAATACCTTAGGAAAAAAAATATTTTTAAAGTTCAGAATTTCAGGATCATCATTCATTATCTCTTCCATCTCTACATTTTCTAAGTTATCTATTTCTACTTTAGTGAATTTAGTTGGTTTACATATATCTAAAATATTTACATCTATGTCACTTTCTATGTTATTTTCTACTGTACAGTCTATATCTATATTACATTTCTAAAACTCACCTTCAGCATTCATGAAATCATAAATTTGGGAATCTTGTGAGAAAATCTGCCAATACTTCAAATTGTCTGGTATAGCAGGCCTATGTTTCACTTCTGCACTATACTGATGGTTGGGTTGAAAGGGAAATTTGCAGGTACTAGCAAAAGTGGAAAGGTTGTGAGCATGCATATTTTGTTTTCTAAGAATGGTAGCAAAGTTTGCTTCCAGGAGGTCTTTAATCAAATCTAGGACAGTCTCCCTATATTGACTAAGTCTGAGATTGTTTACAGATTATTCACCATTAATTTGTTTAATAATCAGTTTTGAGTCTCCATTATGGAAACTCTTTTGGCTCCAAGTTTTCTAACCATTTGTAACCCTAAGATTAGGGCTTCATATTCAGCCATGTTATTGGTGCACTTGAATTTCAACCTGAATGCATGTCCCTTAGAATGATTATTCTCCATATTATGGATCCACACTCCTGCACCAACCCCTAACCTATTCACAGATCCATCAAAATCTAGATGCCATAGGGACTCATGAAAAATGTTCTCACTATCAGGGGGTTTGTTGTTTTCTTCCATAGTTATGATTTGATTATTATCATGTTCTGAATTGTACAAGATAAAAGAGTGCATATCAGAATGCATGGAGTATATGGGAAATTTTTGTGGTTTTTTAGCACTACTCACCATGTATTTCATCAAGGTATCTCTATATAGTTTCCTTTGTTGGCAAAAAATAGATATGGTGGCATAAGACATATCAAACTGCAAGGATCCCTGCAATTTTTCTCCCCGTGAGCGAGATATCAGTTGATGAGCCTAGGTATTGCAACAAGAATGTTGCAACTCCCAAGGCTACCACCTTTACTTATCAACCCGAGGTTCGTACAAACTTGGAGGTGACAGTGCTATATGCACAAGTAGAAGTGAAGGTCCTACCTGTTTTCACTTGCTCATCTGGCAAGAGACCCCAAGGGTTCCAAGACAGACTTCTATAGGGTCAGAAGAAGCTTAATTCTTTGATGGAAGAAGAACAAATCTATCCTAAGAGAGAGCTACTCTACTGTAGTATTGAAGAAGACAACATGTAATGATAAATTGCACCATACCCTAACTAACCATCTAAACAGCTATGCTAAACAGAATTTCTAAATCAACACTGATCTAATGCTGCTACCTAAGTTGCAAAGGTAAAGAGAATCAAACTATACTAAGGTGTAAGCAAAGAAACTAAGCTAAATCGTTTTTCAAGCGAAAGAGTAATCAGAGGTCGAAACCAATGAAAGGAGGATGTAAGGACTCATTAATTCATAGGGACTGTTGAATCGATCACCAAACAGAAGATGGACAGTGGAGATCTTATCACGTGGGCGTAAGTGAATAGATGGATGGATCGATCAATGAATAAGATTAATGGGAGATGAATGGCAAAGATCCTATCGTGGCGATTCAGTGAACAGATGAACAAATAGGGTAACGAAGCAGATGAACGGTGGAGATCTTATCGCGAGGAATTAAGTGAATGGATGGATGAATAGGATTAATAGCCAGATGAACAGTGAAGATATTATTACGAAAGAAACATGGGGAAATGATGGATTGGGTTTTTGAAGATAGTAAGCAGTTTCTCGCGCACCCTCAAAGCCGTAAGATATATTTTGAAATTTCATGCGATTAGCCTAACTGTGCGACATGTAGCATGAGAAAACCATTTTTCTTGTGTGCTCTTGGGCATATAACGGTCGTGCAAGAATCCACGTGAGATTGCACGATAGCCATTGGATCGGCTAGACAGATCGACGGTGAAGATTGGAGCGCATAAAGTTTTGAGGTGACGCGATAGTTGTTGGATCAAGAGAAAGATCGACGATGGAGATTAGAGCGCATAAAGTAGGTGGAAGACTTCATGCGCGATGGCCATTGGGTAAACTAATGAATCAGATGGTGTTTGGGTAGGTTTGTTTTAGATCATATGGTGAGGAAATGATGCATGAAGAACGTGCTAAAGGAGGTTTCAAATGAAAATGACGAAAAAAGCAGTGAGGGTGAGGGTGGACCGAGAGTGAGGGAGAACAACAACAATGAAATGAAACAACTGTGTCAAACAACAAACTCCAAAGCTCATTCAAGAAACAGAAACCTGTGCTTTTGGGTTTTTGAAGGGTCTCTTTCTCAATTCATGGTCCCAAAGGGAGGAGATGAGGCCGAGACACCTACGGACAACCTTATGGTGATCTTTTTCTCCTAGCTAACTTGCTAACTGATAGAAGGCACCAAAGGAAGTAAACTAAGGCACAACCAATCTACTCTACACTACTGTAATAGGAGTGTAGCTACTTAAGCAAATGAACAGTTAAACCCTTAAATCTATGCTATATTGTTGTAATGCAAATGCAGCTACTTAAGAAAATGAAGAGAACCAGAAAGCTACTTAAGAAAATGAATAGAACCGGGAAGCTACTTAAGCAAATGAATAGAACCAGGAAGCTACTTAAGCAAATGAATAGAACCAGAAATCTATGCTATCATACATGTACAATAAAGAGGAGCTTTGGTTGCTCAGGTTGGGCCCTAACCCAAGAGCCTCAGCCCTCTGAGTTAACTCAGTGTTGGCTCAAAACAGAACTCATCTCTATTATAAAAACCATGGATTACATAAAAAAATGTCACAAGTCTTGCAGCTCAGAAATAAAGTAGAGTTTTACAATCAAAATATATGAATCCCTTTGAGGTCCTAAGCCTCTCTACTTATACATCTGAAGTCTCCAACGACTTCCTTCAAATTACGGAGGCTTGAATCCCAACTCAAAATAAATTGTTTTCTGTCCTTTTCACTTGCTCGATTATCTTCTAGTCCTCATGATTTGGTTGTTTTCACTCCGAGCTGATGGAGGAATATTCGAATGGAAGGGTAGTAAATGAGGAGGATTTACCTCCTATAAATCCTCTCCCTTGTCCCATTTGAGTTTTGACAAAGGTATTTTCCATAGTTCCTTGCTTTTATCCTTTATTCTGCATTACATGCACATTAGACCACAAAGAAAAATATCCAACTCTAACTCATGTCATAAAAAAAATTATAATCAAAAGCATGCAATAAGTTGTGAGAATAATTGGTTTGACTAAGCTAGGAGGTAAATTAAGGCCAATTAAGGCCCATATAATTACCCGATGATGAGGCTCATCATCACCCCCCACTAAAATTGTTGCTCATCCTTTGAGTAAATTAGTCGATGTCCATGTCCTTCATGGCTCTGGTAGCTTCTCTGACATCCCATGCTTCTGCTGTGGTATCTTCTTCTTGTTTATAGAAGCTTGATTTCCTTTCTACTTCTTCCCGCTGCCTCTTTTCCTCTTCTTCTTTTCTCCCTTCTAGCATCCCTAGGAGTAGTGGTGGACTGAGGCTTAGGCCTATCCAATTGACCTTCAACCTTTGCATTGATTGCTTATACATAGGTGTCCTGTTGAGTTCCTCTCTCAACCTTTGAGGGGAGTGATATTCTATGATCTTCAAGCTGTGTGGCAGTGTGTTTCATCTCCTTTAGGAGGCATGTATATTATCATCTCTTAGCAGCCTAAACATATCCTCAAAATGTGAAATTGCTTTCTCTTGGTCAATAAGATATCTAGGTTCCAGTTAAGGATCATTTGATATTAGATTATGGGTGTTGATTAGGGCCATGGGATTTGATTGTTCAGATCTAATGAAAAGAGGTTCATTTTTCTCTCTAGCCAATATTCTTTTCATCTCTGCAGCCCTTGACTTCTCATGGCTCATTGATGATGCCAAAGACATTAATTGTAGATCTCCTAGCTCTGCATTAGGATCCCAAATATTCATGTTTGTGAGGGCCATTTTGGCCCTATCCTCTAGTGCACTTTGATCACAAAGATCAATAAACTATTTGCAGTCCTAAAATGGCATGGTGCCCCTTTGTGCTAGTGTTTTAATATGAAATGCAACCATTTTTCTCTGAGATAAAGAGCATAGGATTTAGCTGGCATCCTACTCTGGATGGTCTCTAAGGAGAGGCTGGCCATACATGCTAGTTGGTTTTCCTATTCTTCACCTTCTGTTTCAATGCCTTCTTCCTCTCTATTTTTATTATCTTCTTCCTCTTGTTGTTCTTTCTCCTCTATTTCAATGCCTTTTTCTTCTTCTATTTCTCTTATCTTTTTCCTTTTGTTTTTCTTACTCATCTCCATCAGTTTCTTCCTTTGCTTCAGCATCATCCTCCTTCTCTTCTACTTCATCATGTTCCTCTGTATTAGTTTCTTCTTCATCCATCTCATCCCCATATAGATCTGTAACTTCCTCTTCTTGTTTTTCCTCCTCCTCACTAACAGAAGGACTAACATCATAGATGAGGGTTTTGATGTCATCCTCTGCTAGTAAGTCTCTGAAGACTGACCATGTTATAGGGATCCTAAGGTTTTGGAGGGCATCCTCAATGAGGATCCTGATCAACCCATGGTGTACTAACTGTTGGGAATTTCCTTTCTTTACTGTGCTGCTGGAGTCCATGAGTGATTGCATCAGAAAATAGGGTATGCCGAGTCTTTGGTGAGCTGGTCTTTCTACCCCAAATCTTAATTCTTTAAGAATTCTAAAATGATACCCATAAAAAACATTATATCTACCCTCACATGAGATATACTTGATGAGCATCTTTCTTGTGAGGTTTGAGGTGGAAATGAGAGGTTTGACACAATAATTTTTAAATTCAGGCGAAAACAAAGTTTCCTGTGTATGTAATCCACTAGCTTTTTAGAGGACTTCTAGTTCATTTTCTTGTAAATGGGGATGGATTTTTAGATCCTACCTCTTTAGAATGGTGGCAGTGGATAATTCTCTTGATATTCCCTCTTGAACCCCTCTCTACCTATCCTGTAGACCGCCTCTGTGTATCCTGTAGACTACTCCTGTAGACTATTCTTGTAGGGATTCTCTTGCAGAACGATGGATCCTTGCTTCCAGTGGGTGGCTAGAGTTATGAGAGCTACTTGAGTGAGGGATTTTCAAGGAGGTCGAATGCATGAATGCATGCAAACTATGTTTTGTTTCCCTTTATACCACCTCATCATTCCCACTCCTCCTAATTAGCTCCCATAGTTGCCAAATCCATAGTTAACCAGTTTTTGTCCTACTCATCCTCTATTCTTTGAGTTGACTGCAGCCACGTGTGAGAGGACACCGTTTTTTGTATGTGATGACTGAACGAAGGTGGCCAAGTTAACTGGCCACCTTTTCACTTACAAACCAACTACCTCTTAACCTTTACAACTTTTGATCAAATGATGCATATGAGTGAGTGAGTGGGATACTTACATGTGGTCTTGATACCATGCTACAGTTGTCTATTTGTTGCATGGTCATTCTTCTTCCTCCTCTGCTATCTGTTGATGGTTTCTTGGCTTTTGGAGGTGTTTGTGACTGGAGATATGATGTTTCTATTGTTGTGGAGCTCCTGGATTACAACTTGACAATGATTGGTGTCTCCCTTAGAATTTCTTGATCATGTTGCTGGCTGGTGCTGTGAGGGTGCTAGAATGAATGGACAAAGGGACTAGGAGTGTGTGTGGATGTAGGGATGATGGTAATGGATGAGGTGAGGGGTTAGGTCATGTCTAGAATGGATTTTGGGGACCTGACCAATCTACCATTCAGGGGATCCTGTAGAAAACACAATCTTCACCTGAATTGAAGCAATGGAAGTCAAGGGATGCATGGTACGGAGTGGAGGAGATGAATATATGTGAGGCAGGGTTTCCTTTGGATCTTCTCCTTACTCCTTGATTGTATTTCTCACCCACCTGCAAATAACAATTATGTTTTTTTTTCTTTCATTATATATATATATATATATATATATATATATATATATATATATATATATATACATATATATATATATATATATATATATATATATATATATATATATATATATATATATATATATATATATACACCTAGGTTGCTTCAGAGAGGTTTTCACCCTAGATATTTTCCCTAGGCACCTCAAGGAAGGTTTTCACCTAAGGACTTCTTGTTCCTTTTCATTTTTTCTCATCCTTGGGTTGCCCCACGAGGTTTTCAACCTAAAGATGGGACTCAGGCTCCTCATGGAGGTTTTCACCTGAATCCTTATTTTATTTTTTTTCTCTTTTTCAATGCCCTGATGATGGAGGAGTTGGAACTTGCTCCACCATCATCACTGTCTTATTGATATTGTCAATGAACTCTTATTTTGATAAAGGCCTCTCGTACATTTTCACTCGGTTTCCATTAACAAGCAATGGAATGGATTCTTCATCTATAGTTTGATTTGCACTGAACCATTATCATGGCATCTTTCCACCACATAAGGTCTGACACATCTTGTCCTTAGCTTTCCCTTGAAGTCTTTATACCTAGAATCATATAATAATTCCAAATCTCCCTCTTGAAATTGCTTTTCCTTAATATGTTTGTCATGCCATATCTTCCTCTGAAGTTGAAATATCTCTTTATGTAGGAGGGCCTGCATTATGAATTCATCCAAGCCATTCAAATGGAACAATCTTTCTTTTTGTTCATGACTGAGATCCAAATCTAGTTGGGCTTCCATCCTCAATGTGTTATATTCAAATTCAATGGACAAAAAAGCCTTTTCCTCATAGACCAGCTCATAGGGTGTAAATCTAGTGGTGGTCTTCCATGTTGTATTATAGGCCCAGGTGGCCTCAGCTAGTCTTTCTACCCAATCCTTGCTGCCACTGCTCACTACCTTGGTTAAGATGTTCTCCAATGCCCTGTTGGCCACCTCCACTTTCCCATTAGCTTGTGGATGATAAGGAGTGGAGGTCCTATGCTCTATTTTGTGATGGTTGAGCAGTTCTTCAATCATGCTAGAGGTAAACTAGCTGCCTTGGTCTATGACTAGCTCTCTAGGGTACCTAAATTTGTAGAATACATGCTCTCTTAGGAACTCAACCACCTTCTCTTCTGTTGTTTCTTTAGTTGCCTTGGTTTCAACCCACTTAGTCAAATAATCAGTGCACACAATAATTTACTGCTTTTTCTTTGAAGGAGGGTTGATAGGCCCAATGAAGTCCATGCCCCACTTGTCAAATGGCTCAAAAGTCACTTGAGGTTGTAGGGGCATTTCATCTCTTAGAGTAGGCTTTCCCATCCTCTGGCACCGATCACATTGACTAATGTACTTTTTCACATCCTGATGAAGAGTAGGCCAATAATAGCCTGCTTGAAACACTTTAAATGTTGTCCTCTTTGCTGCAAAGTGATCTCCCCAAGGCCCATCATGACAGATCAGAAGGATGTCAAATACTTCCTCTTCCCACAAACCTTCTCAAGATTTGATCTAGACCAAGTTTGAAAATATTTCCCCCAATCTAAATGAAGGGGGCACTCTTCTTAACTATCTTTCTCTTTTCAGGGAAAGTTTGGTGGAAACTGTGTTGATACCAAATAGTTTGATATATCAGCAAACCATGGGGAGAGAACTGAAATAGAAAACAAATGCTCGTTTGGTAACTGGTCATCCACCATTCCTTCTTCACCTATAGGTAGATTCATCCTAGATAGAAAGTCTACAACAACATTTTCCTTAACGGGCTTATCAAAAATAGTTAGATCAAACTATTGTAATAAAAGCAACCATCTTATAATTCTAGCATTCACATCTGGTTCGTTCATTAAATATTTTATTGCAGCATGATCAATATGCACAAATGTTTTATAGCCTATAATGTAATGCCTAAATTTGTTTAATGAATGCACAACAACCAGGAGTTCCTTTTTGGTCACAGTATAATTTAGCTCAGCCTTTGACAAGTTCTTACTAGTAAAATAGATGGCATAGGGCAATATATCTTCTTCCTGGCCTAAGGCTGCTCCTATGGCTTTGTGTGAGGCATCCACATGAATGTGAAAAGGGATGGCCCAGTTTGGGCGTCTAAGGATTGGTGCAGTGGTTAACTTACCCTTTAGAATGTCTGAGGCCTCTTGACAACTCTTTGACCATATAAACTCAGAATCTTTGGCCAATAACCTAAACAAAGGAGAGGCCAACTTGCTGAAGTCCTTTATGAACCTTCGGTAGTATCCAGCTAACCCTAAGAAACTCCTAACATCTCTCTACTTTTGTGGAGGTGGAACCCTTTGGATGATTGCTATTTTGTTGGGGTCCCCCTGCAGTCCTTGCTGAGATATTGAATGACCTAGCACAATCACTTAAATCATTAAGAATTCACATTTTTTTGGGCTGAGAGACAGGTTCATTTCAATGCATTTGTGTAATACTTTGCCTAGGTTAGTCAGGGCTTCTTGAAAATCACAGCCATAAGGTGTAAAGTCATCCATATAGATTTCCACAATATCATGTACTAATTCAGCAAAAATACTCAAGACCGCTCTCTGGAAAGTGGCAGGAGCATTGCATAGGCCAAAAGGAAGGACCCTATAGGCAAAAGTACCCCAAGGATAGGTGAATGTGGTCTTATACTGGTCTTCTAGGAAGATTTGGATTTGGTTGTATCCACTGAATCCATCTAGGAAAAGAAGGAACTTCTTCCCTGCCAGTCCATCTAGCACTTGGTCAATGAAGGGTAGGGGAAAATGACCCTTCTTTTTGCCTTTGTTCAACTCCCTATAATCTACACAAATCCTCCACTTACCATTGTTCATGGGAACTAACACTAAAGAAGAGACCCACTCATTGTTTGAGATAGGGTAAATGAATCATGCATCTAGTAGTTTTTGCAGTTCTTCTTTCACTATGTATTTAAGAGTTGGATTCATCCTCCTTTGTGGTTGCTTGATTGGCTTGCAACCTTCTTTGATGTATATGTGGTGAGTACACACTGAGGGGTGTACTCCCTTCATTTTCCTGTAACTCCAAGCGAAGGCTTCTAGGTTTTCTCTCAGCATGTTGCATAGCTTTTCCTCTTCTAAACAGAAAGAGATGGATTAATTTTCAGAGTTTTCCCTAGGCTGAATTTTATGGTTTTGACACGAAGTGGGTTGGAATTGGACAAGCATAAGTCAATTGGATGATTGTTCTGGGTTTCCCTTACTTCTTCTTCTAATGGTAATGAACTAGGAGTTGGACTTTGGAGCAGGTGTTCAAATAAGTCATCCTCATCTTGTTGTCCTCCTCCTATGGTTGCTTCCAAAGCATAAAGTTGGGCATAATAAACCTCATCTTCTTCCTCCTCCAACCATAAAGGTAAATTATGCTCTAGTGTAGATTGAGTAGGAGGGTATAGGAATAACTGTTTGGACATATGCCCATTCTTGATGGTCATATTACCAGCTCTACTACTAATGTAAGCATCAGTTGTGGCCAACCATTGCCTCCCAAGGATGAGAGGGTAACCAATAAGCTTAGCCTTAGGCTGGAGGACTAGAAAATCTACAGGGTACTCCCATTAGTTAATGGAGACCATCACATCCTCCATAATTCCCTCAAAGGTGACTGTGGAATGGTCTGCAAGTTGCAGAACTGTTGTGGTCTTCCTCAATGACCCTTGGAGGTTGAGCTTGAGCATGGTGTCCTTGGTCATCACATTAATGGTAGCCCCAAGATCAATCAAAGTGTGTGGGACAATGGTGCCATTGATGTGCACATCTACTACAGAGCTTCTAGGGTCTAAATATTTTGGACATATTACCTGCCCCAGCATTAAGTCAGACAACTGCCCAATGAAATTGATGGTAGAAGCATCCCTCTTTCTTCTTCCTGGATGCTTGAAGCACTTCTTCTTTATCAACTTATTGTAAATGGGAACATCTTTGATTTCCTGGAGAAGGGGGATCTTTACACGTAGATTCTTCAATTCTCCCAAAAGTTCAGTTTCTTTGGGGTAGGCTGGAGTGGTTGGGCTAATCTTTCAAGAAAGCGTGGATTTAATTTAAGGTTGCTTTCCTCTTTTTCTTCCTCAACCTCCCTATGTGGAGAGGGAGGTTGGTTACTAGGGAGAATTCTCCCAGATCTTAGGTTCATATCCTGGATTTCTACAGCATAAGATGGGTATGATGTCTCTCCATTGTATACTTATTCAACCTGCCTATTGTTTGGGTTTGGATTTGGCTGGGCAGACATCTGGGGTTGCTTGGGTGGAGCAGAGTGCAGGAGTTGTGGTTGGGTAGGTGGTGGAGGCAATAGGGTTGGAACATTGTTGAATTGGGGCCTCCACCCCTGGAGTGGGGTATTCCACTGAGGTTGTGGTTGAACATAAGGTTGAAATGACTGGTTGGCTGGTTGGGAATGATACTGAGATGCATAGGACCAAGGAGGGGGTGTAGACCAAGAAGGATGAGCAGGGGGTCCCCAAGAAGGTATAGTTGTGGTTTGGTTGGGGTTGTAATATGCATGGGATGACCCTTGCATACCCTGCTGGTATGGTCTAGGCCCATGAGGTCTCCTTTGGTTGATGTAGAAAAGCTACTCAGTGACACCTTTAGCTCCTTGATATATAAATTTGAGTCCAAGTAAAGAAGGGCACTTGTCTGTGGAGTGGTTTTCTTCACAGACTAAGAAAATCTTAATACAGTTCAATGGACATTTGTTCCTAGGATGCCTCCTAGTGCATCTAGGACAAAAGATGGTCAAGGCTCTCTCTGATTCCTCTTGCTTCCTTTTGATGTTCATGGTGTCCAATTCCAAGGCAAGGGTTTGCAACATATCACTTTTGAAATCTTCTAGAATATTTTTAATTTCACCCTTGATGGATGAGTTGGAGGATGATGTACTGGCCATAGGTTGACTACCCCTACCCTTTTTCCTAGTTGCCCTAGAATGGTTTCTAAATATAGTCTTAATATCCTAATAGGGTAATTGGTATATATCTCCTCCTCCTATCATATGTAAGGTATCCAAAATATCTTCCCTTACTCCTCTGAGCAGGATCAGCTTCAGTGACTTAGGGTCAAGTGTGCACCTAGCCCTTTTGTAATTGAGCTAGAATCTTTCTTCATAGTCTTCTAAGGATTCATCATGGCCTATGGTCATCTTGAAAATCTCTTCTTTAGTGTCCTTTGACCTATAATAGTCCCTATATTTTTTGTTAAAATCATGTTGCATCTGAGCCCAATTTGCGATACTATCTCCAAGTAAACCCATGAACTAGCGCAATGTTGCATCCTTAAGGGTAGATGGAAACAGTTTTAACTTTTTCTCATCATCTGTATAGTCATAGGTTTGGTATATAACAAAAAAATCAAATAGTAAAGTTCCAGGGTCCTCTGTGGTCAGGCCACGGAAATGAGGTAGAGTAAAGGGGTTTATATTCTTCATCTTAGTGTCCCCATTAGTTTCCCTCATGGGGAAGGCACCCTCAATTCTCTCTCTATTCCCTTTTTCATTTCAGTTTTCAACCATTGGTTTAGTAGGAATGAGTTATTCCTCTTCTTCTTCCCCTGTAGGTTCCTCAAATATGTACGGTTGCTCACCTAAAGGGTCTTCCAATTCACCGTCACTAAAGAAGAGAGAAGGTTGACTGTTGGATGAAATGAGGGTATTTGACAAGAATTCCCTTGAATTGTCCCTATTCCTATGAGTCACGAAAGGAAATGGTTTTGGGTTGGTTTTTGTAATATTTTCTTTAAATCTAGAAAGTAATTTGCAGAAATGAAATTGATGGTTGAATGAAAACCACTAACAAAAAGAAACTACATGCTGAATTGAAATTCCACTTGCAGAATGGAAAGGAAAGTAAAGAATGACAAATGAAAGAAAGGAAGCTACTAGATTACTTTTGTAGGAATAAACTAAAGAAATAAAATTGAAGACTGAAAATAGAAGAAAGCAGTACTCACATTCTACTCTGACACCTCCCCGACAACGGTGCCAAAAATTGATGAGCCTAGGTATTGTAACAAGAATGTTGCAACTCCCAGGGTTATCAACCCGAGGTTCATACAAAATTGGAGGTGACAATGATATATGCACAAGTAGAAGTGAAGGTCTTGCCTGTTGTCACTTGTTCATCTGGCAAGAGACCCCAAGGGTTCCAAGCTAGACTTCTATAGGGTCGGAAGAAGCTTAATTCTTTGATGGAAGAAGAGAAAATCTATCCCAAGAGAGAGCTACTCTACTGCAGCATTAAAGAAAACAACATGTAATGATAAACCACACCATACCCTAACTAACCATATAAACAGCTATGCTAAAAAAAATTGCTAAATCAACACTAACCTAATGCTGCTACCTAAGTTGCAGAGGTAAAGAGCATTAAACTATACTAAGTTGTAAGCAAAGAAACTAAGCTAAATCAATTTTCAAGAGGAAAAGCAATCGGAGGTCGAAATCAATGAAAGGAGGACGTAAGGACGTAGTAGTGCATAGGGACCATTGGATCAATCAACGAATATAAGATGGATAGTGGAGATCTTATCGCGGGGGAGTAAGTGAATAGATGCATGGATCGATCAACAAATAAGATTAATGGGAGATGAATGGTGGAGATCCTATCGCGGGTGATTTAGTGAATAAATGAGCGAACAGGGTAATGAAGAAAATGAATGGTGGAGATCTTATTGCGAGGAATTAAGTGAATGGATGGACGAACAGGATTAATCGATAGATGAACGACAGAGATCTTATTGCAAAAGAAACATGTGGAAATGATGGAGCTAGTTATTGGAGGCAGTAAGTAGTTTGTCGCGTGCCCTCAAAGCCATAATCTGTATTTTGAAATTTCATGCGATTAGCCTAACTGCACGACATGTAGCACGAGAAAACCACTTTTCTCACGTGCTCTCGGGTAGATAATGGTCATGCAACAATCTACGCGAGATTGTGCGATAGTCATCAGATCGGGCTAGATAGATCGACAATGGAGATTGGAGCACATAAAGTTTTGAGGTGACGAGATAGCTGTTGGATGAAGAGACAGATTGACGGTAGATATTAGAGCGCATAAAGTAGGTGGAAGACTTCATGCGCAATGGTCGTTGGGTAAACTAATGAATCCGATGGTGCTTGGGAAGGTTTGTTGTGGATCAAACAGTGAGGAAATGGTGCATGAAGAACATTTTGAAAGAGGTTTCAAATGAAAACGACAGAAAAACCAGTGAAGGTGAGGGTGGACAGAGAGTGAGGGAGAATGACGACAGTGAAATGAAACAAGTAACTGCTTCAAACAACAAACTCCAGAGCTCATTTGAGAACCAGAAACCTATATTTTTTGGGGTTTCTGAAGGGTCTCTTCCTCAAGTCATGGTCCCAGAGGGAGGAGATGAGGCTGAGACACCTACAGACAACCTTATGGTGATTGTTTTCTCCTAGCTAACATGCTAACTGAACGAATGCACCAAAGGAAGTAAACTAAGGCACAACTGATCTACTCTACACTACTGTAATAGGAATGCAGATACTTAAGCAAATGAATAGTTAAACCCTTAAATCTATGCTATACTGTTGTAATGGAAATGCAGCTACTTAAGAAAATGAATAGAACCAGGAAGCTACTTAAGCAAATGAACATAACCGGAAAGCTACTTAAGCAAATGAACAGAACCAGGAAGCTACTTAAGCAAATGAGCAGAACCAGAAATCTATGTTATCATACATGTACAATAAAGAGGAGCTTTGGCTGCTCGAGTTGGGCCCTAACCCAAGAGCTTCAGCCCTCTAATTTAACTGAGTGTTTGCTCAAAACATAACTCATCTTTACTATAAAAACCATGGATTACAAAACAAAATTGTCACAAGTCTTGCAACTCATAAATAAAGTAGAGTTTTACAATTAAAAAATCTGAATCCTACTGAGGTCCTAAGCCTCTCTACTTATACATCTGAAGTCTCCAACGACTTCCTTCAAATTACAGAGGCTTGGCTCCCAACTCAAAATAAACTATTTTCTGTCCTTTTCACTTGCTCAATTGTCTTCTAGTCCTCATGATTTGGTTGTTTTCACTTCGAGCTGATGGAGGAATATTCGAATGGAGGGGTAGTAAATGAGGAGGATTTACCTCCTATAATTCCTCTCCTTTGTCCCATTCGCGTTTTGACCAAGGTATTTTCCATAGTTCCTTGATTTTATCCTTTATTCTTGCATTTTCCTTGCTTTTATCCTTTATTCCTACATTACATGCACATTAGACCACAAAGAAAAATATCCAACTCTAACTCATCTCATAAACAAAATATAATCAAAAGTATGCAATAAGTTATGAGAATAGTTGGTTTGACTAAGCTAGGAGGTGAATTAAGGAAAATTAAGGCCCATATAATTACCCAATGATGAGGCTCATCAACAACATTCCAGATCTGGGAGGGATGTCTGCAACTACTATGTCCATTACAATACTCTTTGTTGGGTATTGGACTAGAGTTACACATAAATCCCTAATCAAACCAAGGCATTTAAATTGGCTAGAGTCAAAGGAAAACAATTCCTTATATGGTCTGGTGATGTCTAAGTTCAGTCTCTCCATGATTTCTTTTGGCATCAAATTATGGGATGCCCCTGAGTCTAACATAGAATTTTGTAATATTTTGTCATGAATTTTTAGGCTAATGTAGAAAGGAGGGATTCCCCCTTGTTGTTGAGTATCATTCGCCTCAGGTCCAAACAATAATTCAGGTTGATCATAATTCAAATTGACAGCATCTTCTACCTCTCCTATGTTTAAAGTTTCAGTTATCTGTGATCTATAGGATTCATTCTTTACTAGTTCGGTCAAAGGAACTGATATCTTTAATTTTGTTATTTCAGTTTTGAGGTTGAAAGGGAGTTGAGGTCTATTTGTTTGGATGAAATATTCCTTAACAAATGTAGTCTCTGTGTTTTTATCTTGTTTTTCAATACTAGGCATTTCAGTCTGTGTTTCAGTTGTTTTGCTTTGATTCCTCTTGTTTGGATTGATTTAAGTAATTGTTTATGTTTGAGTTGTAGTGGAGGTTATATATACAATTTTTGGGATAGAAGTCTCCAGTGTTCCCCTAGGGAGGATTTGTAACACTTTGGTAACATGAGCTTCTGTTATTTTCTTAGTCCGAGTCTAGATTGATCTCTTAGTGGGAGTTTCATTGTTCTTTTTACTTCTTAAGATATATTGCTTGTGCAACTCATATATAGTTGACTCATATCCCTATTTAAATTCAAAGGATTCACCAGATTCCAACTGTAATTGTTGCAGTATGTACAACTCATGTTCTTCCTGAGTAAGAAAAACAACATCTTCATTTTTTATTCCTAATAAGTTTATCTAGGTTTCATCCTCTCCTTCATGGCTCTGTGAACCCTCAACATAGTTTTCTTGGAAGGGAGGCCTAATTTGTTGATCTGGTATAGCATTCTTTCTAGTGTTAGGGTTCTTCCTAAAGTTGGGGTTTCTTATTCGGGGTGGTTGTTGATTCTCCCATTGAGTTTTCCTTTCCATGTTTTCTAATCTAACCATTATTCTCTCTACGCACTTGGCTAAACTGTCTATCCTTCCATCAGAAGTGGAAGTTTCCTCTTTAATTACAACTATCTTTTCATTTCTTGTTCTAGCTTTCTTGGCTAATAGGTTGGCCTCTACACTAACAACATTACTTTGCATTTGTTCCAATGTTTCAGGGTTTCTTTCCCTTAATTGGTATGACATGCCAGTGTCAAAACCATCAGGGAATTTAATTAATGCTAGGTTAGGTGGAGGCTTAATATTGGTTGGGATTGCATTGTAGATGCTATTGAACCTAGTACAATAGTCCTGAACTGACTCATTAGGAGCTCTTCTAATGTTTTCATATTCAGAAAGTATTTGCAAAGGGTTTTTATTTCTCTCCCATCTACCAATGAATAATCTATGAAAATTAACTAAGTCTACAATATGATTGGCAGGTAAGGTTTTGAACCATTTCTTGACATCCCCAATTATTGTTTGGGTAAACAACTTCATTTGGACATTTGATTCATCTATCTCATGAAACTCAAAATAGTCAGTCATCTTGTTCACATGCCATTGCATAGTGTACTAACAAGTAGCATCAAACAAAAATATTTTTCTCTGATAATTTTGGGGCATGGCATTGAGTTGTGTAGGTAAAACCAGAGGTGCATATCGGTATGCCATGGTTGAGGTTCTGGTTTGACTAGGGGGTAAAGTTGTGGTGCTTGAGGAAGGACTTGAACTGGATGGAGATGAACTAGATGATGATGAGGATGATTTATGAATAACTAGTTTAGGGGAATGGATTGTGGTGGATACTATAGGTGAGTTTGTAGTAAATGAAGGTGTACGTACAGTGAGTGAAGATTGTGCAGAAATTTCAGAGGAAACAGCAGTGACGGCAGCTAGTTCAACAAATTGTTGAAGGTAAGCATCATCTATATGGATTATCAATGTAGAAATCAAAGCTTCTAACTTGTCAAAAGTCTCCAAGACAAATTTATCTAAATCTGGATGGATAATCACCCTTTTTTATTCAATGAGTAGAATAAACTCAGGGTCTAACACTGTTTCATGGATTGAATTCTCAGATTTAATTCTAAACAATGATAGGTCAAATGACAAATCAAATGGAATTTCCTCTAAAGTTGACAACTCCTCAAGGAGTGAATTTTCTTTGACTAACAAGCTACTACTTGTTTGAGTTTCTACTTTTTTAGGTTTTCTTAAAATTCTGTCTGGGTCATCAACTATTGTAGCAGGGTTTGGATCTGGATTTTCCTTGGTATAGTGAATCTTCTTGGGAGCCAGAATTTTAACTTTTTAAACTATTTTTATGAAATTTTTCAAAAACAACTTCTGAAAATGACCTTAAGGGGTTCAAGATGAAATTTAACATTTCCTTAAAGTTTTATTAGACTGAGGATTGAGGTCACCAATGACGTTTTCACTCCAAAATTTCTTTTGAACTTGTTAAAGAAAGAAATGATAGAGGTAACCACAAACCAACTTTAGAGATTAGGATCTAGCCTTCCTAATCTCAGAGGGGGATCTCTCTTTATAATTTAACTTTGTTTTAGTTAAAATGATTTTAGGCTAGTTATATTTTGCACTTGAGTTTTGATTTGAATTTGGGTGGTGGGATCACTTACATAGATGAAACGAGGGTTGCTTTTATCATTGGGCTATGGGGTCAAATGTGAGACAAACGGGACTGGATCAAGCTTTTAAAAGATAGTGTCTACAGGGCAAGATAGGTGAGTTTTTGTAGATCTCAAAGGCTGGATGGTGAAGTAGTTCTTAATCGGATCCAGGGAGCAATTAAGGGTTCCTTGGGCCGGATTATGAAGAGAATGGAAGAGGTCAACCAAGATGGGAGATCAATTAAGGATTCTCAAATCCGAATATCAGAGGAAAACATATAAATGATCAATTGTGCAAAACATAGTTTGCTTAAACAAGTTCTAAGTTATATTTCCAGTTTAATTCATTCCAATTTGGATAACATTTAATTTAATGAAACACATAAGAAAGTAACAAAATCAGACAAAGAAGATACTTCACTGCAAATAGCTCATCTCATGAATCCTGTAATGCAATGGTTTTATTACTTGCTCTAGTCTGTTGACTTGAAAATTGGTACAATAACCCTTAGGTTCAAGATCAAAATAACTCTCCAAATGTATAGTAATCCACACTCAATACTTCGAACTATGAATTATTTATACAAAACGAATTTACAAAATATCTCAAACTGCATTAAGAACTAATCTAGGAAAAGGAAATATCTTCATGCAAGAAGATAGAGACAGTTATTGAACTGTTGTTTGTTGTCCTTGTTATTAAGGTTCTGTTGACTTTTAGTCTTTGATATTTTGGCCTTTAAGCTACTTGGCAGTTTGGTCTTCATGCTGGATGTCATATTTACTTATGACCTTCATCTGATACACTTTCATTTGATGCACTTTATTCGCCTCCTCTGTTTAGTCTTTCAACTGTATTTCTTTATCTGTCTCCTTTGTTTAGTCTTTTACCATGAATGCTCTGTCACCTGCTTTCATTTTTACCTTTTACTGTAAATCTTACTCACTCTTTTATGCTTTTTTGTTTTTAGTAAAAAATGTTTTTACTAAAAGACACATGTAGAATATAAAATGTTTCTTGGGGAGTAGTTTGTAAGAATTTTTTGTTGTGCTGGTGAAAATAATTTCATCTCTATTTTAACATTCACTGTGTAAATTGTTTCCTTATACCCTGTGATAATTGTCTTTTCCTTCTGAATAAAGCCTTTTGAATACATTTCCTTGTGAATCTTGGAGTAAACAGGTTTTGGAACTAGTATCAAAACTATTTATCCAAGCTCCTATTCTGCTAATCACCTGCAAAATAAAATAATCATTAATAAAGCATATGTCTGCGAGGAAGGCAATGAATGGATTTATTGAATTGAGATGTCTGTGGATGGAGTCTGGAATGTGTTCGGGAGGTAATTAGGGGTGAAATTCGGTTGCAGAGGCTCAGGGTGGCACAAGAAGGCTTAGGCAGCTTTCATAGTGCAAATGAGCGAAAAGAGTGAAAATGAGCATCTTCGGCCTTTTAAAGGGTAACGGCTAGAATTAGCACAGAATTTCATAAATGAATAGTGATCGTTTCGCCTTTTGGCGAGGAGGCGGTTTTTGGGGCCATCGCACCGCTTTTGGCAGTGAGGCGTATTTCCTTGAGAGCACGCAAGTTCGTTTGGAACCACCACGTAGCCAAAAGGGGCCCGAGCAAAACCGCAAATCTCGCGTGCTCTCAGGCTAGTAAAGGTCGGAGAGGGGATGAGAATGATATGGATGTGTGTCGTTAGATCTAGAAGTGGAAGATCTAACGACTGTAATTAATGAATGAATAAATGGGGGTTAAATATAAGTGGGTTTAGTAAAATGTAACCAAGGTTTAATGTGGTGGGTTTCGTTAACCGCCAAGGGGGTGGGTTAAATGGGTTTTTGTTGGGGAAATATGTGAAGGGGGAAGTTAATTAAATAATACGGGGGGAAACAAAACTTAGAATAAAGAGGTTTTAGGTTGGGAAATGACCTTTTGAGGGTAATTTTCAAGGGAAATATGTGAAACCAAAGTGCAAGGGTGAAAACGAAGGGAAAAGGGTATTTTAATAAGAAATGATGGGATAATGGGGAAATTAGCAAGTATGTAATGGGGGGTGAAATGAAATGAGGGGAAGTTAATCAAATAAACTTGTGAACATCTTTTCACTTTCATAACTGCTCCTGCACACTGAAACATAAGATTAAGCATGATCAATGTGCTTATTCTTTGATAACCTTGTATTTTTGCAACCTTTCTTCTACCTACCCTTTACTTATCCTAACATTTTTTCTTCACTTTATTGGGTGCATTTAGGCTAGCAGACCCTTTCTTTCCTTTTTCTTTTGAAAAACAAACTATCTACTTGTAACCTTATATCTTCCAATGGCTCAGATTAAGTTGTTGAGCACATTTTATTTCTCTACCTAACTATTGATCTGCCAAGATTAAACAATTTGGCTAGATCTTTATTCTCTAATTATAAACATGAAATTTAAAGCATGAACTAGTGAAGATTAAACTTTTTGACTATCATGAGTTGTGGCATTTATGACAAGCTACACACAACCATTATTTTGCATAGTAAAGTAAAAAGTAGTGGCACTTGGACTAGCACACTTTCATGATTTGTTTTTGTTTGGGGTTCATATTTTTTCATTTTTTGATCTTTTCTTATTCTTTTTGTCCTTTGATATTTCTTTTATGACATACCCTTTTTACATTTTCTAATTTTTAATATGGAAACATTTTGTAGAATGCAAAATTATGTACAATATCACAAGACTAACCATAGCCAATTCAAAATTATGAATCCAATTATTATAGGACCCTAACAGGTCCCATCTAAAATCTATGCCTGCATAGGCATAGTCATTCACAACAATCAATTGGCGACGTAGCCAAATGAAAAACTGTAGCAAGAAATGCATTTGTTGACCCCCTCCTCCTGGAGGCATGTGTTCACTCCATCTGACTAGTCTCGCATCTTGTTGATTAGGATCGGGTACCTTTTTCCACTGATACAAAAATGGGGGCACGCGCTCCAGAAAGAAAGTAACCAAAATCAAACCAAAGCCAAACTGTTTCAAGTTTCCATGCTTACCCTTGGTCAGCTGCCTCTTCATATTGGCTAGTAACCCTGAACACTAGTTGAATATTGTTGGAGTGAGAGATTCTACTACATACTAGAATTGGGATTTTGAAGTCTCGTGCAAATCTTGCATCCTAGCTACGCGAGCTATGGTGAATAGGATCATCCTCAGGGGAAGATTTCTGACTGTAGCTATCTTCACCTTCCCACAAATTGTCATCTCGACACTTGGGTAATGTCTCGCGGCTAGAGCAATGGTGCTCTCACCTCCAGGACGAGCCCTGGAGAGTTGAACTCTTTCTCCTCTTCTCGACACTAATGAAATAAATATTAGTTTCGTCCAACTCCAACTCCTAGTCTCCAATAATGAATACTTATTAGTCAATGTCCCATAGGCTAATCAAGTAGTGCATCAGGTCATTTTGAGCTCTTAGTCTTGTAGTCCTAAAGAACTTCAGCAACCCACAGTTCCTCAAATCATTGATACATTCCAGATCTTGGGTTTCCTAGTGCTCTTCCACCTCATGGCTTCTTTCCTTCCATTTTAGAACCATGATTAGCTACAATATCCTTCAAAACATCATTACACAACAATTAGATGCTTTTCCATGGAGAAAAATTCAAATATTTTGCTTAAAAAGAGGGTTTTTCCTTTAAAAATTCTGCCCCGGAACCATCGCGCCTATTTTTTATTAACAGAGAGATGCCATCGCAAGGGCCTTTTGGCTCAGTGGCAATCATCACAGGTCAGATGAGAAAACCCATGATGATTGCCCAAGCGTTTAAAAATTAAAATCCTCCTACTGGCAAGAAAAAATCCATTAAAAATGCATCAAAATGTAATAAAATGCAAGAGAAAAGACAAAGCTCTTACCTGCTACTGACAACTCGAGAAATGATGCCCTGGATCTCCCGCACTGTTCACCTGAAAATCGAAGGAAAAAGGGTAAAATGCACTCTCAAAATTTACTGCAGTGAAATGGTAAAAATATTTTAACTTGTGGTCTATTTATAAGTTTTAATTTCATTTTTTTCCATTATTTTATTAATATTTTATTATTTTTCTTGATATCAGTGATCAATGGTTATTCTTGTGCAGTTATAGGTACTTTCTGGTGGACATGGTGATTATTATTAACTAACTCAACGAATTTTTGTTTTATCTCTTTTTCAGACTCGTTAAAAACAAACGAAAAAGGAACCCCCTGGAGTCATCTTTAAGCTTTTTTTACCTCTCGAAACATGAAAAGATTGTCGAGTAATTGTCTTTTTTAACTCATTAAATTAAATGATTTGACATCTTCTCAGTATAAGTTTACCCCTTTTTCAGGCTGAGATTGACTATTTACGAAAAAGGTACACCTTGGTCGATATGGTCAAGAGGTTCTCTCAAATATTGTTTTCTACCTTTTCAGGTTCCAAGGACTAATTGCGAAAAGGGACATGATGGAGTTTTATTTTTTCTCTTTTTCAAACTCTCTAATTATGAAAAATATACCAAGCTATTCTTATTTAGGACTCATTAAAATTTTACGATGAAAGACTCGTCACCATGATGAGACCGAGCTTCTCCTTCCTAGGGCTCGTAAAACTTACTAGGATGGATTCATTCAAAGAATGAACTTACATGACAAGCATATGCTATCCCCTTCAAGCTTGTGATAAAAATAATTGGGGTACTAACTAGAAATTGTAGGGAAAAGTGAAAATGAAACATCCTTTGTATAGGCAACATGTCGCTCTTGAATATAACACTCTTCTGCTTCTCGTGTCGAGTTTGGGATATCCTCGCTCCATCACTTGCCCTCTCTGGTTTGGGTTATCCATTTTTTCCTCTAATCTGACTATTCCATTTCATCATCATGGACTTTAGTCCTATGTTGAGTCAAATTCTTCCACACTTCAAAGTCATGTCGCCCATGTTCAAGAGAAGTCATATCTGCAGTTATTTACCTATACATAAGTCTGACCCATTATTACAGTCTTGGAACTTATTCACTTCATTCCACTTTATTCTATGTTTCGTGTCGATGGCCGGGGACTCATCATGGCCCTCCTTCGACATGTCACTTCTTGTCGACTTCAACTAATTATCTAGGAAGATGAATTAGAAACTCCCTTTAAGTACCTTAGAGCTTGCATGCCTTAATGGAAAGTTCTTCACATCTAATGACAAGTTTTCATCATTGACCTTCAATCAGATGATTCCATGAGTGTTTGAATTTAGCTTCATTATCACATTCATGGATTATATTGTCGTACCTTGAGAGCCATTGACATTATTGGTGGTTTCTCTTGTGCCTATTAATGATCCACATCATTGGTCAGTAATAAGGTAGTTTTCTAGCATGTTTGACTTCGACACATTCATTCGCATGTTAGAATTCATACTTTGATCGGGTTGGGATGGAGCACAATATCATGAGTCATGTGTGATATGACTCAGGCTGCATGGAGTTACGTATTATTCATGATTGTACACACATTTCTGCTATATGGATGGTTGTGACCATACCATGGGACTTTACAATTATGATGATCCTTCTATATCGGGTGGTTGCGTCCATACCTTAGATCCTTATCATTTGGATGGATGAGCCCATGAAATGGATCCTTTCATATAGTCCTTATTATCTGGATGGTTGCGTCCATACCGTGGATTCATGTTTTGATATCATATATGTATATGTATATTCATCCTTGATTTTCAGGTCTCCTAATAGTGTTTGTTCTTGTTCTTGCAAAATCTTGTAGAGAATCTCAGCCATCACTCCCCATTTTTCCTTCATGCTTTAATGGGCATCTATTACACAATACTTTTTCACACCTCCCACACTTCCTTGTGACATACCCCGAAGTGCCCGAAACATGACCATCATGTAGTGTACTCATTCAGATATCCAACTCAAATCATCCCTAAGATACTTATTGGAAAATGCCTTGAGCCTCCCTTGAAGGAAATCACTCTAAAACCCTAATTTGAGAATCATCACCCTTATGAGACTGAAAATCATGATGGTCGCCTATTGCACTATACTATACCCACGATGGCATCACTTTGTTTGCTTGTATACCTTCGATGACCCGTAAAACAAAATTTTCCAAAAGACGATGAGAAGCTTCATGATCTAGAAGCTTCTAAAGCGACGAGCTAGAGCTTGTTCAGCGTAGATGAAGTCGAGTTCTCCCAACTTTGACTCTTCGCCTTATCCCTATGAGAAACCTCCTTGAGATGAGGGCCTACTCCTATCTTTGGAGAGATCATAAGTCCCTTTCCCTGCCTATTTATTCATCCTCTCCCATTCCCAAATAGTTGGTCTTTGTCTATTTGCACCCTTATGCTAAGATTGTGCCTATATGATACTAATTTGGCTTGGAGAAGGAGTGTTTGGAGAGCTTAGCTTGGACTTGGGCATTCATTCACGGAGAGCCTATTGACATTAAGGCTTGGTTGTATGCTTCCTCTTTTATTCTATTAATATACAACTACTGGTTCATTTTCCACAAATGTGTATGTTTATGTATCATTTGTCTTAACGCTCCTTGATTTGTTAAGTATATTACTTTTGAATATGATATTTTCATTTGCATGCCTTGTTGTGCCTTGATCTCTTGTGTAGGTGCATAAATGTTGTAAGCAGCAGCAACGAACCCGTGATGCAAGTGATTCAAGGTCTTCAACAAAGGAAGGTGTGATAGCATCAAAATGAGGTAGGCCATCTTCTTCGTCTCTCTTTTCAATTGTAACTTAGGAAAGTGTCCAGTATATTGTCACATAGGTTGCTAGTCCCACTCATTGGGCTAGAGGGATCATCTTTGTCTCCAAATAGGATTTCCTAGACAACAAGGGTCAACCATTAGCCATAAGGCTCAGAATCACCCTCTAGCATCTCATCAGGGAATGGTTATGGTAAAAAACTACAACCCAATAGGAATTTAAACAGATAAATAACCCTCTTTCATAAGGGGGCTTAACCTGGGATATTTTCCCCAATCAATTCATCCACCCAAGGTTAGTTGAGGAAAAGAAGTTTAGTAACTTGTTGTACTATGAAACAACCCCCCCCCCCCAATTTATGTATAATAAAAGCTAATGTTAGACATATAAATGGGGACCCTTCTTAATTTTTTTAGTCTTTAGAAAATAAATCCTAACTCTAAGAAATTGCCTTGAAAAAACTCTTAGAACCATCCAAGTTTAGGATACCCATCGTAGATCGCAAATCACATTTTTTTGATGATTATAAACACTTTAAAGAAATTGTGATATGCGATCGATCCTCCCACTGCGACATACCCAACAAACCCCTTAAGAAATCACAAATCGCATTTCACGAAAGTCACAAGTAAAAAGACCTGCCACAATGTCATCCGCCAACGATTTGTGAAATGTGATATTGCGATATCTGCAATTGCATTTCGCATTATGAATAGGTAACATTATATAAAAAATGTTTAAAATTTTCAATGCTTGAATCAGCCAGCATGTGTGGGAAGTAACTGTGTTTTAAATATAATAATGAATGGTTTTACAGGGTAATTAATATTTAGCGGCTCGAGGAGAGGTAATGATTTAGTAGGGTATTGATAGTTAATGTTGAATATCTTATTTGAAATATTCCCACGATTCAATTCTTTTCACAAAGCTTTCAGCCTTAATTGCCCAATATTGTATGCGCTGATATATATCATCCATTTCAGGCAAGCTACAAAATATATATCATTACAGAAGGTGATGCAAAAATAGAAAAAATTGAGCATTGTAGAGTCCGAGCTTGCAGAAATGTCTCCTATATTCTCTGATATGGTATGTAGCACTGACAGAGGTGCAATAGCTTGGGAGGTGATATACAATCGGCTTGAGGACGAGCATCCTAAGATTACTGTCACAAGATCAACAACTGATGCAATAAGACCTTCGAGACTCCAAATAAAGGATGCTGCATGTTCTTTCCTTCATAGGATAGGAGCGAGAGATAAAATCCTCCCATACACTAATATGATCTAGTCGTCGTGGAAAACCTCACCATTGAAGATGGAAAAATCAGAAATTCGATAATGGCACTCATGGGATCATTCAGAGCAAAGGACCTAAAGAAAATGTACCATATACCTAACCCTCAGGATATATATGATAAGACGTGCATGGCCAGCTTCACCAAGAAGTATGAAGAACCCCTCAAGATGATTCAGGGTTGGAGAGTATTGGAGAATAAGTTCAAATTCGATAAATCGAGTATGTATCCTATAGCCTCTTTGGCTAACCCCTACAACTATGCAGCTGTTATGTTATGTAGACTATACAGGTTACCTAATAATGCTAAGTTCTCCATAGAATGGACTCCTCAGATTGATGCCTATGTTAATTGCCACATCATGAATTGGGCTACCATCCTATTTGATAACCTAGCCGCCATCATCACCGAATATCAACAGAAGAGATCCTCCTCTCTAGAAAACCTTCCTCCATTCTATTTTAGTGCCTACATAATGGACACCATCTGTTTTTGCACTAGATTTCCAATCATGGGTTGGAAATGGACCTTGCAGGACCCCCACCCTATCCATCTCAACCATAAGAAAATTTGGGAATCCCATTATGTCCCCTATTTCTATCAAATTTGTCATGCCATTATTTTTCCACTATATCAATTAATTTTCAATAAGAAAGCCCCCATATTTTCCCAAGAAGCTGCTACAGACCTTTTGGCTGTTGAGAAATATTTTGTTGAATAATGGTTCACCTACAATAGGGTTTTTGGTAGCATAGCAGATCCACATGTTCTCCATCTGTATGTTTCTGATAATTTTTTAGCAAGAGAAATAGCCCACCAAACTGTGGGGAAAGGTCTGACCAAATTTCTCAAAGAAATTAAGAAGTTGCTATGGCCATCTTTTCCTATCAGGTGCGGTTCTTTCTCCTTAGCAAATTTTAATCATGCTATAAAGGAATTAGTAAGCCTGGAAGGTCTCAAGCTCCATACTTTGCCTAAAAGGCAGTTTGATCCAGACAAGATAGCATACAACATCACCACTTCAGTTAAAATCAAGCCTTATAACCATGAGGCTAATAATTTTGAAGACCTTTTACAGTCGTCTCAATCCTTTGAACAATCATTCAAATGGGCAAGGACCAATCTGAGTCTTGGAGATTTTGAGAGCTTTAAGAAGTTCAGGAACAAAAGGCTCGAGGTTATTCCACTACATTTGTTAAAAATCAAGGACAAGCCTAGTCCCACTGTGATTATCAATGGCAAGGCACCCGATTCTGCTTAGAGTCTCATGCAGATACAAGGAAAGCACTAAACACAAAGAAGGCCCAAGACATTGAGACTACTACAGAATCCAGTAGGAAATCATCCGAAAAGCAAGGTATAAGTACCCCACCCAAAAAAATTGTTTCGGAGACCAAAGATAGTAGTTTGGAATAGGAGTGGGATCGATTCAATAATAAATTACAAGACACTCCCAAGACGATAGATGCTCAGGAAAATACGGAGTATCAAACTCCTCTACATGTTCAGAACAATACAGACTCTGAACCGATGGACTATCAAGCAACGACGTCTCAGCAGACTGAAATCATCCCTGCTCTGCCCACATCGGAAATTGTCTTGAAAGTAACTGAAATCCCACCTCTTGACGTAGTCTACAACCCACTACACAAGGTTGTAGTAAAGAGACAGAGGAAAAGGAGAAGGATTGAGACACTTGAACTCCCGCCTAGGAATGAGAAAATGAACATAGTGTCAAAGAACGTCCCTTCCAACCCAGCTGAAAAATTGACAAGATTGTCATAGTTTACAGTAGCATACGCAACTACTACCATGGACAAGGCTACCAAAATATCTCTTTTGTTTAAAGAAAAAGAAGAAAATATTTCACAGCTTGAGCAATAGCTAGAAACAAAAAGGGAAATTGTAAATGATAGGCCGCTGAGTAGCTAGCCCAATTGCAACAAAGCATGGAGGTATTGAAAATAAGCCACGAAGCAGATATATCAGCCAAAATATGAAACTCCAAGACTTGCAGCAAGCTATGGAAAAATATAAGGATGTTCCTACTATCGAGGAATTTATCAAAGAGGCGCTAAAGCTTAATTATATCTTATTGAAGCAACAAGATTTTTTTTTCCAAAAGATGTCACATATTGCTCATTATCTGATCACTAGTGACGAGCTAACGGATAAAGCGATTGACCAGAGAACTGAGTTTACTAATCTCAACACCAGAATCTCAGAGTTCATCAAATGGCAAGAAATAGAAGAGGGGAGGAAAGTCAATCTGCCTAAGATTGAGGAGACACACAAATACATTCTTTTCGTTGATTGGGATGCAAGGATCAAACAAGCCAAACTAGCAGTAGCAAGAGCGATCGAGGTGTCAAAGAATATAGTAAAGGCAATAAACCATACTTTGTTTTCCACCAACTTGGTAAAAGAAGGCAACCCGAAAGCACTGCCCGATTTGAATGAATTGCATAACAGGTGGAAGGAAATGGCAGAAACTCAAAGGAAAGAAATCACAAAGTTGGCAAAGACCGATTGGGACTTGTATTGGCAATACCTTGTTAAGCCGCACAGTCAAATCATGACCCTTAACTTCTCTCTCCGCTCGACTCAGCAAATGTTTCCACCTCTCATAGATGTGATTTTTGCAAGACAATTCAGAACACATTTCGGGGAACCTCCTCAAGTCAAACCGATGGGCGATATATGCGATTTGAAGGATAAGCTGGTAGACAAAAAATCATCATCATAGCCTCTGCTCATTAAGCCAGTATTTATTTTTGGAGTTAGTTAACTAGTTAGGAGGAATTTTGTTTGAAACCTCATCAAATTTTTGTATAATCTAATTTTGAACATTAGTTAGAATAATATTTATACCCTTCTCATGCATTTAGAGAAGGGTCCAGAATTTTGTCAAAAGCATTTGCAAAGAATGCACTATTGTAAGTTTGTGAATGCTTTGGTGAAATTATGGAACATGATCGTTTATTTAAAATATCATACTACTTTCCTTTGTTGATGCACTTTTGTATATTTGGAAGATAATTTGATCTAAAGAAGGAGTTGATCTATGTCATTAGTCAAATGAGCAGAACCTCACATATATGGTACTTCTATCTTATGTGATTATTCATGTTTCTGTTTAATTAGTGACAACACTTTATTTTCATGAATTGTATATGAGATATGTTTTTTCTGTTAAAGCATTAATTGCACTATTGTATGATGCCTAGCTGAGATTATTTATTTTCATATATATATATATATATATATATATATATATATATATATCATCACATATGCGATATATTTTATACATTTCTTTGACTAACTATTTAGTCAAAGAAATTATCTTTACACGTTATCATCTATGTTTTATGCGTGATTGATCTTTATTATCACATGTCAAGCAGATATCTTTGTAGATCGCATGTTATACAAAAATACTTGGGTTTATATTAGATCAAGTTAGCTAGATATTTGCATGATAGAATAGGTTATTCAAGTTATCATTATTCTATTGCATCACTCGTAAACCACTCACTCTCATTTTAAAACCCACACTGGGAAACTGGTCCCATTATCCCCAGTCAGAGCCACCACTTCAAACGGAAAAGGAATTGTCTTAAGGTCTGGATCGGGTGGTTATCCCCCATGTTGGAGCAGCAGAAATCTGAGGCTTCAACATTTTGGCACTAGAAGGAGGCCATATGACTATGAATGACATATAAATCTAAAGATCAATAGAAGAATATTCATAAGAGTCAAAACCCCTCCACCACTTCTACACCTTCTAGATCTCGTACAAAATCTCCGGATCAGAAATCTGAAGTTGTAGAAACATATCCCTCGTTTCCTGAAGTAGTAAGACAACCAACTTCTCCATATTACACTCCCAAGTATCCCGAAGTCCATCTTTGATACAAAAATTGGAATAGATATCGATTTATGCCGAGAAACCAAAGAGGCCCAAAGATTCTAAAGAAAGTGTTACTTCCTTATTACGATAAACTGGTGTATTAACTAGATTTCAAAGTGAAAAGCCTGGTGTAACTTCTTTTGATTTTCCCATCCCTCCACAACACAGGAAAGTTGTTACATCAAGATCAGAATCAGATACTAGTGAGATCACATCACCCTTCCATCCATTCACTTCTCCATCCATTTCTACTCAATCCACTGCTTCCCAACTATCCACTTCTCCAACTAGTACTGCTATTAGTAGTACTAGCCCAGTAGTAAGTTCTTCGCCATCTATAACTACTTCTAGACTAGCCTTCCCACCTTTTCAGTTTCCTACTCAAGCTATGGCCAATCAACCTACTCAACCTTGGACAAATTGTGGTGTTGTTCTAGTTGCTAATCCAAATGCTCTCCCAACAAATCTAGAAAAATGGTTACCTAAGTACAACCCGGATGATGGTCTTCCAGCTGAAGAACATCTAAATAACTTCGTGTTAGCCATGAATCTTAACAGAGTTGCACATGAAGATGTTTTGATCAAACTATTTCCTTATACTTTCCAAGGATCTGCTGGATATTGGTATTTTTCCCTTCCAGTAGGTTCAATAAGAGATTGGGATAGTTTTCAAGAAGTACTTCTTGAAAAATTTGGTGATGATAGGACCATTGCGTCTTTAATCAATGATCTTTCTAACCTAAAAGAAAATTCAGATGAAAGGATCAAAGACTTCAACTCCATATTTAACAAGTTACTAAACAAAATCCCAGCTGCCTCAAAACCTGTGGTAGATGTACAAATAGAATGGTATATATCCTCTCTTCCTTCTAATATTGCAATTTTTGTAGATAGAGCCAATAAGGCTACCCTTGTAGAAAACATGAAAGAATCCCTGTCTGTAGAAAGAAGGATTATTGCTTTAGAAAAGAGATCACAGACAGACGAAAGGAAATCAAAGAAAGTAACATTTAAGGATGATTCCAAGAAAAAAACTTCAAAGGACCCTTTCGATCTTGAAGGCCTTTAGAAAGTATTAAAAACCATGTCCAATGAAATGGTTGAAATAAAAAAACAGGTTGCAGAATCCTCGGCCCTAAGAAACCTTTTCGTTCATTTAAATGAAACCCTTCTTTTGCATCGCAACCACCCAATATTATCTCAAATGCTAAATCTAATCCAAAGAAATAAGAAGACTCACCAGCTGAAGAGGAAGCTGAAACAGAAGAAGAGGTTGAATTAAATGGAATGTGGGATTTCATTCTCCCAACTGAAGAAGAAGCACAAGCTATGCTAGTGATTACAAGAAGCAAAAATTCTCCTGATATGTCTATCACAAATCAAAAACAAAAAACTGCTACTCTTGGAAAGGAGAAAACAGTAAGTAAAAAGTCTAAGACAAGTCCAACTGACCCTATTCCACTAGATCCTCCAAATTCCTCCAAAACATTGGTAATCTCAAACAGAGTGGAATACAACATAGTTAAAGATATGAAAAAGACAAGAGCAAACATTTCTTTGGATGAACTCAATAAACTCGAGCAACAACAGAAAATTCTATTAAGATAATTAAAGGCAGTTCCTGTGTCCCCTGTACCATCTGCTATAGTTACGCTAGCTGCATACAATATGGGAAAATCTCCCTCATCTCATACTCCTCCATTTCTTCTTACTTATGAGATTTTCAACAAAAATGTCCATAATTTCCTTGTTGATTGAGGCGCCTCTTCAAATTTTATGCCAAGAACTGTGTGCACCAAACTGAATATTATACCTCAAAAATCTGTAGTACACATAGTTCAATTGGACAGAACAAAAGTAGAGGTACTTGGAGAAATAGCATTAATTTCAATTAGGCTTTCCTCTAATCCAAAAGTTTCAAAAATAATAGATATTCTAGTGACTGACATCCCTGAATTTTATGGTTTAAATCTAAGAAGGGATTGGTCTAAAAAGTTGCACAGATACTTCGAAACTCACTGGTCTCACATGTGGCTGCCACACAATGGTAAGCCAAATCAAATTAGAGTAGACCAAGAAAAGTCCATGAAATACACAGTCATTGATCTTGAGGGAAACAATGAACATGTTGCCTTCACCAATAATATCATTGGTAATTACTCAGCCGAGTCATTCTTAGGATCTTTTAATGCTCAAAGGTCACCTTTTCTGAACAATGTTGTAGTGTCTCAAATAGAGCTTTTTTCACAAACAAATGCTTCAAAGTGTGTTAATAGAGCAGATAAAATTATAAATAATTCATTATTTTGGACTCTTTATTTTGATGGTTCCAAATCCGAAGATGGTGCAGGTGCAAGATGTATTCTAATCAACCCACATGAAGAGAAAACCATGTTAGCATGCAGAATTGGATTTCAAAGCACCAACAATACCGCAGAATATGAAGCATTAATTCAACGGTTGTATAAAGCCATTGGCCTTAATACCAAATATTTGCAAGTATATGGGGATTCTGAAATAATTGTTAAATAGGTAAGAAATACAATTCATTGTATGTCTGGGCACCATAAACATTATCAATCTCTTGCCCAGAATCTTACTTCTCAGTTCACTGCTTTTAACATTTCTTCAGTTCCCAAATTGAAAAACACAAGTGCTGATTTACTTGCTAATGTGGCATCCAAGCATATACCTTCTGAAGAATTTAGTCCAGACAGATTTTCAATAGAATTAGTTTTTAGGCCATCCATTCTCGATAATGTGACAAATTGGAGAGTGTTTAATAATGATGCAAATATAGTTAATTTCCTTACATCAGAAGGGTTTTATGAGGAACATATCATAGATGAACATGAGCATGATCTACAAATCAACCATAAACAAGATCAAAACCCAATTCCGAAGTTTGTAGTTAAGATGGAAGATCTCTATGATTTAAAGGATAGATTCAAGAAAACTATCAACTCCAAAACTCAGAGTTCCACTCTGAGATTTGAAGTGGTAAACCTAGGGTCAATTGAAAAACCTCAAAATGTCAACCTAGGTCTTGGTTTATCATCTGTAGAAAGGATATCATTCATTAAGTTGTTAAAAACGTATAAAGGTGTCTTTTCCTAGGATTATGCAGATCTCAAGACCTATGATACCTCTGTAATTCAACATACCATACCAATGACTTCAAATGAAAATCCAGTACAACATAAAGCTTAGGAAAATTCACTCAAACCTTGAAAGTCAAATCAAAGTTGAATTGAACAAGCTCCTCAAAGCCAAAATAACATTTCTTGTTAGACAGTCAAAATGGGTATCCAATATGCTCCTTGTAAGGAAAAAGAATGGTGACATTAGGATTTGTATTGATTTTATAAATCTAAATAGAGCTTGTCAAAAGGATAGCTTTCCTCTCTCGACTATGGGGCAAATACTGCAATCAGTTACAGGTTCCAAATTAATGTCTTTTCTAGATGGATTTTCAGGATACAATCAAATTCTTGTACATCCAGATGATAGATTAAAGACAACATTCAGGACCAAGTGGGGAACATACACTTATCACAAGATGCCTTTCGGACTCATAAATGCATGTGCTACATTTCAACGTGCTATGGAAATTGCTTTCAAAGGTTGGATTAATAAATAAGTTGTTATTTACCTAGATGTCATCACAGTCACTTCTAAGGATAGAAACAATCATTTAAATGACCTAAAGCATATTTTCAAAAGGTGCAAGAAATATGGCATTTCCTTAAATCGAAAAAAATCTTAGTTTGCTTTAGCAGAAGGAAAACTCCTTGGATTTATAGTGTCCAAGAAAGGGATTTACATCGATCCTAATAGAGTCCAAGGGATTGAAAAAATTCCTCTCCCACATAATAAAAAGACCATGCAACCGTTCCTAAGCCAAATTAATTTTTTAAAAATATTTGTTCCAAAATTTTCACAGATTGTCCTACCCCTTCAAGCAATGATAAGAAAAAACGCAGTCTTCAAATGGGGCAAAGATGAAAGAGAATCATTTGAGTTGATTAAAATGGCCATTATGAATGCTCATTTTTTAACAACCCCTGACTTTCTCAAACCTTTTTTGTTACATACTTCTTCATCCGATACATCATATGCAGTGGTTTTAACACAGCTGAATGAACAAAATATCAAGGAACCCATCTCTTTTTCAGCTTTAACTTGCAAGGTGACGAGTTAAACTATTCAGCTATTGAGAAACAGGTTTTTTCTGTTATTAAAACCTTTAAACATTTCAGACCTTTTCTTCTTAAAATCCATACAAAAATAGTAGTACCTTACCCTGCAGTAAGGCAATTATTGATACAAAGAGAAGTAGGAGAGAAAAGAGCTAATTGGGTTACTGCGCTTCAAGAGTGTGATGTAGAAATTTGACCAGCTAAAATTGTTAGGGGCGAAGGTTTTTGCAAGATGTTGGTTGGAGCTTCTCACCTATCAGCAGAAGAAGGCCAAGGTAATGAAGTGCAGATTTCAAAGGTAAGCCTCAATGATGCACAATCACAATATGCTGATTTGAAATTTTATTTGAAGAATGGATATGCCCCTATACATCTCAATTATAAAACAAAGCGTGCTTTAAGGTTGAAATCAAATCAGTATGAATTAATCAATGATGTATTGTTTAGAAAAAATTATTATTCAGTATTGTTAAGATGCCTAGAAAAAATTGAAGCTAAAAAGGTCATGCAGGAATTGCATGATGGACCAGCTGGAGGACATTTTGGAGGAAATACCACATCTCACAAAATCCTCCATGCAGGTTATTATTGGCCAAAATTATTCAAGGATGCACATGAATATGCAAAAAAAGTGTAAAACCTGTCAAATTGCAGCTGGAAGAGAAAAGAAGCCAACATTCCCTTTGCAACCAGTGAACATCCAACAACCATTCGAACAATCGAGATTAGATACAATTGGTGAGATTGTTCCTAACTCTTGCAAGCTGCACAAATACATCCTTACAACTACTAATTATTTTACTAAATGGGTGGAAGCTATCCCCCTAAAGATAGCTAATACAGAAAGCATTACCGACATCATTGATCAATACATAATTACCAAGTTTGGCTTACCCACAGCTTTTATGTTTGACAATGCATCTTATTTCTCTAGAAATACAATGGTAAAATTTGCTTTAAAATGAGTTTTTAACTTAAAGTATTCAGCCAACTATTATCCACAAGGTAATGGACTCGCAGAATCGACAAACAAAAACCTCATTAGAATCATCAAAAGGACTATTGACCAAAATCATAGGAATTGGCACAAAGCATTGACATTTTCTCTTTGGGCAGTGTTGTGGTAAAAAACACAACCTCCCCATTATTGACTTGCTCAACTCAAATAATGGGGACCCTTTCTACAAAAATTTTGGCTAAACGTCTTTTTGGGTTTTTATTTAGTTGATTGCCCTACGCTTTTGTTAATTTTTTATTTTCTTTGGATTCTTGTTTTGATTGCTTTGTTAGAATCGATTTTTTATAAGCTTCTCATTGACGCTTGTTTCGCCTCATTTGGTCAACTGGTTTGAAAATGGCACTCCTTTGAAAGTCTGATTATTTACGTAGCCTGGGTTAAAAATGCATAAAATGTACAATATTGCAATTTGTAAATAAATTAGTTCAATAACGCATTCATTTTAAATATTATTCCATAGCAAGTTTTTTTACTAACATTTTTCCATACAGCCAAATCATGAAACAACGAGATTGTAAAAATTTAATTCAATTTCCAAATTTATTATTAATCTCGAAAACCCAAAGTTTCGAAGTGGCTGTAGTTTAATTTTCATTTTTATTAGAGTAGCTGTAGTTTATTTTTTCATTTTTTTTATTTATTTTCGAAGTGGTTGTAGTTTAATTTTCAATTTTGTTAGAGTAGTTGTAGTTTATAAAATAAATCTTATTAAAATAAAACAATATAAAAATTAAAATATATATAAAAATGATATTAAATCTTAATTTAATTAAAATATAATTAATTAAATTAAATTAAAATTTAATATATATATATATATATATAATAAAACTTAATCGCATCGGGGATTTATATCGACGCATATCATTCCATACCCCAATACCTCCATACCTCTGATCGCCGAAGTCAAAAGGGAATAAACATTTATTTCAATGCATCACATCGGAGACTTTTATATGGCAACTTAACAAAACCCCAATAACCATGATTCCCCTGATCCGATTTGCCGATCACAAAAACCAAGTGGCTTAAGGTATTAGTCAAAGCCCTTTATTAAGCCTTGGTTCTAGTTTTAAGTTTCAACTCACTCATACGTATGAGTGGAGTGAGTAAAAGGTAATGGAGGTAAGTATATATTAATTATTTTTAAATATTAGTTTATATATTAATATTTTATATGTAATATATTATATTAATTAAATTAAATAATATATGTAATATTTAATTAAATTAATTAAATTTAAAATTAAATATCATTTAGATTAATATTAATTAGATTAAATTTGTTTATAAATAGTTAATTAGATATTAATTAATTAGATTAATAAATAGTTTATTAATAATTAGTTTAGTTTATAATTAACAGTTAATTTAGAATTAATTAGATTCTTAATTTAGGATTAGATTTTTAGCTCAGCAACAGAATTTCCAGATTCATGCCAGATTTGATCCATCAATTTTGGAGGCTTATAGATTGAGTTATACTTGGCCAAATGAGGCCCAGGATGGCTCATTGGAAAGATAAAATCAAGGAAAATATTTCTGAGGAGGTTTCACTAATAGATTTGGTCATTTATTGGATCAAAAATCACGCAGAAAATCAAGCTCCGAATTTTGAAAACAAAATCAATTTTCTGAGTTTTTATTTTCATTTGTCCAAGCCTCTTCTAATTGCAGATTCACTCGTCAATGATATCCTTGGCCAATCAAACCATCCCATGCATCAATAGAAAACTTACATTTTATTTTCAATTATTTATTTAATTGAATTAGATTGGATTTGATTTAATGGCTAAAAATAATATTTTGATTGCATCTTAATTTATTTTGATTTCTTTTTGCAGGAAAACAGTGGAAGAAATATGGAGAAAAATATATCAATCAATGAGAATGCTCCAGCAATTGAAGATCAGAATTTTGAGCAAGTAAAATTGGATTTAGCAGATTTCTCTTCAACAAACTCCTCTCAAGAATTCCTTCACAAATATTATAAATAATAGATTGCAGAATGTAATTAGGGGCTGCTCTCCTCTGCAATTTTAGACTTCTAAAAGCACTACTGTAATAGGAATTTAAAGTTGTAGGAGGGAGGAGAGAAAATCTCAGATCTGGGGATTATTGAGGATTTTCCCTTTGTATCTTGAATTATGTATGAGGGGCAGAGTTTGCACTATTGTGGCTCTAGTTTTGAAGGCAGAAGTTCAAGCAATGTAAAGGACTGTTGGAGACCAAGATCAGAGAAATGGATGCAATAAATTGGTATTTTTAATACTACTGTTTCAAATATCAGTTTCATTTTTATGGTAACAGGAATGTCTCATTTTATTCATGTTTGTGCACTATTGTCAATATGGGTAATTTGTCTCAATGTTGTTATTATGTATCTCTGCTCTTATGAATTAATTTCTGATTTCTGAGTAACTATTTACTCAGAAATCTATCTTATAAAACTGATTTATTGAATGGTAATGTGTTGTGAACTATTTCCACATATTATTGTTTAATTATTGGATTGACTGATCTGATAATCAATATCATCTTTGTGAACTACTTCCTGAGTGTCCTTGGTTTATTATTTCAGTTAATAGGTCTCAATAGGATGTGTTTTGATATCCATAATATCAGTTAATTGAACTACTTCATTAACTTGATATTCATTAGAAACAAGACATATTTAAATCCCAATACTTTAATTATCTTGCTCTTAGTTGGGTTAGATTTATATCTACCTAATTAAGATAGGACTTAGATTAGTTTCTTTTGCTTGCATCATAGAATAAGCTTGCATTTAGAGTAATTTCTACATTCTTTTAAGTCCTCTCCTCAAAGAGGAAAAACTTTAGTTGTGGCTTGGCTGAACCCAAATCAGCTTAAGGGTCATTCTCTTGCCTGATCAGCAAGAAGAAGTGATCTAATATCTCTAACTATTGGTAGTGAAAGATACATCATAAACCAATAGCTATAGGGAGAAGGTAACCGGACCTAGTTAAACCAGTCGGAGCCACCACACCAAATGGAAAAGGAGCTGCTTTAAGGTCCGGACCGGGTGGTTATCCCCCATTGTTGCTGCAGCGATTTTCGAGGCATCAACAATTTGGCACTAGAAGGAGGGCCGAGAATTTTTGTCTATTGGAGCCTTTTCAATTTTAATATTTTATTTATTGTGATGGCTCCTCTTAAACTTCCAATTTGGAGTTGTATCCATGGACGTGTATCTTCCAATACTCCACCGGAAGTGGTAAGACTCTTGTCTCAGGCAAAGTTCAATGGTAAGAGAAATTCTTCTGCTTTTAATCATGTCCTTCAATTTATTCAAAATGTTTCAAAATATGATTTTCAAGGAATTGATGAAGGCATTTTATGCAGAATTTTTACTCTCACATTTGCGGCAAAAGCCAGAAACTGGTGTAGGACTCTTCCAATTGCCTCAATTCGCCGCTGGGATCAATTTGTTACAATTTTCATTTGTAAATTTGACAGCTATGATTATGAACAGGAATGTGAAGAAATTGAATATCTACGAAGGTTTGAAAATGAGTCTGTTAATGATTTTAATATTCGATTTCACTTGAATTGTTTAAGATTTAAAGTTGAAGATAAACCTATGGAAGAAGAATCACTAGATTGGTTTGAATATATTAGTTCTCTTCCACCCATTCCTAATCCATATGAAATTAATTCAAGCTTTGTCCCATCTCCTCCCAATATAAATGAAAATTCCAATTTGGATGTGCAAATAAATTGTGATGAAGTGGTTTCACAAAGTTTGGAAAATATTTCCATTCAAATACAAGAAGACAACAGCAACAATTTTGGAGAAAAGCCCGCCTTGAAATCTGTAAGCTACTTTGAAGTAAATTCGGAAAAATCAAATCGCAAATCAGCAAGTACAAACAACAATCAAAGTAAATAAAATGCAAACTGCTGTACAAATTTCTGAATTTCTCCATGATGAGCAAATGCCGAAATCACAGCAGAAAAGCAGTCTTCTTCAAGAAAGCATGAGCATACAAAGGAATGACTTAGAATCTGAAATTTACAATGAGCATAATGCACAAGAGTTCTCGAACAGAGACAGTTTTAAATACATTGTTTCAGGTTCACATTTTTCCCTTTATCCTGATATTTTTAATGATGGTAATTTTCCCCTCTTGGTATTAATGATATTTCAGAAATTAAAGAGGATGATTTAAATGAGTTACCAATAAATATTTATCAAGATAAAAAAACAATAATTGATCATTCTTTTGCAACTAATGAACATGAAATTCTTGTTCCACCTTGTTTGGATATATTGGATGAGATAGAAGGGAATTGTAGAGAATATTGTGAAGTCATTTATGATAATTACTCTGACATTGAGGATGTTGATTTCTATTCTTTTCAAGAAAATCCTCATGATAAATTTCGGATAACATCTGAGAATGGGGAACGCTTCAATTTAGAAATTATCCCAACCAATCCTCATTTTAGAGCAGCAAATTATCTTCATGATTTCACTATTCGAGAAAACATCCCAATTTATGATTCATATCAAGATCAAACTCCCATTCCTATTTATAATCATAATTCGTTTTCTAATTCACAAGTTGGAATTCAAAATTACTCAAATTCCATAATTATGGCCAATCCTTGTGAAAAAAAATCATTTCAAAACAATCCCAATTGTGTTGTAACATTAGTTGTAAAAATAGTGATTTCATTTTAGTTTTTCTTTCACACTTATTTTGTTTAAATTTAGATTTATTTTCTGATTTTATTTTTTAGAATTTTAACACTTTATGCTGCCATATTGAGCACTTTATTATCAAACACTCAATTGATGAATTGCTTTATTGGGAAATTGAAGTTTCATATTATAATCATCAGCATCAAAAGCTATTTCAACTTCAATTTCAATCAATGCTAATGTTTTATCGAAAGCTTCTATCTTCTCAAAGGCAATATCAACAAGAGAATGTATTTTTACAATTTGGCCAGCAATCTAATTTAATTAATAATTTTCAATTGTATTTAACAGATTTCCATTCATTTTTCATTGACTCATTTGAAAATTATTTGGAAATTTTTCCTTCAAGGAAAATTGTCAATGATTTAACATTTGTACATAATACTAACAATTCTTTCCAGGCCTTTGAATTTAAAATCTCATCTTCACAATCTGGCCTGTTATCTCTCCCTTTGAACATTGCTCAATCCTTAATAGAAATCCATCCAGATTTCTATGATCCAATTGGTATTCAATTGGAAAGGAAATTTCAAGAGAAAGAGATTTTAATTAAGTTGCTAACAATAACTGTACATTCTGATTTCAGATTTATTTTCTTCAGTTTAGTTAGATTTGTATGTTTATTACTAACATTTGAATTGTACATATATGCGGGAATACAAATGAGAGAATGGTTACACTGGAAATATGACTATACCTAGTCATCTTCACGTATATGGTTAGAATAGAAGTAGAATTAGTTTAGTTTGTTTATTTGATGTAGTTAATTTATTTTCAATAGTTCTGTATATTAAAAAAATAAAACAAAGCAATAAGCCATTTTCATACATGTTCAGTGAAAACATTTTCTCCTTATCAGAAAACTTTAATTATTGTTTTCTTTTTTTTAATTTCTTACAACAATACTTCTACTCTGCATATTCTAAATAATCTCTTGATTAAATTCAATTAAGGTTGCACTTGGCATCGATCGCCTCAAAGCCACTTTTCTTTATTTCGAGATTTCCTTCTAAGATTTTCTCTTGAAATTTATATGGTAAGGATTTGAGGATATAAAAGCTTTATGATCCCATTATCCCATGAAATGTATGACTGTCTATGATAAGCTTAATTCTATTTCAATCATTATTAGTCAGTCTAACCTTTCACGGTAATCATATGAAGTTCATATTATCTTCCTTGAAATTTGCTAAGGATGTCCATTCAGCTGTGTGCACACATTCAAATCTGTGTTGATATTCTTCCACAATTTGTGGCTTTATCCCATTTGGACCTTTAACTTTATTATATAATGTTGCAATACGCATCATATTCATTTACTAAAGGAATTATTGAACAGTCACTATAACAATACAGATTCTTCTCAAGTTATTCGGAATAAGCAGAGGTAATAAATTGTTGTTTCAATTCAAAAGGGAAGACTACTTTCATATTTATTTCTCGTAAATTTTACATTTCCTGAACATGAATAAACATATTTTATTCAGGCTGATTGCACACTTAGATTTAGAATAAATAATGAGATGATTTTAATCAAAGGAAGAATTTGAAGATTCATAAGGTAAAATCTACAGACAAATTTCCTTCCAGGTACGCATCTACAAGTTCATTTTCATCTATTATTAGTTTCTATTTTTCTTAGTTTATTTTTTATTCTTGTTCTGTTTTAATTTGCAGGTTTTCATTTGTTTTCAAAACTTGAAGTAAGCAGCAAACCCAGTTCAAATTTGCAACAGGTTCAGGGAAATTTTATTTGTTATTCATTAGAATTTGAACATTCTTTAACTTTGCTTTTATTCACTTAGAAAACCCAATTGAAATTTCAAGGAATATCATAAGACCATGCGCATCATAAGATTTCATCGGAAGTAGTTCTTAGCATTTCTTTTGATAACAAATTGTTCATAAAATACCTCCGATGTATTATCTTACTCATATGCCATATCGCATTTCGCATATCGGAGCTTTGTAGTTGAAGTATACTTCCATTATCGTGAATCGCCGATCTCTGATAATCGACTTTACCGATATTGCGATGAACACATAATTTCGAACCCGATATGAAATTCAAATCAAATTCATAAAAAAATATCGCGTCCGTTTAATCGCAATAATGGTAGGAGCACAACTTTAAAAGGGCCGATGTCTCGGATCCGATATGTTATTAAAATCCCATCATAAATTTATCGGGTCCACTCTTCATCGCATATCGGCATCGCAAGAAATATATTTTGTTACATCGGGTACCCAAAGTTTGCCGATTGCCGATTAGCTACGTCATCCATCGCATCGTCGATATTGCAATCATTTCATCACATTTTTATGTTCACGTCACTTCTCTGAATCTACGATGTGTGTTTTGCGATACGGGAAGCACAATGTAAATATTCTCCGATCCCCGATATAATATTTCTTTAATGATGTGATCGCTTCATTTCATTGCATATGTTCTTATCGGCAATTTTCCATTGCAATATATGATGCGATAGCTTCCAATGCATGCCTTTGAGCCATTAACATTTAATCGATATATGGCATAGCAAAAAAAGTGAAGTCTTGCAAATTAAAATTCAAGCGTGGTGAAGAGACATGTGATGCGTGTTGGCATTATGATTCTGGTTTGGCTCTATGGTACAGTTGCTATACTTGATGGCAACTCACTCAAGTGGCTAAACTCTATTTAGGCTCTCAAAATAATGAAAATTACGAGGTTCACAGGTGAATGGTTCAAAAGGTGCGGACCTACAGGTTCTTCGTTCATGAAGTGCGGTCATACTCGCAGGTTACCCATTCAAAAAGTGCAGTCCCCCAGTTCACTCACTTCAAGGCAGAAAAGTGCGCTCACGTGGAGTTTCTTATGTTTAGCCCATGGTATTTAACCCGTCGCTCATGATCCTATGGTTTTGGCCCGTGGTATAGGATCTAATTTAGCCCCGGTTTGGATCCCTTGTATTGGTTATTGATGGTTTTGTCCCATGGTGTGAATAAGGGCTTGACTATAAATAGGGAAGGAAATCACTTGGCTGAGATATCTTTAAAAGTTGAATATCTTAAGATCTGAATTTTGGGTTATCAGTTTTAAAAGCTAGATATAAATCAAGGTAAAATTTAAAGGCGAATCTATTGCTAAGTCGTGATCTCTCGGGCGCATGATCAGATCTGTGGATCTGACTGTCTGTGGTACATGGGAGGACTGTTAATTTGGCCCTAATCAGAGGTTCGCAGGTGATCTACAGCGAGAGTGCGGGGGTACGCAGTACAGAAGAAGGCGCAGTGCGGGTATACACAGCGCAGCTGAAGGCACAGTGCGGGGTACGCAGTACAGAGGAAGGCACAGTGCGGGTGTACGTAGAGCAGCTGAAGGCACAGTGCGGAGTACGCAGTACAGAAGAAGACAAAGTGCGGGTATACGCAGCACAACTGAAGGTGAAGTGCAGGTATCCGCAGGTTTATATTGGTGAAGTTGCGGACCTGTTTTGAAATATTTGTTGGTTGCCTGTTTTCTATTTGCTGTTGTGTTCTGGGTTTAGGTTACTGGTGTTGGTTTTCTGTTTACAACATTCTGAGAAGTTTGGGTGGCTCATTGGTTTGATTGTATAAGGAGATTGGTTGATTCACATGTACTTGATGTTTATTTGATGTTCTTGGATCCAGTCTGAAAATTAATGAAAAGTGGTCCTTGAAAGAAAAGAAGTAGGGGGATGTAGCTCCCTTCCATGAGAGACTGGAAAACGAGAGAGAGTTGTAGCTCTCTGCAGGTTGCAGCCTGCGTACTGGTAAAGGACTGCACCAGTACAAAATCATTGTAAAAGAAGTTTCTAATTGAAAGAAGATAGAGACATATTGCAGCAGGTGGTTTTCACCCACATTGGGTTTCCACCTTATATCTGGTGTTCTTTGGTGTGACTATCTGTTTTTTCTTGTTCATGCTCATTATTTTATGGTACTGACATACAATATCTAAAAAATAATCCAAGTATAAATATATTGAAAAGAATTTGATAATACTGATTCACCCCCCCCTCTCAGTATTATTTCCAACAATTGGTATCAGAGCAGGTCCTTCTGAAGGAGCTTGATCGCTTGAAGAAAGATCTATCATCATGAGCAACTACGAGAGGGAAGCATCAATCAGGCCACCGATTTTTGATGGGACAAACTTTGTATATTGGAAGGTAAGAGTTACTGCCTATCTTCAATCTTTGGGTACAGAAGTCTGAGACATCATAGAAACAGGGTATACTTTTCCATCAGCTACTCTTACAGATCCAGTAGAGAAGAATAAATATGAAACAAATGCAAAGGCGGTCAATACTCTTCTAGGATATCTATCTCAATCAGAATTTGTGAAAGTTGTGCAGTATAAATCCGCAAAAGAAATATGGGACAAGATTGTTCTGAGCTATGAAGGAGATGATCAGGTAAAACGTGCAAAACTTCAAACCCTCAGGATTCAGTATGAAAATCTCAAGATGTATAATGATGAAAGTGTAGCTAACTATTTTCTTCGTGTGGATGAGATTGTTAATTGTATGAAAAATTTGGGTGAAGAAATAAAAGAGGTTGTTGTGGTTGGAAAATTTCTAAGATCTTTGTCACCTATATTTGAATCTAAAGTTTCTGCTATAGAAGAAAAGGAGAATCTACACCATCTTAAAATGTCACATCTGCATGGAATTCTAACTGCTTATGAAATTAGGAAAGGAGGTCCATCTGACAGGAGAGAAGCTGCCTTCAAGGCTTCAGGCAAAGGAGAGTACTATGAATCAGGACATGGGTCAAAAGAAGAAGAAGAATAAAATTTTGTCAGAAATCTTCAACAGGGTGCTGGACGGTTCAGAGGTAAGCTGCCCTTCAAATGCTTTGCTTGTGGAAGAGTAGGTCACTATGCTGCCAAATGTCCTCATAAGGATAAGATCGACAAGGGAAAGGAACCTATTAGATGGAACAAGAAACAGAATGCAAATAAGAAAAGCTATTACACTCATGAAGACAGTGATGGTCTATCAAATAGTGATGAAGATGAATGAGGTAATAAACTTTTAATGGCCTTTGAAGATGATGATTACATGGATGCTATAGATGTGGATAGCTTTTATGAAGAGATTTCTAGACTCAAGACATGTATAGAAGAAAAGAATGTGATTACTGATACTCTACAATTTCAAATTGATGAAAAAGAAAAATTTCTTGAAAAGTTAGAATGTGAAATTGTTGGCCTTAGAAAAGAAATTGAGAAAACAAAGGCTATTAATCTTAAGTTTGTCAAAGGATCTGAAACTCTGGATGAGATCATCAATGTACAGCATTCTCCGCTAAACAAGACAGGTCTGGGGTATAATGGAGAAACATCTCAAGCATCCACCTCAAAGAGTTATCTTGATGAAGCAAGAAGGAATGAGCAAAAGCACAATGGAGATCACCAGGTAAAAACAATGTAAACTTTGAAACGGGAACTGATACTGTTACCCGTTTCGTAGAGATAGCAAAAAAATGACCCGATTTTCAAAAGTGGTGATGCAGAATACACATGTTTTTTTTAGAACATGGTTTTTGGAACTTTAATTTTTTTTCATGTTCAAGGATGAAATCAAGTTTTAGAATGGTAATGATTTTCATGCTGATTTTAAAAAGTGAGTATTCTGCATCACACCCTTTTTTTAAAAGACCTATTTTTTGACTTTAAATTTTCTAGTGTGTGAAATGTAAATAATTATTTCGTAACCCTTTTTTCAAAAGACATATTTTTTGACTTTAAATTTTCTAATGTATGAAATGTAAATAATTATTTCGTAAATTTAATAATTTTGGAAGTGATCTTCTTCTTCATATTTTCTAGTTTTTATTTTTTTTATTTTTATTTTTGTAGTGGGGCTTTTATTGATTTGCATATTTAAAGAAGAAGGTCGATATTTTACATTTTCGATATTCTACATATTTATACATCATTAATTAAATTTTCAATCCACATGAAATAATTGTCTCTAAAAAACAAATATATATATATATATAATTGTCTCATAACCTCCTCCTAGTTAAACCCCTATTTTTGTGTTATTGTAATATGTAGATATAGGTAATATCTTTCTAGTCTTATAATTTCAACCACTACTCTTAATAGATGTAGTGCCATATGGATCATGACCACCCAATTCAACCCTTTCCTCTATGGCCATAATATGTGATTATAGATCATGATCTAGCATCTTATAAGATTAATTTCTCCCTCTAGAAGTTAATAACATGTACATGCACATGACAAGCTTTTAGTATTATAAGTTTAACCTTTACCTCTATGCTATTGTATTTGTGTACATATCATATAGGACATTACAAAATATTTGTTACATCACCAACAATTTTAACCTTTTAATTTAACAAAGTTATAGTAATTTTAGAATGTACTTTTTATTATTTTTAGTACGATAAAATTTATAAAAAAATCCAAATAATTTCTTCTATTTTAAATCATGTTTCATTTTTAGTAAATGTTAATCATCATTCTTTGAAAAAAATTATTAAAATTTTATAAGAGTTTTTTTTTTTGAAAAATTCAAATAAACATATTTTATCATAAAAATCCAATAATAAAAAGGATATTTTAATATAAAAATTCAGTAATGAAAATAAAGATAAATAATTTGTTTTACCATGATTATTCTTTTTAAAGTAAAGAAAATTAGATTATTTTTAAAAATAAAATATTTTTATTTTATATTCCAAATTATAAATAAATATATTTTAATGATAAAAATTGTTTAACAAATATAAAGAAACATGTGGCTTATGTTTGAATTTATGAAATATGGATAAAATATGTTATGATGTAAAAAGTTGATTAATAATAATAATTTAATTTAAAGCATTATAATTTAATTGAAGGTAAAATGAATATATAATTTTTTTTTTAAATACAATTTTTCTTGTCTGGAGAATCTTCACTTTTTCATCTCATCTGTAATATTATTAATAATAATAACCTGAAATTATAATTTAACTGAAAATAAAATCGATGTCTGAAATTTTCTGATCTGGCCCATAAACAATCTATCATATTGAGGGATCTCACTCTTTAATTTCAGGTGTAAATATATTACTGTCGGAATTCAAATGCACAACATCTCTTAACCATTACACTTCTTGAAAATATACAGAGACACTACTCAGCTGCGTGAGTATAAGCATGAGTGGACACAAAGTCCTTGGATCTTGTATAAATCAGCCCACGCCGATTGATCCCTCCTTCTGTTGCAGGTTTGAACCTAGCAAGCTTCCCTAGCTCATCAACTCCCACTGCAAGGTGCTTTAATCTCGCTGTAAATTCTACCATCAGCGATGCAAACGTAGCAAGAGGAAACGCCTCTGCGAATTGAAGCTGATTTGTTCTGTTAAACTTCCTAGAGGAATAATGGCGGCCTAAGGCTGGAAATGTATTTTCTCGTCTTGGTGTTGTCGGTATGGTTTCTGGACCGTGCCAGGATACAAGTCTCGAACATCTTTCTGGGGAGGGCTTACCCTGGCTCGATTTATATTGTCCCGAAGAATCCATGGAGCAAGAGATCCTCAAGTCTGAGCTTCCTGCAACTGCTCTAGTTTTCCTATGCTCCATCAATTCTACTCCAGCCTGAGATTCCTGTGCTTCGGGTTCAATATTGGAGGTCGTCTCATCTTCTAAGGTTAATTCTTCTTCAGGAGCTTCATCTTTTTCTGGGATTTCTTCGACTATGGACCATTTTTTAGAGTCGATGAAGAGCTCGGGCTCGGCGCGAAGAACCGAGTGAAGCTCCTTTACCGCTGTATCAATTCGTTTCATCATCGGCTCCAGAGGTCCACATCTCCTCATTTCCTTGACGCTCTCGGCCAGTTCTTCCAGAACCTTCACTGCTTCAGTGTTGATTTTTGTGCATTGCCTCCTCAATACATTTCGGACAGAAGGCGGGGTCTTTGGGGGCAACGTTCTATTTCGAATTTTTCCCCCTTTTTCAAAATTTTGTTTATATGAATAGTTCTAAAAAGAATCTAAAATTTCTAGAAGCAAAGTTTTATGAATGACGTTTCAAATTATAATTCTTTTTTAAATTCTTACTGAACTGAAAAAAAGAATGGAGCACTGAAACCCCATGAAAGATTCTCCGAATTCCACAAGTAAAACACCATTGATAAAGATCTGGTGAAATTATGTAGCTTAATTTACCTGTATCTCAGAGCGTAGACAGCCATGTAATGCAACTACTGAGTAAGCACAATGTCTGAGCATGCCGCCAATTTTAAGGTACTGAGTCCAAGGGTATCTGAAGCGAAACCGCCCATGACGAGGCTCCCATCTGGCACAGTTGGCCTACAATTCACCAATGCTCTATTGAGTTAACCAGATAGCCTACATGTTACACCTAAACAATCATATTAACTGCCAGTGTGATTTAATTTGAAGGGATTGATTGCACTGAGATGCTCTGTAGCGGGATTAATGTTCACATATCAGTTCGACACAGAAATGCATGTAAACCCAAAGTTTCCAAATTTGACTTACAAGTTCACAGCACAGAAGGGGCGGCGGGTCGATTCCGGGAATCGACCCGCCGCCCGTCGGGCGGGGCGGGGCGGCCCGGGGGTGGCCCTGCGCGGGTGGAGGAGGCTGGGGAGGGGGCGGGGGGAGGGAGGGGAGGGCGGAGGGGGCGGGGGGAGGGCGGGGTGGGCGGGCGGAGGGCCGGGAGAAAATGATGATGAACATGATGATGAACACTGACAAATATCTGTAGTTGTTTATATATGATGAACACAGAAATGCATGTAGGCTTTCTTAATACGAATCACAACGGTTGTTGCTGTTGAGTTTCGTAGCATCTCACTGAGGTCAATCAAAGGCTTTTAATAGGATTCACAGGCATTGTTAGCTACCATTCTGTAGCGCCCAAGCAACACGGACCACTTTTTCTTCTTTGCTCTTTCCATTGCAGGAATTATTCACTGCTATGTAATGAAAGGCTTTTAAATAGGAATTGCAGGCTTTCATAGCTACCATTCTGTAACGCCCAAGATACACTGCTCCTTTTTTCTTCTCTGCTCTTTCCATTACAGGAATTATTGAATTGAGGCATCTCATTCATATACCAAACATGTTGTCTCATCTTATCATCAGAAACCCTGCAGTTTCAAATGTTTGTGCCATGCCCATGTACTGGAGCATGATTGCATCCATGGTCCTGAGTTGGGTACAAAAGTTTTATAGCTTCTACAACTTTTATGTTTATGTTTGGGTTTCTGAGATGATGAAAACTATGTTTCCTGAACTTTGCAATCCAAAAGACTCAGATACTATAATGGCAGTTGGTGAATCGTTGTCTGGATGCATGGTTGATGAAACAAGCCTTGAATTTATGAATAAAAGGAGACCGGATATCGTTCATAGATGGGACCTCACTCGACTGTTCAGTGCCCTGGACAGCAATGGCGATGGCCTGGTTACTGCAGAGGACGTACAAGGGTTAATGGGAAAGCTTGGAATTCAACATATGTCTGATGATCATATGAAATCAGTGATGGGTTCTCTGGAACGGATGAGCTTTGATGATTTCTGCAGCCTTTTTCTGAGTCTGTGGGAGGAAGGTGCTCAAGAGGAGGCAGAGACTGGGGACAATGTGGCTCTGAAGGAGGAGTTGGTTGAAGCGTTCAGTGTTTTTGATAAGAATGGGGATGGGTTCATCAGCGCATGGGAACTTCAACAGGTGCTGCTCAGCTTAGGACTAAAAGAAGGACAAGATCTGGAGAGTTGTGAAATGATGATCGCAAGATTTGACAAAAACTCCGATGGTAGAATTGATTTTGAGGAATTTGAGAACATGATGATGAACACTGACAAATCTCTGTAGTTGTTTATATATTTATTTATTTGATCTTTTAGTTTTATTCTTTCCCATTTTTCCCACATGTAATCTATACCGATACGACCAGAATACTTTGCAACTAAATATCTATAACATCATCCCAAAAGACAATAGGCTTATCACATGCATTCATACTCGCTACTTCAATAACCCAGCAACCATGACTGAGCAAAGCTTTGAGAAAATATCATAGAGTAACAGAGATGGCAAAGTCCTCTACTAACTAACTAATTTACAAACCAACCAAATATTTTATTACAATAATATATTTCCTATGTGTACAAAGTTATTACAATAAGATGTCTCATATGAATGCATTACGTTAAACTTTGGGCAGGGAAAAGAGTAATCATCTTTCATAATTACACTCTAAATTAAATTAATAATTTATTTAAAAAATTCAAAATAATTCACATACATTTTAACTAAACTTCAAAATAATTCACAAACATTTTAACTAAAATTTTGTTTAAAATATTAATATTATTTTTTATTTAATGTATTTTAACAAATTTCTAATATTACTTTTTTAATTTAATTAAATTATTAATATTTCATAATAATTGTGAAATAATATAATGCCTAACCACATAATAATTATCTTATATAAACATCAATCTTGTATTGATATAAATGTTCACATATCAGTTCGACACAGAAATGCATGTAAACCCAAAGTTTCCAAATTTGACTTACAAGTTCACAGCACAAAAGGGGCGGCGGGGCGGGGCGGCCCGTTTTTTTTGTTTTGTGTTTTTTATTTTATGTTTTGTTTTTAGTATATATTTTTATTTATGTTTTGTTATTTTTATTTTTTATTTTTTTGTTTTGTGTTTTTTCATTGTTTTATTTTTTTTTTAAATTTTAATGTTTTTCGGGGTCATGATAAAATATTTTATGCTATTATTTTGAAATGTTGAAATTTCACCCTTGAAAAAAAAAATTGTTATTCCAGCATCAACACTTTTCGTTTTGAGGGTGTTTTTTGCACAAAATTTACCATTGAGAAAAAAAAAATGTTATTCGATCATCAACACTTCATTTTCAGACCGTTTTTGGACAATTTTTGCACCAAAAATTGGTTTTCACCGTCATTTTTAAAACATGTTGAAAATTTAGCTTGGAAAAAAAAAAGGTGTTATTCCAGCATCAACACTTTTCATTTTAGCACTGTTTTTGATGTTTTTTCGGGGTTTTTTTTGCCAGAGTTCCCGTTTTGAGTTTATAGTTCCCGTTTCAAAGTTTACATTGTTTAAAGTAGGGACAAATTACATCAAGAAAAAACAAAGACTATCAGGTAAACCAGGGGCAATCCATCATAAGGGTGAACAAAAGCTACAACCAGTCACAGGTAAAATCTTCTCAATTTGCTTCAAGAATGGATGACAATAGAAATTACAATCATTTGGCCAGTAGATTTGATAACCGCAGAAGTTTCTTCAATGGACAATGTTTCTCTTGCCATAACTTTGGTCACAAAGCAGCTCAATGTGTTGCATATAAAACAATCATGACTAGAGAAGCTCAAAAACAAAGAAGTATGACTGGGATTACAAAAGGGACCTATAACAACTTTTCAGCTCTTGAAAATGAAACTGAATGTTCTATTTGCAATAACTTCGGTCATGAAGATTATGAATGCAAGAGCAGGTTTCAGCAGACAAAGGAACAAGCCTCAAGCACTAGAACATGGAGAATAAAGGAACCACAAACAGAAAGATGTGGGATAGCCTTTTATGCAGAGGGACGGGAAAATCTATGGTACATCGATAGTGAATGTTCGAAGCATATGACAGGTGATAAAGAAAAACTTGAATCATATTCTGCTTTAGAAAAGGGAAAGAAAGTTTCTTTTGGAAATGATACTCCTGCAACTATAAAAGGAAAAGGCACTGCTCAGTTGAAAGAAAAGGTCAAAACTGGAAATGTTTTGTATGTTGATGGCTTGAAGCATAATCTACTAAGTGTTAGTCAGATGTGCGATCAAGGAACCAAAGTAATATTTCGATCAAATGGGTGTAGTGTTCGTGATCTTGATACAAGGAAAATAGTGATCAAAGGCAGAAGAACTCCAAATAATCTATACATATTTGAAGAAGGACAACAACAATGCTATTTGAGCAAGGATGATGAACATTGGTTATGGCACCGGAGGTTGGGGCATCTAAGCTTTTCACAAATAAGGAAGGCATGCAAATATCAGGCAGTTCGTGGTCTTCCAGATATCAAAATTCCAGACAACACCATATGAAAATCATGTCAGTTTGGTAAGCAAACCAGAACCAACTTCCCTGAGAAGGAAGGATCAGCCAACAGGCCTCTTGAACTAGTCCATACAGATGTATGTGGTCCTTTCAGGACAAGGTCACCTCGAGGAGAAGAATACTTGATATTATTCATTGACGATTTCTCTAGGTTTGTTTGGTTAGGACTTTTGAAGCACAAAGACGAAGCATTCGAAAAATTCAAATCCTTCAAAGCCTTGGTTGAAAATGAATCAGGTTACAAAATTAAGTGCCTCAGGTCCGATAGAGGTGGGGAGTTTACCTCAAATGAATTTTTCGATTTCTGTGAAGAACATGGGATAAGAAGAGAATTCTCTACAGCTAGAACTCCTCAGCAAAATGGAGTGGTGGAAAGGATGAATAGAATAGTCCAACAAATGGCTCGTGCTATGCTTGATGAGTCTGGAACTCCCGCAACTTTCTGGGGTGAAGCTGCATATGCTGCGGTTGTTATTATCAACAAAACAAATGTCCGAGTGAACAACACTCAAACTCCTCATGAGCTCTGGTATGGTGAGACTCCTTCGGTAAAGCATTTCAAAATTTTTTGGGAGCAAATGCTATATTAAGAATACTGATGAGAAACTTGGAAAACTTGAACCTAGAGCAGATCAAGGCATTCTTCTTTGCTATTCTCCACACAGCAAAGCATATAAGTGCTACAATAAAAGACTTGGAAGAATTGTTGACAGCATTGATGTAGTGGTTGATGAAAAAGGATACGTTCCTAGGCAAGTAAATCATGAAAATATCGAAAAAGATGAAGACTACCCTCAAAAACAGAATGATGAAGAAGAAGAACCTCAAGAAGCACCAGAGGAACAGATAAGGATAGAAGAGAAGACTCCATCCAGGTACGTTCAGAAGAATCATCCAGAATCTCAGATTTTGGGGCAGAAAGAAGCAGGTGTACAAACAAGAAGAACAATTTCAGAAGCTTCAAGCTATTTGGCATTACTCTCCTCCACTGAACCACAAAATGTAAGAGAGGCATGCAAAGATGAATGTGGGGTCAAAGAAATGGATGAAGAACTTGAGCAGATCGAAAAGAATAACACTTGGGAGTTGGTTCCTAGACCAAAGCATAAGAATGTTATAGGGACAAAATGGATCTTCAAGAACAAGTTGAATGAAAAAGGGGAAGTAATTAGAAACAAGGCCAGACTTGTTTGTAAAGGGTATGCCCAGCAAGAAGGAATAGATTTTGAAGAAACTTTTGCTCCTGTTGCAAGACTTGAGGCCATCTGAATGTTCCTTGCTCTCTCAAGCTTTCAAAAGTTCAAAGTATTTCAAATGGACGTGAAATCAGCCTTTCTGAATGGAGACTTAGAATAAGAAGTATACATTGAGCAACCAGATGGTTTCATTCTTGGAAATGATCCAAATCTTGTATGCAGACTGAAAAAGGCTCTCTATGGTCTTAAACAAGCTCCTAGGGCTTGGTACTATCGTTTGGACAAATATCTTCATCAACAAGGTTTTTCAAAAGGATCAGTAGATAGCAATCTTTATATAAAAATTGAAAATGACAAATTGTTAATACTTGTTGTGTATGTAGATGATATTATCTTTGGTAGCAATGAAGAAGCTATGAGTCAAAGCTTTGCCTTGGTGATGCAGAAAGAATTCGAAATGTCTTTGCTTGTAGAACTGACATATTTTCTTGGATTGCAAATCCAACAAAATGAAGGAGGGATCTTCTTGTCTCAAACCAAGTATCTCAAGCAGATTTTGAAGAAATATGGTATGGAATATGCAAAACCAGTATGTACACCCATGGTCACAGGATGTAACCTCAGTGCAAATGATGAATCAGCAGCAGTGCATCAACCAACCTATAGATCTATGATTGGAAGTCTACTTTATTTGACAGGTACCCGACCAGACATCATGCATGCAGTGGGAATAGTTGGAAGATTTCAGGCAAATCCAAAGGAAACTCATCTTCAAGCAGTGAAGAGAATTTTCAAATATCTTCAAGGGACTCAAAACTATGGCTTATGGTATCCTAGAGATACAGATCTCACACTTCATGCTTATACAGATGCAGATTGGACCGGAAGCGTGGATGACAGGAAGAGCACAAGTGGTGGTGCATTCTTTATGGGCTCCAGATTAGTATCTTGGTTTAGCAAGAAAAAGAGTTCAATTGCTTTGTCTACAGCTGAAGCGGAATATGTAGCTGCTGCATCTTGCTGCACTCAACTCCTTTGGATGATGCAGACCTTGCAGGATTTTCAAATCACTTGTACTCCACCTATCTCCATCTTATTTGATAATACAAGTGCAATCAGCATTTCAAAGAACTCAGTCATGCATTCAAAGACCAAGCACATACCAATCAAGTATCACTTTTTCCGGGAACAAGTACTTGAACAAAAGGTCAAGTTGGAGTATGTTCCTTCTAAGGAACAAGTTGCTGATATACTCACCAAACCATTGCCCAGGGAGACCTTTGAATACCTCAGGCAAAAGCTGGGGGTTGTTGATGCATCATCTTGTTGTTGACTCTCTTCTGATTGTTGGTTATACACAAGGTTCATCTAGGGTATATCCGTACATTTGTTGAGTTGTGGATTGGTCGAAGATCGAATGGCACAGGTTCAGGGGGAGCATATAATGCATTGTTGTCATTATGGAGGAAGTACAGAAGTAATATTGCTGCAATATGTCTCTATCTCTTTCATGGTCATTTATGGTGTTTGGTGGATTATGGTTTTTCTTGAAGAAATTTCTTTCCTTTGCAGATCTGGTTTAGAGTCAAGGGGAGCATGTTCTTAGGGGGAGCATAATCCTTTGCCCTTGATGTCAAAGGGGGAGAATGACGTTGAGAATCTTGAGGTTGCCATCAAGTCCAAAGGGGGAGATTGTTGGCATTATGATTCTAGTTTGGCTCTATGGTACAGGTGTTGTACTTGATGGCAACTCACTCAAGTGGCTAAACTCTGTTCAGGCTCTCAAAATAATGAAAATTACGAGGATCGCAGGTGAATGGTTCAAAAGGTGCGGACCCGCAGGTTCGTCGTTCATGAAGTGCGGTCATACTCGCAGGTTACCCATTCAGAAAGTGCAGTCCCCCAATTCACTCACTTCAAGGCAGAGAAGTGTGCTCACGTGGGGTTTCTTATGTTTGGCCCGTTGTATTTAGCCCATCGCTCATGATCCTATGGTTTTGGCCCGTGGTATAGGATCTAATTTAGCCCTAGTTTGGATCCCTTGTATTGGTTATTGATGGTTTTGTCCCATGGTGTGAATAAGGGCTTGACTATAAATAGGGAAGGAGATCACTTGGCTGAGATATCTTTGAAAGTTGAATATCTTAAGATCTGAATTTTGGGTTATCAGTTTTAAAAGCTAGATTTAAATCAAGGTAAAATTTAAAGGCGAATCTATTGCTAAGTCGTGATCTCTCGGGCGCTTGATCAGATCTATGGATCTAACTGTCTGTGGTACATGGGAGGACTGTTAATTTGGCCCTAATCAGAGGTTCGCAGGTGATCTACAGCAAGAGTGCGGGGGTACGCAGTATAGAAGAAGGCGCAGTGCGGGTATACGCAGCGCAGCTGAAGGCGCAGTGCGGGGTACGCAGTACAGAGGAAGGCACAGTGCGGGTGTACGCAGAGCAGCTGAAGGCACAGTGCGGGGTACGCAGTACAGAAGAAGACAAAGTGCGGGTATACGCAGCACAGCTGAAGGTGAAGTGCAGGTATCCGCAGGTTTATATTGGTGAAGTTGCGGACCTGTTTTGAAATATTTGTTGGCTGCCTGTTTTCTATTTGCTGCTGTGTTCTGGGTTTAGGTTACTGGTGTTGGTTTTCTGTTTACAGCATTCTGAGAAGTTTGGGTGGCTCATTGGTTTGATTGTATAAGGAGATTGGTTGATTCACATGTACTTGATGTTTATTTGATGTTCTTGGATCCAGTCTGAAAATTAATGAAAAGTGGTCCTTGAAAGAAAAGAAGTAGGGGGTTGTAGCTCCCTTCCATGAGAGACTGGAAAACGAGAGAGAGTTGTAGCTCTCTGCAGGTTGCAACCTGCGTACTGGTAAAGGACTGCACCAGTACAAAATCATTGTAAAAATAGTTTCTAATTGAAAGAAGATAGAGACATATTGCAGCAGGTGGTTTTCACCCACATTGGGTTTCTACCTTATATCTGGTGTTCTTTGGTGTGACTATCTGTTTTTTCTTGTTCATGCTCATTATTTTATGGTACTGACATACAATATCTGAAAAATAATCCAAGTATAAATATATTGAAAAGAATTTGATAATACTGATTCACCCCCCCCCCCTCTCAGTATTATTTCCAATAATGCGGATCATCTGATACAGCGATGTGTTATTTTAAAAGTGAGCTTGGGTAACCACTATGGTAAGAAAGCAATTGATGACAAATTTGCAGCATACAAAAAATCATTTCAATTTCTCGTACATTTTAGTTTTAAATATATAATTCCATAATTAAAAATGGAATTCAAGACCTCTCTATCTTCATATTTAAATTTTATTATCTTGGATTTGGTCTTGATTCTGGACAATTTATAAAATCATGGAGTTTATATGAAGCTTATAATATTTTGAGAAACATTCGTTACTGCAAATTCTCATTCTCATTTCTGATGCATTTCTTTTAATTTCAATTCCCCTGAGTACTAAGCATTCAATTTTTACATTTTACTGCTTGCTTTAGTGTAAATAAAATAAATAATGATTTTGGGTTACAAGATTTCGGTTCGTTTGACTTCTTTATGTTTTTAATGTTAATTAAAATAAGAAGTCAGCTAGTTTGGAGAAACTGATACTTTTCAGGTAAGATCAAAAGCAATTATCCAATGGTAAGATTCATGTACCCACTCTCATTAATTTCCATTTTGTTGCTTTAGTTTCAGTTTTATTTTTCTGATATATAAAGCTGTTTTGCAGCTCTTCATAAAACTTTCAATCCACTGCCGGATCATATTTTTGAAGTCCATACTCTTCTTCTGGCTTAATTTCAAGAAGCAGCGATAATCTTCGTCAAAACAGCTACATCAGGAAGTTTCTCAACCTTTAGTTTCTTTATTTAGGCATCTTGTTTTTGTTAGAAAATGATTAAAATGATGCCTTGAAACAAGAAGATTGATACCAAATAGGAAGTTTTCATTGTAGCTGAATTTTAACGTCACTGCTATCCAAAAAGCCTAAAATACTTACAACCCTGCAAGGTATGATTTTCATAAATCTCAACATAAGAAAGATTGATTACACGATTATTTTCTTTTTCTTCATATTGTTGAGACATTGGTATAAACATTCTTGTTTGAGTTTATCTTTTGAAACTTGGATTTTCCTTTCCACTTTTAAAATTTCTTCATTTTTGTTTTGTTTGTTGATTTCTCTTTTCACTTTAGCATAAGAATTCTTTTCTTTTGGTTTTTAGTTTTGATTTTGGGGACTTTTCCATGATTTATATGGAAGGCCTTCTTGTTACCTAACTATGGTCAGCATACATGGAGAAAAATTGTTAATAGTTACCTATTAGCTTTTTCTTAAATCTCTTAGTAAAGTTTGATTTTCTTATTATAAAGGTAGACATACTTAAGGAAGAGATTATCAATCAAGAGAAGTTGGAAAAGTATCATAAAATCTGGAGAGATTCTTTTTTATCGAAATTGTAATTATTTTGAGATTTCAATATTTTATTAAGATCTTTCAAAGTTCTATTATCAGTCAAGAAAAGTTTTTTTTAACCAAGTAAAGACACTTTACAGCAAAGCACCTTTAACTCTGAAATTGTCATTCTTAACTCTTAAGGAGTCAATGATTCTCCTTGTTACAAAGAGTCTTATTTTTCTAGAGTATAATCTAGAAATATATTTAAACTTAAAAGATAAGAGGTCTCATCATGAGCCTGCTTACCATGATCATAGGGGAAAAATAGGCTGACATTACCAACACTGCCAAACAAACCAGGGTAATGGCTTATGATTGAAAACAATTATAAGACAAGGGGTCTCATCACGAGCTAGCTTGTTCAGTCCAATTATAACTAGTGAATGGCATTGTCAACTATTTGGCTAACAAACTAGGGCAATGGCTTTTAGGAACAAAATAAAAAGAAAATAATAATAATAATAATAAAATAAAAAAAATAAAAAATAAAAAAATAAATAAATAAATAAATAAAAATAAACATATAGAGATGGATTTATCTCTAGGTCAATAATTCTTAAATAGATGGGATTCTGAAACAGTTATGATTAAAAGGTAATCCTGCCGCGACTATAGATGTTTACTGGCAGCAGTGGCTCTACCTATGACAAATGAGTATATTTTAAAAGCTAAGTTGTAAAGTGACCCCTGCTTTATCTCTACAACTAATTAAGGACTGATATAGAGTTTTGAAATATTTTAATTTATGAGAAGTTTTAAGGAAAATTACAGTGAGATGATTCTTGTTTGTATTCACATTAATGAACCTAGTCAAGCATTCCAAAAAATAATTTTCTCTTCTTTAATTATTTTTACTTTAATTTTAGGAAAATCTCATTCATATCAAAGAAAGATAACTAGTTCTTCTCCTGTGTGTCGCCATTGTTGTGGTAAAAAACACAACCCCCCCATTATTGACTTGCTCAACTCAAATAATGGGGACCCTTTCTATAAAAAATTTGGCTAAACGTTTTTTTGGATTTTTATTTAGTTGATTGCCCTACGCTTTTGTTAATTTTTTATTTTCTTTGGATTCTTGTTTTGACTGCTTTGTTAGAATCGATTTTTTATAAGCTTCCCATTGACGCTTGTTTCACCTCATTTGGTCCACTGATTTGAAAATGGCACTCCTTTGAAAGTATGATTATTTACGTAGCGTGGGTTAAAAGTGCATAAAATATACAATATTGCATTTTGTAAATAAATTAGTTCAATAACGCATTCATTTTAAATATTAATCCATAGCGAGTTTTTTTACTAACATTTTTCCATACAGCCAAATCATGAAACAGCGAGATTGTAGAAATTTAATTCAATTTCCAAATTTATTATTAATCTCGAAAACCCAAAGTTTCGAAGTGGCTGTAGTTTAATTTTCATTTTTATTAGAGTAGTTGTAGTTTATTTTTTCATTTTTTTTTTATTTATTTTTGAAATGGTTGTAGTTTAATTTTCAATTTTGTTGGAGTAGCTGTAGTTTATAAAATAAATCTTATTAAAATAAAACAATATACAAATTAAAATATATATAAAAATGATATTAAATCTTAATTTAATTAAATTTAATTAATATATAATTAATTAAATTAAATTAAAATTTAATATATAAAATAAATATATATATATAAAATAAAACTTAATCACATCGGGGATTTATATTGGCACATGTCATTCCATACCCCCAATACCTCCATACCTCTGATCGCCAAAAAGCTTAAGTCAAAAGGGAATAAACATTTATTTCAATGCATTGCATCAGAGACTTTTATATGGCAAGTTAACAAAACCCCGATAACCATGATTCCCCCGATCCGATTTGCTGATCACAAAAACCAAGTGTCTTAAGGTATTAGTCAAAGTCTTTTATTAAGCCTTGGTTCTAGTTTTAAGTTTCAACTCACTCATATGTATGAGTGGAGTGAATAAAAGGTAATGGAGGTAAGTATATATTAATTATTTTTAAATATTAGTTTATATATTAATATTTTATATATAATATATTATATTAATTAAATTAATTAATATATGTAATATTTAATTAATTTAATTGAATTTAAATTTAAATATCATTTAGATTAATATTAATTAGTTTTTAATTAGATTAAATTTGTTTATAAATAGTTAATTAGATATTAGTTAATTAGATTAATAAATAGTTTATTAATAATTAGTTTAGTTTATAATTAACAGTTAATTTAGAATTAATTAGAATCTTAATTTAGGATTAGATTTTTAGCCCAGCAACAGAATTTCCAGATTCATGCCAGATTTGATCCATCAACTTTGGAGGCTTATAGATTGAGTTATACTTGGCCAAATGAGGCCCAGGACGGCTCATTGGAAAGATAAAATCAAGGAAAATATTTCTGAGGAGGTTTCACTAATAGATTTGGTCATTTATTGGATCAAAAATCACGCAAAAAATCAAGCTCCGAATTTTGAAAACAAAATCAATTTTCTGAGTTTTTATTTTCATTTGTCCAAGCCTCTTCTAATTGCAGATTCACTCGTCAATGATATCCTTGGCCAATCAAACCATCCCATGCATCAATAGAAAGATTACATTTTATTTTCAATTATTTATTTAATTGAATTAGATTGGATTTGATTTAATGGCCATAAATGATATTTTGATTGCATCTTAATTTATTTTGATTTCTTTTTGCAAGAAAACAGTGGAAGAAATATGGAGAAAAAGATCTCAATCAATGAGAATGCTCCAGCAATTGAAGATCAGAATTTTGAGCAAGTAAAATTGGATTTAGCAGATTTCTCTTCAACAAACTCTTCTCTCAAGAATTCCTTGACAAATAATATAAATAACAGATTGCATAATGTAATTAGAGGCTGCTCTCCTCTGCAATTTTAGACTTCTAAAAGCACTACTGTAATAGGAATTTAAAGTTGTAGGAGGGAGGAGAGAAAATCTCAGATCTGGGGATTATTATGGATTTCCCCTTTGTATCTTGAATTATGTATGAGGGACAGAGTTTGAACTATTGTGGCTCTAGTTTTGAAGGCAGAAGTTCAAGCAATGTAAACGACTGTTGGAGACCAAGATCAGAGAAATGGATGCAATAAATTGGTATTTTTAATACTATTGTTTCAAATATCAATTTCATTTTTATGGTAACAGGAATGTCTCATTTTATTCATGTTTGTGCACTATTGTCAATATGGGTAATTTGTCTCAATGTTGTTATTATGTATCTATTCTCTTATGAATTAATTTCTGATTTCTGAGTAACTATTTACTCATAAATATATCTTATAAAACTAATTTATTGAATGGTAATGTGTTGTGAACTATTTCCACATATTATTGTTTAATTATTGGATTGATTGATCTAATAATCAATATCATCTTTGTGAACTACTTCCTGAGTGTCGTTGGTTTATTATTTCAATTAATAGGTCTCAATAGGATGTGTTTTGATATCCATAATATCAGTTAATTGAACTACTTCATTAACTTGATATTCATTAAAAACAAGACATATTTAAATCCCAATACTTTAATTATCTTGCTCTTAGTTGGGTTAGATCTATATCTGCCTAATTAAGATAGGACTTAGATTAGTTTCTTTTGCTTGCATCATAGAATAAGCTTGCATTTAGAGTAATTTCTACATTCTTTTAAGTCCTCTCCTCAAAGAGGCAAAACTTTAGTTGTGGCTTGGCTGAACCCAAATCAGCTTAAGGGTCATTCTCTTGCCTAATCAACAAGAAGAAGTGATCTAATATCCCTAACTATTGGTAGTGAAAGATACATCATAAACCAATAGCTATAGGGAGAAGGTAACTGGACCTAGTTAAACCAGTCGGAAGCCACCACACCAAACGGAAAAGGAGCAGCTTTAAGGTCCGGACCGGGTGGTTATCCCCCATTGTTGCTGCAGCGATTTTCAAGGCATCAACAGGCAGATAGAATTACACAAAAGGCATCCATTGCTTCTCCTTTGGCTTTAGTTTATGGCAAAGAAGTTGTTCTCCCCAAAAACATAGCAATTCCATCTCTCACCCTAGTGCAATTCGTCAATGAAAACCCTTCCTCCTCCCTACAAGCAAAACAATTCCATATTCTTAAACTAGAGGAAGAATGCGAAAAGGCTAAAGAAACCCACTTCCATCGTTAGCAATTAGTCAAAGCCTCTTTTGATACAACCTCTACTAGACAAAAAACTTTTGAAAAAGGTGATCTGGTTTTGAAATGGGACAAAGCACATGAGGAAAAAGGTGAACATACCAAATTCCAAAGACTATGGCTTGACCCTTTCCAGGTCATTAATAAAATTGGTAAATCAACATTTCTTTTACAATACTTATCAAGAAGGAAAAATTCCTTGCCCGTTAATGGGAAAATTCTTAAGAAATACTTTTCCTAGAAGATAACCTCTTCTGATTTTGTATCATATTCCCTTTATAATTCTTAGGAAAATAAAAGTTAAGTAGTATTTACTTTTGTTTTTTCAAAATAAAATATTTGATAATATTTTTTATTTTGCTTCTATAAGTAGGAAAACTTAAAGAAATAATTAGGACATTTGAGTATTAGAGTGAGCCTAATTTCTTTGGAAAAACTTGATCTTGCTAAAATATTTATTTTATGAGCAAACTCTTACCTTTACAAAGTATAGATGTGATGTTATTAGTCAAGAAAAGAACCTTTAGCCTCGTAAGGACATTCTGCAGATTAGTATCTTACAACATTATCCAAAACTCTTAAATGAACCAATGATTCACCCCATCTGTTAAAAGTTTCCTTTTTCAGAGTGTAATTCTAAAATATAAAATACTTAGAAGATAATAAGTCTCATTATGAGCTTTTTTACCATGATCATAGGGAAATAATTAAACTGATATTACCAAAACTGCATACCAAAACAGGGTAATAGCCAATGATCTAATCAATCAAAGGACAAGGGGTCTCATCAAGAGCCACCTTGCTCGGTTTAGTTACAACCAGTTCGTGAAATTGTCAGTATTAGGTTACCAAGCCTAGACAATGTATTTTAAGAAACAAAAAGAAAAAGGCAATATCCAAATGAGATTGGAAGCAAGCGAATATCATTTTGAATTTTGAAAATTGCTTTAGATGGGACAATGACTCATTGTTGGTTAAAAGATAACCTTATCGAGGCTATTAACGCCTGCTGGTAGCAGAGGCTCTATCTGTGATAAATGAGTAAAAAACCAAAAAATTAATTTGTGGAAAGACACCTGCTATATCTCTTTAAAATCTTAGTATTGACTAGAGAAGGCATTTGTATTTTTATCACTATAAAGGGTAAAGTAGTTGAATAAATAGACTAGGTAAGTGATTATGATTCTAGAGAAATGTTGTTTACTTTATAACTTATGTAATTATTATTCCTATAAATCTTCTTACTTTGAAAGTTCTAGAAATTTCAGAAAACCAATAAGAGATAACTGATTCTCCCATGTGAATCACCAATTATTGTACTATGAAACAACCCCCCACATTTATGTATAATAAAAGCTAATGTTAGACATATAAATGGGGACCCTTCTTAACTTTTTTAGTCTTTAGAAAATAAATCCTAACTTTAAGAAATCGCCTTGAAAAAACTCTTAGAACCACCCAAGTTTAGGATCCCCATCGTAGATCGCAAATCACATTTTTTTTGTGACGATTATAAACACTTTAAATAAATTGTGATATGTGATCAATCCTCCTGTTGCGACATACCCAACAAACCCCTTAAGAAACCGCAAATCGCATTTTATGAAAGTCGCAAGTAAAAGGACCTGCTACAATGTCATCTACCAATGATTTGCGAAATGTGGTATTGTGATATCCACAACCTCATTTCGCATTATGAATAGGTAACATTATATAACATTGTTTTACAAATTGCAATGCGCGAATCAGCCAACACACGTGGGAAGTAACTGTGTTTTAAATATAATAATGAACAGTTTGACAGGTTAATTAATATTTAGCGGCTCGATGAGAGGTAATGATTTAGTAGGTTATGGCTAGTTAATGTTGAATATATTATTTGAAATCTTCCCATGATTCAATTATTTTCACAAAGATTTCAACCTAATCACCCAATATTGTCTGTGTTGATATATCTCGTCCATTTCAGGCAAGCTAAAAAAGATATGTCATTGCGGAAGTCGATGCAGAAATAGAAAAAACTGAGCATTACACAGTCCAAGTTTACATAAATGTCTCTTATATTCTCTGATATGGTTTGCAGCACAGAAGGAGGTGCAACAACTTGGGAGGTGATATACAATAGGCTTGAGGATGAGTGTCCCAAGATTACTGTCACAAGAGCAACAGCTGAGTCAATAAGACCTTCAGGACTCCAATTCAAGGATGTTGCATGTTCTTTCCTTCATAGGATAGGAGTGAGAGATAAAATCCTCCCATACACTCATATGATCTCGTGGGTGGTGAAAATTCTCACCATTGAAGATGCGCAATTCAGAAATTCGAGAATGGAACTCATGGGGTCATTCAAAGCAGAGGACCTAACGAAAATGTACCATATAGCTAATCCTCAAGATATATATGATAAGACATATGTGGCCAACTTCGCCAAGAAGAACGAAGAACCCCTCAAGATGATTCAGGGCTGCAAAGTATTGGAGAATAAGTTCAAATTTGATAAATCAGGTATGTATCCTATAGCCTCTTTGGCCAACCTCTACAACTATGCAATTGATATGTTATGTAGACTATATGAAATGCCTAATAATGCTAAGTTATCCATAGAATGGATTCCCCTAATTGATGCCTATGTTAATTCCCACATCATGAATTGGGCTACCATCCTATCTGATTACCTAGCCACCATCATCACCAAATATCCATAGAAGAGAACCTTCCTCCATTTTATTTTAGTGCCTACATAATGGACGTCATCTTTTTCTGCACTAAATTTCCAATCTTGGGTTAGAAATGGACCTTGCAGGACCCCCACCCTATCCATCTCAGCCATAAGAAAATTTGGGAATCCCATTATGTGCCCCATTTCTATAAAATATTTCATGTCGTTATTTTTCCACTATATCAATTAATTTTCAATAAGAAAGCCCCCATATTTTCCCAATAAGCCGCTACAAATCTTCTGGCTGTCGGAAAATATTTTGTTGAAGAATGGTTCACCTACATTGGGGTTTTTGGAAGCACAGTAGACCCACATGTTCTCCCTCTATATGTTTCTGATAAATTGTTAGCAAGAGAAATAACCCACCAGACCATGGGGAAAGGTCTGACCAAAGTTCTCAAAGAAAGCAAGAAGTTGCTATGGCCATATTTTCCTATCAGGTGCAGTTCTTTCTCCTTAGAAAATTTTAATCATGCTATAAAGGAATCAGTAAGCCTAGAAGGTCTTAGGCTCCATACTTTTCCCAAAAGGCAGTTTGATCCAAACAAGATAGCATACAACATCACCACTTTGGTTAAGATCAAGCCTCATAACTATGAGGCTAATAATTTTGAAGACCTTTTATGGTCAGCTCAATCCTTTGAACAATCATTCGAATGGGCAAGGACAAAGATGAGTCTTGGAGATTTTGAGAGCTTTCAGGAGTTCAGGAACAAAAGGCTCGAGGTTATCCCACTACATTTGTTGAAAATCGAGGACAAGCCTACTCCCAGTGTGACTGTGAACAACAAGGCGCCTTATTCTCGCTTAGATTCTCATGCAAATACAGGGAAAGCACTAAACACAAATAAGGCCCAAGACATCGAGACTACTATAGAATCTAGCAGGAAATCAGCTGAAAAGCAGGGTATGAGTACCCCACCCAAAGAAATTGTTTCGGAGATCAAAGACAACAGTCTGGAACAAGAGTGGGATCAATTCAATAAGAAATTACAAGACACTCCCAAGATGATAGATGCTCAGGAAAATATGGAGTATCAAACTCCTCTACATGTTCAGAAGAATACAGACTCTGAACCAATGGACAAGCAAGCGACAACGTCTCAGCAAACTGAAATCATCCCTGCTCTGCCCACATTGAAAATTGTCTTGAAAGTAACTAAAATCCCTCCTCCTGGCGTATTCTATAGCCCACTACACAAGTATTTAATAAGGATAAGGAGGAAAAGGAGAAGGATTGAGACACCTGAACTCCCGCCTGGGAATGAGAAAATGGACATAGTTTGGAAGGATGTCCCTTCCAACCCAGCTGAAAACTTGACAAGATTATCACAGTTTACAGGAGCATATGCAACTACTACCATGGACAAGGATACCATAATATCTCTTTTGTTGAAAGAAAAAGAAGAAAATATTGCACAACTCAAGCAACAACTCCATACAGAATGGGCAAGTGTAAACAGGCAAGCCGCTAAGTAGCTGGCCCAATTGCAACAAAGCATGGAAGTACTAAAAAGCCACGAGGTAGACATATCGGCCAAAAATATGCAACTCTAAGACTTGCAGCAATCTATGGAAAAATATAAGGATGTTCCTACTGTCGAGGAATTTATCAAAGAGGCGCTAAAGTTTAATTCTCTATTATTGAAGCAGCAAGAACAATTTTGCCAAATATGTCACATATCGCTCCTTATCTGATCACTAGTTACCATCTAATGGATAAAACGATTCACTAGAGAACTAAGTTTACTGATCTCAACACCAAAATCTTAGAGTTCATTGAATGGCAAGAAACAAAAGAGGGGAGGAAAGCCAATCTGCTTGAGATTAACGAGACACACAAAGACATTATTTTCATAGATTGGGACACAAGTATCAAACTCAAGGATAATTTTAGGGGCGAATGTTCGCCCTTTGGCGAAATTAAGGGGTTTTAAATTTTTAGTGGGCGAATATTTTGTATCATAGTACATTTTTACAAATCACCTCAAATAGCCCACCTTATTTTAAGGGAGAGGGTAAAAAAGGTAAATTTAGCCCTTGAAATTAGGACTTACAACCTTCCATTCGCCCATTTTCAAGAATAGGTTTTATTTAAGTGAATCCATTCGCCCATTTTCAAGAATAGGTTTTATTTAAGTGAATCCTATGGGCCAAATACCATATTTATAAAAGAGGTATGGTAAATTAATAAAAATATAAATAAATGAGAGGTATGGTAAATAAATAAAACATTTTTTATATTTACTCCATAAGTCACCTTACATACATGTAAGGGTGTAAACAAATAAAAATATAAGTAAAGTGGAGGCATGGTAAATAAATAAAACGTCTTTTTATACTTACTCAAAAGGTATGGTAAATAAATAAAAATATAAATAAACTAGACGTATCGTAAATAAATGAAACCTCTTTTTATATTTATTCCATAACCCTCATTCTATTTATGAAGGCTCAAGAAAGAGGTTTTATTTAAGTGAATCCTATGGGCCAAATACCATATTTGTAAAAGAGGTATGGTAAATTAATAAAAATATAAATAAACGAGAGGCATGGTAAACAAATAAAACATTTTTTTATATTTACTCCATAAGTCACCTTATATTTATGAACACTAAAAAAATGGGTTATATTTAGGTGAAACCTATGGCCAAAATACTATGGGACAAATACCATGGACTAGATTGTTATTAATACCATGCAAAAAACCATTATTAACCCTAATATTAGAATTAATAAAAATAAAAATGGCACATGGTATTGACCCATGGTATTCACCAAAATGGCACATGGTATTGACCCATGGTATTCACCTAAAATGTAGCCTATTTAAATGGGGGAATTAAACCAGCATGTAGCCTATGCTAAGATTCACTAGGACTTTACAAATTTTTATTATTTAGTGAAAGACTCGCTAAGATCTTACAATATTTTATAATTGAGTAAAATATTCGCCATGCCTGGTGAGAGATTCGCCAAAAAATTATATATACATATTATATTATTGATAAAATCGCCTTCCATTTTTCCTATATACCATGGAGATTCGCCCATTTATTATATTTATAAATTTAGGGGGGGTTCTTAAAATTTTCCCTGATCAAACAAGTTGAAATAGCAGTAGTAAGGGTGGTCGGGGTGTCAAAGAATATAGTAAAGGTGGTAAACCATACTTTGTTTTCCACTAACTTGGTAAAAGAAGGCAACTTGAAGGAACTTCCTGATTTGAATTAATTGCATAACAGGTGGAAGGAAAGGGTAGAAACTCAAAGGGAAGTAATTGCAAAGTTGGCAAAGACCGATTGGGACTCGTATTGGCAATACCTCGTCAAGCCACAAAGTCAAATCATGACCCTTAACTGCTCTCTCCACTTGACTCAGCGGATGCTTCCACCTCTCACAGATGTGATTTTTGCATGACAGGTCAAAACACATTTTGGGGCACCTCCTCAAGTCAAACCAATGGCCGATATATGTGATTTGAAGGACAAGCTGGCAGACAACAAATCATCATCATAGCCTCTGCTCATTAAGCCATTATTTATTTTTGGAGTTAGTTAACTAGTTAGGAGGAAGGTTGTTTGAAACCTCCTCAAATTTTTGTATAATCTATTTTTGAAGATTAGTTAGAATAGTATTTATACCCTTCTCATGCATTTAGAGAAGGGTCCAAAATTTTATCAAAAACATTTGCAAAGAATGCACTATTGTAAGTTTGTGAATTCTTTGGTGAAATTATGAAACATGATCGTTTCTTTCAAATATCAGACTACATTCCTTTGTTGATGCACTTTTGTATACTTAGAAGATAATTTGATCTAAAGAAGGAGTTGATCTATGTCATTAGTCAAATGAGCAAAACCTCACATATATGGTACTTTTATCTTGTGTGATTATTCTTGTTTCTATTTAATTAGTGACAACACTTTATTTTCATGAATTGTATATGAGATATGTTTTTTATGTTAAAGCATTAATTGCACTATTGTATGATGCCTAGCTGAGATTATTTATTTTCATATATATATATATATATATATATATATATATATATATATATATATACATAGCATCACATATGCGATATAGTTTATACATTTCTTTGACTAACTATTTAGTCAAATAAATTATATTTACACGTTATCATCTCTGTTTTATGCATGATTGATCTTTATTATCACATGTCAAGCAGATATCTTTGTAGATCGCATGTTATACAGAAATACCCGAGTTTATATTAGATCAAGTTAGCTAGAGATTTGCATGATAGAATAGGTTATTCAAGTTATCATTATTCTATTGCATCACTCGTAAACCACCCACTCTCATTTTAAAACCCACACTAGGAAATTGGTCCCATTATCCCCATTAGGAGCCACCACTTCAAACAGAAAAGGAGTTATCTTAAGGTCTGGACCAGGTGGTTATCCCCCATGTTGGAGCAGCAGAAATCTGAGGCTTCAACATAACCAGAATACTTAGAAGAACCAACCTGGAGATGAGAAACCAGTGTTTCAGGGTAGCATGAAAGATCCAACAGTCCTGGAGGATGACCTTCCCACCTGCGAAAACAACATGTCTGTTGGGGTTAGCTTCATAGAAAAATTTAGCATAGAAACTCAAGTAAATAGAACACAATGAATGACAAAAAAATCAAAGCAGGAGCTTACCTTAGTCGATGGTGAAGGGAGGATTCCTCTGCAAGAAACAACATAATCTAAGTGACAACATTGGAACCAAACCAGTGGGAAACTTAGGGTTCCCTGAGTAGTTTTATGTTGAGTATGATCGGGATGTTGAGAAACATTCACCTCACCAATGTTTCGCACCCTTCCCACTTGAAATAAGAAGTTGGAGGATAGGGTTGTAGAGCCATTAGAGTCAGCGAAGAAGTGCCAAATGAGCTCTGTCTAAAGCGACCCGGTAAGGTAATTACCCTAACCTTTCTATGGTTAATCACATCCGTAGGATGAGTCGTTGGAGAGTCCTTCATAACAAGATTATTGAGTGGCATGGGTAATCGAAGCGCATTTGGAGGTGTGCCTCATAGTTAATGAGAGCCACCCACGTCAAAATTCAGTACTGCTAATTAATATGGTCTACGATAATCTATGAAGTAAGTACTAGACTTGTGTATTGTTGGGTTGTGTTATATTATTTCCATGACTAGCCCACGTAGTTAACCGGGGGGTTAGAAGGGGGGCACCAAAAAAATTTGGTTTTGGACCCTATTTTAGGTTGGGCAGACCCACATATGGTTTTGTGCATGATTTTCGCACATGTTTTTGGACGCGATGGTTTTCGGTCCATGGTGTTGGATGCTTCGGCATGTATAAATATGTATTGTAACATTGAAAGGAATATAATGAAAAATAAAGTTGGTAGTCCCAGTTTTGGGATGCAGGGGAAAATATATGTGTATATGTGTTTTATGTGTTATTATATCACATCGTTTATTTTCTGTGTTTTAGAAATCGTATGCAGGTAATTTCTGTACGGGGTTAAAACCTACTTTTGGTATTAGAGCAGTTTTGGCTTCAAGGGGATACCTTTGTTGCTGAGGGGTTTCGCTCGGGCCTGTGGTAGACCTTATTCAATGGGAGATCCACGAGATTGATTCTAGTGGTGAAAGAAGATGGCGAGAAGTGGAAATATAGAGATCGAGAAATTTAATGGTTAGAGTTTTTTGAGTTGTGGAAACTCAAGATGGAGGATCTGTCGATAGATAAATATCAATGGATTGTGGTAGATCCGAGTACTAAACCAACAAGAGTGTCTGATGAAGAATGGAAGAAGTTGGATCGGAAGGCAAAGAGAACAATACAATTGTGTCTCAGATTCAGTGTTGTTGAATGTATCAGGGGAAGCTATGATGAAGGCTTTGTGGGACAAGTTAGGGACTTTGTACCAATATAAGTCTCTGATGAATAAACTATTCTTGCGAAAAAGTTGTATAACCTGAGGATGAAAGATGGAGACTCGGTGACAGAGCATCTAAATGCATTTAATACTGTGGTAAGTCAGTTATCATTTGTTGATATTAAAATTTCAGATGAAGATAAGTCCATCAGTTTGGTGTGTTCTCTACTAGATTCGTGGGATAGTCTGGTTATTGCAATAGGTAGCAATGCAACTGCCTTGCAGTTTGATGAAATAGTCTTAGCCTTGCTGATGAAGGAGATGAGATGGAAAAATACGGAGAGCCAAAATGGTGATGCCTTGTCTGTACAAGGACTATCCCAGAACAGAAACAAAAATAAGTTATCGAGTGGGAGATCTAAATCTAGAGGGAGATCTAAATCTCCAGGAAAACCTGTAAAGGTGGTGTTCTGGAAATGCAGAAAGGAAGGCCACTTCAAAAGGGACTGTAAATCTAAAGCTCCTGACAAAGGAAAGGGATCTGATGAAGCTCCTTCTGCAGAGGTGAAAACCACCTTAGATGAAGGTGGGGATGTGTACTTGGCTTCTTCAAGTACACATGTGGATCATGAGGCATGGTTTATTGACTCAGGTGCATCCTTTCACTTCACTCCCCATAGATACTGGTTTTGTGAGTATGAGAAATATGATGGTGGTGATGTCTTCTTGGGGGATGTCAAGAAGGCTAGAATCATTGGTCGTGGAAAAGTAAAGTTGAAGCTGCCAGGTGGAAGGGTTAGAACACTTCCGGGTGTTCTGCATATTCCTACATTAGCCAGAAATCTGATTTCTGTTAGCAAGTTGGATGATGCAGGTGTAAAAATAGTGTTCGAGAAGGATACCTACAAGATGGTTCAGGGAGCACTGGTATTGACACGGGGAGTTCGAATTGGAACTCTGTACAAGCTGCAAGGTAGCACTGTTATTGATGGGTGCAACAGTTTCATGGTTCCTGAAAGTGGAGCAGAAAATCTAGTGGTCTCTGGAGAGAAGACCATGTTGTGGCATCAAAGGCTTGGACATATTGGAGAGAAGGACCTTCGAATACTTCATGGTAAAGGTATGGTAGAAGGTATGAGTAATAGCTCTCTAGATTTTAATTTCTGTCAAAATTGTGTATACAGGAAGTAGAATCGAGTGAGTTTCCCCTCTGGTGGTAAGAGGGTGAAACATATATTAGAGCTTGTGTACAGTGATGTGTTTGGACCTGTGAAGGTTCCATCACTGGGTAAGTCTGTGTACTATGTATCATTTATAGATGACTTCTCAAGGAATACATGGATATATTTCCTTAAGAAGAAATCTGAAGTCTTTGACAGGTTTAAATAATTTAAGGCTCTAGTGGAAAACCATACAGAGAAGAAGATAAAGGTGCTGAGGACAGATAATGGTGGAGAGTTTTGCAATAAGGAATTTGAAGAATTATACAATAAGTGTGGTATAACATGACAGAAGACTACTCCATATACACCTCAGCAAAATGAAGTTGCAGAAAGAATGAACAAGACGTTGATGGAAAGGGCAAGAAGCATGCTCAGTGGTGCTAGGTTAGGACAAGAATTCTGGGCAGAGGCGGTGGATACTACATGTTACCTGGTCAACAGGTCACCTTCATCAGCGTTGGAGGATAAGACTCCACAAGAGGTATGGACTGGTATGAAACCCTCTCTTTCACATCTAAGAGTATTTGGATGTGATGCATATGTACATGTTCCAAAGGCGAAATGAACCAAGTTGGATGGTAAATCTAAAAAGTGCATCTTTATTGGGTATAAAGATGGTTTAAAGGGTTATAAGCTTTGGAACCCAGTAACACAGAAGGTTGTGTACAGCTGAGATGTGGTGTTCAGAGAGGTCAAAGATGTAATTAAACATGAATTCCAACCAAAGTAACTTGAGAAGATAGAGTTTGAGCTTAAGGAGAAAGAATCAGACTCTACAGCAGAGGAGGAATCAGAAGATGAAGAGCCACAAACTTCGGGTGTGAAAAGATCGGTTCGAGAAAGAAGGCAACTAGAAAGGTATAATCCATCTAATTTCTGTTCAAATTTTTCTTTATCTATTACTGATGATGATCCCAGAACTGTGAAGGAAGTAGCAAATTCAGAGGATGGAAAAATCTAGAAAGAGGCCATGGTTGATGAAATGGCATCTTTGCACAAAAATGAGGCTTGGGATCTGGTGGAGTTGTCGGCTGGAAGGAAACCCATTGGCAGCAAATGGGTGTTCAAGAAGAAGACAAATGTAGAAGGAAAGGTGGATAAATATAAAACTCGATTGGTAGCAAAAGGTTATTCCTAGGTGCTGGGAATTGATTTTGGTGATATTTTTTCTCCTGTTGCCAAGGTAACTTCTATTAGATTACTTTTATCTGTTGCTGCTGCTTTTGATTTTGAGGTAGGACAGATGGATGTGAAGACAACATTTCTTCATGGGGATCTAGAAGAGGAGATCTACATGAAGCAACCTGAAGTCTTTGTGGTGAAGGGTTAGAAAGAATTGGTATGTAAGTTAAATAAGTCTTTGTATGGGTTAAAATAGTCACCAAGGATGTGGTATCAAAAATTTGATACATTTATATGGGGACTTGGCTTCACTAGAAGCAAAGCAGATCACTGTGTGTATTTCAAATTAATTGGTGACCGTGTTATTCATTTAGTCTCGTATGTGGATGATATGTTGCTAGTTGGAAATGACAAAGAAATTATCCAAGATTTGAAGACCCAATTGTCCTCCAAATTCAACATGAAAGATCTTGGTGCTGCAAACTATATTTTGGGCATGGAAATTAAAAGAGATCGGGAAAAGAGGAAGCTCTGGTTAAACCAGAGGATGTCGAGACAATACTGTAGAGGTTTAATATGCATGACAGTAAACCGATGAAGGTTCCTATTCCTGTAGGTGTGAGGTTATCTGTTGAAGAGTGTCCCAAGACACAAGAAGAGGAAGAGGACATGTCCTGTGTTCCATATGCAAGTGCAGTCGGTAGCCTGATGTATGCAATGGTCTGTACTAGACTAGACATTACACATGCAGTGGGAGTATTGAGCAGGTTTATGTCAAAACCAGGGAAGGAACACTGGATAGCAGTGAAGCGGGTTTTCAGGTATTTGTGTGGCACTAGTGATTATGGTTTGTGCTACTAAGGAAGACCAGGATTGGACAGAATGTTGGATATTCGTGGCTTTGTTGATGTAGACTAGGCTGGAGATCTAGATCAAAGAAGATCTACAAGTGGGTATGTGTTTAACCTATTTGGAGGTGCAGTCAGTTGGATGAGTAAGAAATAATCTGTAGTGTCACTATCAAATACAGAAGCAGAATACATGGCAGCCACTCATGCAAGCAAGGAAGCAGTTTGGTTGTAGAGATTATGTTCAAGTATGGGGTTAGTACAGGGAGCTATAAGGATAGACTGTGACAGCCAAAGTGCAATTTTCTTGGAAAGAACCCCGCATATCATTCAAAGACAAAGCACATTGATGTTCAGTACCACTTTATGAGGGATATGATAGAAGACAAAAAGGTGTTGCTGGTAAAGGTGGACACTTTGAAGAATACTGCAAATGCATTGACAAAATCTATGAGCTCTGAGAAGTTCTCTTGGTGTAGAGAGAAAATGGGCATTTCATGGCTGGACAAATAATTAAGCTCTCTTGTGGCCCCCTGTGGAAAGAAAACAACAAGTGGGAGAATGTTCAGTTGTGTTATATTCTTTCCACGACTAGCCCACGTAGTTAATCAGGGGGTTAGAAGGGGGATGAAGCCCCCCTTCGTTGTGCCGATTCTGTAGCGGGGGGTCACAGGGGGTTTAAGGTGTACCCGTAACCCCACTTTATGAGGTCTGGGGCAGCGCCCCGGAAAATTTTGGTTTTGGACCCTATGTTAAGTTAGGCGGACCCACCTATGGTTTTGTGCATGATTTTCGCACATGTTTTTGGACGCGATGGTTTTCAGTCCATGGTATTGGATTCTTCAGCATGTATAAATATGTATTGTAACATTGGAAGGAATATAATGAAAAATTAAGCTGGTAGTCTCAGTTTTGGGATCCAGGGGAAAATCTCTGTGTATATGTGTTTTATGTGTTATTCTCTCGCATTGTTCATTTTTTGTGTTTTAGAATTCGTATGCAGGTAATTTATGTACGGGGTTAAAACCTACATGTATTAACTTAATAAACCATTTACGGAGGTCTGCATTATTAATAACATTCTGGACTATGTGTTAAATTAGGAGTTCTTTGCCAACTTGTTGTAATTAAGTTATATGGTCATGTTGCGAAGTATTGTGTAGTGGAATTAAAATATATATATATATATATATATATATATATATATATATATATATATATATATATATTCTTGTGTTCGCGTGCGTGTGACAAGCACCAACAAACATAGTACAAAAAAATACTTGCTAGAAACATGTTCTCGTTTTTAAATTTCACATATACTATGTTACAAACATGCTTTAATTATTATTATATCAAACTAATTAGCGGCTTTATATCTAATTCCTACTCATATCCTTCTGAGTCTACTTTGGGCTTCAATAAAGATCTTAGATAGATTTAATACTCCAAATTTTGGTGTATTGTGTGAAGATACATATTCACTGTAGTTTTCTATAAAGTACCCACATCCTTTTCGTCCTCTATCTTTAGGAGGAAAGCCATTGGAATCTATAAGCCCAAGTATTTTTAGCACTATCACAACAGAGAGAATGATGTGTATTATTTAAGCTTTATTTCCAATTACACCAAATGAAAACTTAGTTCCTTACTCGTTGAGGATATAAACCTTGTCTCATTTGCAACAATACGAGTTCCAAAGTATAAGTCTGAGTCACATTAATGTCTCCTTGCAATCCTAAAGGATGTAATTAGGCATCAGATATCCTTGCCACTACACTACAACATGAAGGAAATTTTATTCTATAAAAATAAATCATTTTGTATTATACACATTCAGAATGGATCTAACAGTAAACATAAGCTCTACACATCTTATGTGCATTGATACTATGTGTAGAGATTATGTTTACTGCTAGATCCATTCTAAAGGTGTATAATACAAAATAATTTATTTCTATAGAATAAAATTTCCTTCATGTTGTAGTGCAGTGGCAAGGATATCTGATGCCTAATTACATCCTTCAGGATTGCAAAGAGATGTTAATGTGACTGAGACTTATACTTTGGTACTAGTATTGTTGCAAATGAGAGAAGGTTTATATCCTCAACAAGGAACTAAGGTGTCATTTAGTGTAATTGGAAATAAATATTAAATCATACACATTCTCTCTACTGTGATAGTGCTAAAAAATCTTGGGCTTATAGATTCCAATGGCTTTTGTCCTCAAGAAAGAGGATGCAAAGGATGTGGGTAATTTCCATAATACTATAGTGAATATGTATCTTCACACAATACACCAAAATTTGGAGTATTAAAGCTATGTAAGAACTCGATTGAAGTCAAAAGTAGACTCGGAATGGTATGAGTAGGAATTAGATATAAGGTCGCTAATTAGTTTGATATAAGAATAATTAAAGCATGTTTGTGACATGCTATATGTAAAATTTAAAAAAGAAAACATGTTTCTAGCATGCTAATGAAAGTATTTTGTTGTACCATGTTTGTTGGTGCTAGGATGAAGATTAGGGTGGAAAGGATTACAAATATTCTTGTCTAATAAAATGTTTCTGTTTTCTGATGAGGGAGGAAATTATGGTGATATTGGATACCTTGAGTGCCATAACCCTTGTTTGCAGCTTACTATATTTATTATTTAATGATGGTAGCCAAAAAAAAAATATGTTCATTGAACTATTATATCGCTTATTGTAGCTTTTTCTGCAGTGTTATGTTTGTTTCTAAACATGATTTGTGGGTAAATTGGGTGGTGTTAGTGTATCTGGTTACTCACTTCGGTAAATCTAGACTGAACTTGTGTGTTTTCATTAAAACACTGATGATCTAAGTTTGTAGCCAATGCATAATGAGACTGTAAAACACATCAATTATGTGAATCTTGGGTTGTCTTTTTCATTGGATTAGATCTGGCTGGGTATTGTTTGGAGATAATCATGGTATAATAATTGTTACAAAGTGATATCTTTCCTCAACCATTGGTTCTCATCTGTGCTTTATCACCGTATGTACACATACATATTCCCAAAGGAGGAGAAATTTGTCAGAAAGCATTACCATGTTGGAGGAATCTTGCTCAGGGTAGCGCAAAGCCTGGATCATTTGGTGCCCTTGCATGTTAGCCTAGAGGCTAAACCAACTCCCTAGAGAGTATCAACGCCTTTTAATACTTGGATAACACTATGTATTACCAAGAAAGGAACGTTCTTAAGCTCTCAAATAACACCATTTTTTGTTGCTTAAGCATATCGAGAAGGAAACACCTCTACCAGGTGGGCTTTTCACTCATGCATATGTGTGCACTACCTGTAATATTGCTTTTGTCCTTAATTTTCTCACACTTTAAAATTGTGCAATCACCCAAAAATAACGAAAATTTGACATCTACTAAATGGCTTTTGCCTAATCCTTCTAGTCTCATATTTAATGGGGATTTCCCTTTTAAGGACCATCATATAAGTACGCTAATAAATTGTATTTGCTTAGAGAGGTCAATCTTCATACCGCTTTATTTTGTGTGAAACTTTCTGTTTGTAATGCAAAGAAAAGAGGTCTTTGAATGAATTCAAAGGGGAGGTGGTTGTTTTGTAGTAAAACATTTGCAGACATGTTATACTCCAAGTTACTGGTTTTATGTCTAATTTAGTTTTAAGTTGTCAATCAATACATTTTTATCTATTTCAATGTTGTTTATTTGAGAAATTTCCATGGTGGTAGATTTCTATCGCTATGAGGAGGAATAAGTGGACTTAATAGTTAAGAACATGTATTTCATACTAGGATGTTACATGTACAAATATAGAGAGGAGGGTAAGGGTATGTGCTCCTCCATAGGCTTTAGTAGTCAATTCTTTGCTTGGAAGGGATCCCTTATCCCTTAAAGAAGGTCTCATATACCAATTTTCTTTCTGGCTTGATTTGACCTTAAAATTAGATTGATGTTATTATTATAATATTTCAAACTCCAAATTGTATGGTATGATAACTTGAAGGTTTTCATTTTCTTATTTTATTGCATTGTTACTTTGCAAGGTCACTAGTTATTTATATAAAGTTTATATAATTTGTTGAAAAAAACAGGTATTTTACATGTGGCAATTGTACATAGTGTTGCCTCTGGAGATGGTGGATATTTTAGTAATTTGATATTTTAACTCGACATTCAAAAAATAAATTACTCAATGAAACATGAATAGAGGATTTTTGTTCATATTTGTTGTTGCAATGAAAAGTATGAGCTATATTTTTTAAAGTTTTGTAGATTATTTGGGTTTGTTTTATGGTATCAAGGCCATGCTCATTATCTCTTCGTTGTGTTTTATGTTAGGTTTAGAGAAATGGTTTTTTTGTTTCTAATTGTTATTATCACATATTGAGAATCAAATTTATGCCTACCGGATGTGCATGGATTTACAATATGTTTATTGTGTGATACACAATTTGATATGCATCTAATATGCTCTTTCATGTTGAAGAACTTCTAACTTCATGGTTTGTGTTATTGCGTTGTGTCATTTTCCACCTTTACCTATGTCAATGCTCTTGTTTTAGTCCTTTTACTTTTAAGAAGTTAGAGAAAATAATATCCATGCTTGATATCTTAACACGATTCCATTACCCTCACAATTTTTCCTTTGAATGATTTGAATATTATTCTTCATCCTAAAATAAACACCGATCTCATCATAAAAAAAAAAACATGAAGACTCATTAGGAAAAGAAAAATACATGATATATATATTTTTAATCATAGGAGTGTTACACACAAACTTACCATGATTACAATTACTCTATTAATGTGTCTACAAACTGCAAATCTGGAATTCTCCATGCAATTTCTTATCCTATCATCCCCATGCCTAACCAAAAGACATCTAAAAAACAAAGCCCTTTGGCAGAATTGAAACATTGAATGCTATTTTGATATACAAACAAAAACTTTACCAACAAAAAGAGCCCGCGTTTTTTAAGGGAATCTCTTAGTACAAACAAACCACACAAAAAGCGTATTCTGGGGGATTAAAAGTTAACATATGATAACACGTCCATTATATTTTGGAATAATGATTGATATGCCTCATGACAAATACTAAAACACAATATAAAGGACTCTTCACGAGATATGCTATAATAACAAGCTTTATATGATATACTAATAATATAATTAAAATAAATTATGTAAGTTACTAATCATGATGGAGCCAAGTTTGCAATAAGATTTTCTTGGTTAAACCAAATATATAAAAAAATATTTTCAAATTTGATCCATGCATGACATTAAACTTCAGTTCGAAAAATTCAATTCAAATAAAATTTGCTTATATTCAACACGATCATGTTTGAAAGTAACCAACATGGACCCATTTAAACCCGAGATCTATCAAGTCTAAGAGGGATCAAATCTCAAGGTGCAAAGCTCTTTTAGAGTACAAACTTGAAGAAAGGTTTGCACCTTGAGAGATTTGATCCCTCTGGGTGCTTGCTAGATATGGAATTAAGATGGATCTATGTTCTCTCTATGTATATGTGTCTTTGTGTGTGGCAGCAAAGGAAGGAATTACACATCTCCATTTTGAACAACACAACAATAAAATGTTTCAAGATTTTTATTTATTTATTTTTCATTGTGTTAAATATGTACTTACTTAAAATTGAAATGTATGGTTATTCAATATGAACATTAAAATATTTTAATTATGAGCCACATTGTCGCAATTAAATTATTTTTATGTTATTAGTATATTTTTAAATACATGTTTTCTCTCATGTTGGAAAATAGAAAACGTATATAGTGAGATCTCCCTCTAGAGCTCAATTTGCATATCAAATGTTTTATTTGGATAGCAATAGGAAGTTATCCTAGTCAATATGAAAATATTTTTTGAATTTTCGATCTCTTATAAAGTATATGGGAAGTTGATATTGAAATATACTAACTAACATGGATTTTCAAATATTTTATTTAAAAGCTAGCATTGACATGTTTTCTCTCTCTATATCATGGTCAACATTAAGCTCTTGTTTTTGGACTCAATCTATATAAATATATTTAAAATTGATATTGAAATATATTTTAATTAACATAGATCTTCAAATAGGCGTTGTTTAACAAGGTGACAATTCCACTCATATGACGAATTTATTGTTGGAATCCGGCGAGACTTTTTTTACACGAAATCCACCTGCAAGAGTCCATGAATCGTTTTTTTTATTGCGAAAATGATTTCAAGAACCTGTGGGCACCCAAAATCTTGAAGCTTGACAACTATAAGCCTAATTTCCAAAAATATTCATCAAATTTTGTCAAAATCGCGCTTGAATGTCCATTGCTTTTCAGGAAAAAATGTCACCTCCTTAAACTACTATTATTCAATTATTTTATTCAAAAATAGACATTACAATATTTCTTACATTCAATTAATTTAATTTTTAAAGATAAAGTTGATATAATATTATATTACTTATATGAACATTGAAATATTTTATTTATAACTAATATCTATATATATAAACATGTCAATAATATGTCGAGTGGGAATAAATTACACATCTCCTTCATATTATGTTGTAATAACAATATTATTTAAAATTCCATGTGCCAATTCCATATTGAGTACTGAGGGAATTACAAATCTCCCTTAGACTAAAAAGACATCTCCCTCTTACTAAAAAGTAGGAAGATATTTGTAGTGTCGTTTTAATCAATCCTAATTGACCAAGATTGCAACCATTAATTGTCAACCCAGGGTAGGTCTTGTTGTTTCAATGGAGTTCGCACTGTCTGTGTCGATACACTACAGCCAAGAATGAAGAATAAAAAGAGACAATAAATAATGTAATTGAATCAATTGCAGAAATCAAATCATTCATGCAGAAATTAAAACACTCCACAGAAATGAAATCACACTTCACAATTATCAGAGCAAGGGCATGACACATAGTAAACTAATGACTACACTAGTTGGTCACTACCATTCTGTTTAATCAAACCAGTGTAACAACATAATATAATCTGGAACTGAAGTGGATTTATTTTACAATTTGTACAACAACAACAAAAAAACCATACAACAATAAAAGAAACAATAATATACAACTTCTTCTACTGCGACAGTCCCTCCTAAAGAGGAGGGCCCTTCCTTCGTAGCAAGGGCACACGAATAAACACGAGATTAGTTAAAGAATCAAATGTAGAGTAGTAACAGCATCACCGTAGTGCCTTCAATATTAAAAATAATTAAAAATAATGTTTTTCTATATGTCGTCCCCGTACATGAGAAATCAAGTTTCTTTTATAATTATTACATACCCAAAATTAGGAATAGATCAGAGATGAGAATCTCACAATTCTCATGCTAATCATAAAATATAAGTAGTTATAACCTATTTATAAATACAAATGCTTCTTGGATACATTGGTTAAGATCACAACTGCTTAGATCTATTGCTTCTAAATAAATAATTCATAGCCCCTGACAGCTATTGTTTGGAATCGTACCCACGACTTTGCCAGCTACGGTGCAACAACATCCTGCAGTCAAATGATGGTTCGAGATGTAACAACAATCACTAGGTAACAACATCTTTGGTGTAACATCAGTCATATTTATCAGAACGTGATGTAACAACAGCCTATAACAACATACAACGTGTAACAACAACCCGTAACATCATACAGGGTGTAACAACAATTTTCTCTACCCTGCTCTGAAACTTATCAGCGTGGCATGTTCACTCCATAACCTTGTCCCTGCAAGCAACAGCTAAAAAAGAGAAGAGGGTCCAAAATACTTATCCAATGCTTACCCCAGTTAGCCACAAAAAGGAATATTGTATCATAATATTCAACAAAACATGGCAAAATAACATGACAATGAAATAGGCTGTATAAATGAGAAAAAGGGTGATTAACATGTGAAGTTTCGTGGACATGGAGGAAAGAGGATCAAAATTGGGGAAATAAAGTGTAGGAAACATGTATAAAAATCACACCCAACAATATTTACTTTCAATTACCATTACTAATTTATTATTTTTAAATGTAATGTTAAGCAATTACAAATCTCCCATATGATTAATCTCTTTTAACATTACCATAGACAAGAAAATGTTTTGAACCTGGGTGGGGAGGATCCCAATGATTCATCCCAACCACCTAAGCTAAACTCAATTAAAAATAAAATGACCAATGAAATAGATTCAAATAAGGCCACATATAATACTATATAGCAAATATGAACAACTACATTTTATTAATATATAACACATGCACATCAAATGATGCTTGAAGAACCTTTACACCATAAAACCCTCAATAAACCAACCCTATCTAGGTTAACTATTTATTAATTGAAGGGGGTTATTTACAGGTTTCATTAAAGCTAATAAACATGTCAACTAGACTTGAACCTGGTTTAGGAGGATCATCGTGATTCCTCCCAACCACCCAGGCTAAACTCAATTGACAAGAACACAACTCAATTGGAAAGAACACGTCCACTTTAAAACTATCATATAATAAACATCTAAATATTAACCAAGAAAACAAACATAATGTAGAGAAGTAATTAATAAATGTGAAACAACTATGAACAAATATATAATAAATACGAACTACATTTTATTAATATACAACACATGCACATCAAATTATGCTTCAAGAACCTTTACCCCATAAAACTCTCAATAAACCAACCCTGCCTAGGTTGCCTATTTATTAATTTAAGGGGGTGAATTACATGTTTCTCTAAGGCTAATAAATATGTCAACTTATTGTAACCACCTCCCTTTGACCCCTTTTAATGAATCTTGGGCTCAGGAAGGTGTTTCTTATTTTTTTGACTTGATCTCCAAGGTGTGTTATGAAGATGGGGTTTCCAAAAACATCATTTTTTGAAAAGTTTTCAGAAATAAATTTTGATACCACCATGGTGATCAAACCTTCGAGAGCATTCTGGTGATAAAATTTATCTCAATTTGAGTCTGATTGCAAAAATTATGGCCGATAGAAGTTTTGGCCTATTAAAAAGAAGTCATGTCTTCCCAAGGGTGCCATGTGGCCTCCACTAAGCCTTGTTGGGAGTGCAAGGTCATCAATGCAGGTCCACAACTTTATATGCTAGGGGTTTCTATTCCACACCACGTCAGAGCAGTTGTTGCTTCACATGAATATGTTGACAAGTTACAAAAGTCAACAGTGGGAAGTTTCCCGGCAGTAAGGTTCCACTGTCGAAACCATGGCTAGATTGGCCCATCCTCATCGACTTCTCCTGTTTGCATGGTTAATATGGTGTCGGGCCTTGGCGATAGATGGTGGCACATGTGGCTGACACATTTTTTCGTAGATCATCGGTCTTTGGTCACTCTCACTCCTCAACAGTACTAGTGGCCAACATCCTAGTGGCAGGGATCCTCTCCACAGAGTTCCATCACCAATGGTCTTGGCGTGCCACGTGATTACAATCTCCCCTTTTCTTGGCAATGATTGGTCTTTCGATGGTCAAGTTCCAAGGGAACAAAACCACAACAAGATCACCCCTCTCTCCATCGTCTTTCTCGCTTGCAAAGAATTAAGGCATAACACTTGTGGGCGATGGGAAGCAGCCTATTGTTATATTTTCTCTAGCTGGAACCATAGTTGGATTACCTCGGTCTTTGCTGCTCGCTTGGTAAAAAAGTAACCAAGCCTCAAAATTCTTAGTGGTGGGCGGTGGCCGATCTCCCCATCAAGAAACTCTATAAAATATTAAGTTGTTGGTCGACCACCATCATTTCACATAAGCTTAGCCCATTTTGGGCTTGAACATAGTTCTTCTGGTCCTGACCACCAATATAAACCCTAGAAATATGGATAGATTTCAATACTTCAAGTAAATAATATATCTCAGGTGAGCCATTTAACTATCACATCCCTTAACCCTCCAAATCATGCATGAAGCATTGATATATCTAGTTCTAGTATTCAATATCACTGAAGGTTTATAAAATAGTGGTTTGATCTTGAGTGAACTCTAGATAATCATACAAAGATATGCAATATACCCATTTATAAAATGGAAAAAACGTATTTGACAAAGCTAGAAGATTAATGAAAAAAATAGAATGAGGAGAACGAATGGAAAATGATGAATGATGACAAGTACCTCGGGATTGATTTCAACAACAAACTTAATTGGGAGGACTGCAGAAACTAGAGAATTTTAGGAGGTTGGAAATCATTATATGATCTTCAAAACACATGTAGAGAGGTAGAGTTATGGGATTGGAAAATGATTAAAGTGCTTTTTGGACTACTAGTTTGTCCAGTGATGCTATATGGGTGTGAATTATGGGCTACCAACACCCCTGTCTCAAAATGGAAACAAATTGAGAAAATCCAAAAACGCTTGACCATGAGCAAGTTCAAAATAAAAAGTTTGGTACCTTATGAGACAATGTTGAGTGAAACAGGAGCAACTCCCGTTGAAGCAATTGCTATGGTGCAACTCATAAGATATCTAAAAATAATTGAGAAAATGGGAGTAGGTAGATGGCCTAATGTTATCTTCAATGAAGGCATGAATGAAATAAAGAAAACATAGGTGGGACAAAACTACACATGGATGAAAAAATGGAATATCTACCTCAATGTTTGTTCCACAAATAGCAAGGATCTAAATAATTTTGTTATGGAGAGGTTTCGTAAACGGGCATGGGGAAAAGAGTTGGGTAGAAAGAAGAAATACTACATTGAGGAATTCAACCCTACATGTGATCTCCAACAAAAAGAGTACATTGGAGCTAGCATTCCATGGAGGTAAAAGGTTCTTATTGCTCAATTAAGAACCAACTCGCATCAACTTTGTTGTGAAACAAGATGGTGGAAAAGGCCTAAAGAAGCTTGGGAAGAATCAGTGTGTACATTTTGCACATCTGGGGCAGTGGAACCAAAAATAAATAAATAAATAAATATAAATAAATAAATAAAAATAAAATAATCATTTTGGAATGTGATGCGTTGAAAGACACCAGAGAAAGTTATGGGAATATGTTAGCATCGGTTTCTTGGCATTGTATTTTCAGTGAGGGGATTGTTGAAAGGTTGGGCGAACTCGTCATCAATTTGAATAAGAAAAGGATTGAATTGCAAAAGGAGAAAAGTAGAGAACTAATGGTCACATAGACTATTTTTAGTCTTGTGGACGTTAAAATATCATTTCATTTCATTAATATGTTTATATCCAAAAAATGCTTATAATTTTTCTTTTGAGTATATGGTTTAATAAAAATTTAAAAAAAAATATATTTTAAAACAATATTTTGTTAATTTTGAAAACTTGATGAATTGACTCTAGAGAAATTTGTATATTCCAATACAATGCATGAATAAAAATAAGATATAACCATGATTGAAAATCTCATTATTAAGTATACTAGTGTAATCACATAAATTAGATTGTTGGTAAATGTTGATAAACATCAAAACACATCTAACATTGCTAAGATTATAAAAATTAATAATAAAAAGAGACAAAACTATAACTTTATTTTAAATTATTTTATTGTTATTGACTAGCATGGATCCATCGAATCTACCAAGGGCCAAGATGAATCAAATATCTTAAGGTGAAAACCTCTTTTGGAGCATAAAAGAGAAAATATTTGCACCTCAAGAGCTTGATCCCTCTCCTCTCTACACTTGATACATTTGAGCTTGAGATGGATCTATGGTTTTTCTTTATATATGCATGTGTATATATTTATGTCGTGTCAAATCATTTATGAATATATAAAGAATTCAATATATATATATATACACACACATACATACATAGACATATATATATATATATATATATATATATATATATATATATATATATATATATATATACACACACATACATACATATATACATACATACATACATTCACATACATACATATATTGATCTTTAATTAGAGTATTGTAATATGGAGAAATTCGAGTATAAGTAGTTTCTTTACGATCAATTTCTTTATCTCTCTCTATAAAGTCATTCTAAAATTATGTTACTTAATATGGAAATAGAAATATTATTGCAAAAGTAAAAATATAAGAAAATCTTTATGTACAACATTTAAAAAGATATTAATCACAAAATAATATTTAAATTTCCAATTTAAGTTTATATATATATATATATATATATATATATATTGAGAGAGAGAGACTTCTTGTTTCAAATATGCCAAGAAGCAATAGAATGGGAATCATATATCAAACTTGGTTCAAATTTTATCAAATTAAAAGAGGACATATAATATGACCTAGTATGGTAAAAAATCCCTAGGAATGGGGATATCATATCTAAAATGGGTTATGAATATTCACTAAATATTGTTTTTCAAAGGAAAAATGATGGTGGTGGATTCCATTATGGAAACTCCATGATTCCCTTAAGTGAAAACTCTAATTTTGGTTTGCCATCAACAAAAAACGGTTAACCTAATACAATCTCAAAAGAAGGGGTTGGGAGGGCCCAACTTGTTGTCCTTTATATGAGAGTTCAATTGAAAATACCTCATATATTTTCACCATTTGTTCATACATAGTTTTTAAAATTGGAAACTAGGGCCAAATTCCACTTTGGGAAATTGCTTTGAAGAAGATACTTGTGGCATTGAATTCCTCTTTTCGATAGGACAAAAATGGCCCTAAATATCACTAAATTTGGATAAGGAAAAGTATATTTTTGAAAGCAAACCCACACATGTGATATTTGTTAAGGTCGGCTTGGGGTAAATTAAACAAAATGAAGCCCTCTCCATCATCATTAGACACATCCACAATACATATTTTCTCTCTGAAGTTGGCCACAACCCTAGGAGACCAAGCAAGGAGGACAAAGAAGCATGTTTTGGGTTATTTTGTTTCTTATGCAAGTTTGGGCCATTGCAGGAGAAGGCCACATCCTTAAGGAAGATTTATGGGCTAATTTAGAGGTGTATTTATGACTATTTTATATGGCAGACCTTCCCTGCAGCACACCACACTTGTGGAGGGAAATTTTAGCTAGGACGCATGCCTTATCCCTACTGTTTGATGGGCAAGAACTTACAACAAGGAGCCATAGGTTTGAGGATCTTAAATTGAAAAAGGCACAGGGAATTTTATAGTCATAGAAGGAGGGTAGACAACAACAGATTAAAGAAACTTTCTTAGAAAGGAGGGCCTCAACTATTGAGACCAAATCTGGGCAAATTTGGGCTCTATGACTACAAGCTCTAATTGCAGACATTTGACCGCAAAGTTCCTCATCTCATCGACCTAGTTTGACTTCTCATTCTTGGACTATTTTGGGTTCATTATATTCAACAAAGGAGGGTGCATGATTTGATCCAGGATCGAGCTCCTTTAGGAGAATATTTTGTAGTCGCTTTGACTATTGTTGACCATTGGTTAGGGCAAAATTTGTATGCAATTGTTTGAAGGAAGAATTGCATACTTCACTTGGCAGTCTCTTTGGCATTTGGATAGTGGTACGAGTCATCATTTTTGGCAAGTCAGTTTTGACTTCGATTGTACTCTCTCTCTCTTTCTCTGTTGAACACTTAATATTAATAATAATAAGAATTGTTCAAGGGTTTCCCCATATTGGGGTTTTTCCATGGCTTGAACCAATTTATGTGCTCTCTTGTCTTGGTTTATCCTCTACATATGATATTTATGTCTTTTCTTGAGTTACTATCAATGTGATAATAGTTTATGTGATTGCCAATGAAAATAAATGGAAATGAAAATTGGGCTAATGTGGAACATTGAAGTAATAGACCTAAGAAAATAACATGTTAGCTAAAATTAACAATAGTGCAAGTAATATCCAAGGTTTTGGCCAAGATGGACATCAAAGGTCCTTCGTATGGCATAGTACTAGAAGAATGTTTCAAATCTCAGAGAAAAAACAATGCCACTAGTCCTTTTGAAAGGTTCCCTTGCATTCTTATAAATTTTCTATGGTGGGCCAAGAACTCTGGTACTTTCCACTCGCAAGACATCCTGATTAAGGTCACAATAGGAATGGTTGTAAAATTGTGCACAAAATGCAAGGTTGAACCAAAAGCCCTGATGCAACAAGTGCCTATCAGGCCCCCTCTTATCTAAGGATGCCCCCATGGTTTCATTCATGGAGTATCTTATGGTGATTTTTCTAGGTGTGAGGTCAGTGTGATACTTTTCCTCTCTCATAGGTTTGATATGCCCCTAGCGATGGTACAAATAATTGAGCAAAAAACATTGCATTGAACACTCTTTGGGAAATTTAATCCTTAATGAATGTAAAAAACCTACAAGTTATGGGGGATTCAAATCTAGTTATAGACTGGAACAACAGCACAGTCTTTGTTAAAAATATTATCTCCATCTAGTCCTTCAAGATATCAAATAAGTGATGGGAAAATAGACTGTCTGACTCATAATGGTAACATCTAACTAGGAAGGAAAATCAATATCTAAATAATGTATTTAACTTTTTCTTATGTGACAACTCACAATAAAGGAGGCAGGTGGTGAAAATAGGAAGGTCGACTATATGTTCATTTTTCTATGCCACCCATAGATTTTTGAACACTAGAGATATCATCAAGCGTTGGGTGAAAGAGTCGTCAAAGTTTAGACATACACCAACCCACATTTACAAGATGAAGTCCCTCAAGAAGGTTTATCAAGTATTGGTCATACTTTCCTGCATAATATATGGTCAAGAGAACATAGAACCCTTTCCTGAAGGGTGGGTAGTTGTACTAGACTAGTTGGTGAGTGATGGGAAGTCATTCAACTAGTCAGATTTGTTGGCTCATCAGTTGAAGATCCATGTTACTAACGCTTGGAATCCTCCCAAGAATGAGAAAGAAAGATTTTATAAGTTTGCATACTTACTTGATGCAATATGTGCCCAACAAAAGTTCCCTAGCATGAGCTAGACATGGACACCAAAAGAGATCGTCGTCAACATCTATTACAAGTTTCTTTCCTATTGCAGCTATTGAGGAGTGATGGAAAATCTAACTCACATTTTATCATCTCGTTGTACAATCTTCTCTTTGAGAAGGATCCACCTTCCATGTCCCAAGAAGCAATGGAGGTGATAGTAAATATTCCATATTGGTATGCCTCGCCAAGTGGCACCTTCATTAGAGTGTTTGGTAGAGAGAAGGCTCTGCATGTTCTACCAATTTGTGCCACTGACAAGTTGATCATGAAAGAAGTGTCATATCACCTCTCCACATGGTTGTTAGCGGGACTGCATAGGAAGAAGAAAGTGCCATGGCCTGTTCTTCCTTTGCGGATCGAACTATACGAGATTAAGAGCTTGAAGGATGCAAATGTTGAGGCTAAGGAGATCATGAAATTCAATTTCAGCACCGAAGACTTTAATCTATATGATCCCCATGGCAAATAGTTGTCTCGAAGCATTATTGTAGACATATGGCAAAAGGAGGGTGCATTTATAGATATGATCAATAATGTCAAACTTTTTTCAAGTGCTAATGGACCAAGAAACATTGTTGTATATCAATACACTTATTGGGCCAATCTTGAAGATGAAATGGTCTTTGTTATGAGAGATAAAAGGAATTCTAGTGAGAAAAATAATTTTGAAAAGGTCTTGTTTTATCCAAGAAGTCGGCACATTGCTACTAGAACTGATGGGTGCCAACCTATTATTCCTCGTTTTGTGGGGTGCCCAGGAAAGTAAATTCAGGGCCAGTGCTACCAGCAATCCCGAGTGTTGACATTAAAGTAATTTCTCAAAATGACAGTAGCAATGGCCATTTAAAAAAGGGTGACATGGTTTTTCAAACTTCGACAAGATCAAATGGTCTACTTTTGGGTGGTCCTCTGTATGATGATACTGAGTACTATGTTGAAGCTTCCAAGAAATACCATTTAAAAGAACTTGCATAAGACCCCTTTTGAAGCTTAGCTATATGCTCATCCAATTTATCCTCTAGTGTTATTCTAGCAGTTCACCGTCCAAGTTTTCAATCTAGCAAGTGTTATTTCCCCTCTCTTCTACAATATTGAAGGGGGCAAACCATAGCAAATCAAATTTCCATGTTTGTCTTTGCCTTCTAGTCAAACATCCCACCTGAGAACTAAATCTCCTCGCTAAAGAGGTCAATCCTTTCCCCTCTTGTCAAACAGAGATTTCATTTTCAGTTGATAATTGTACAGCTTGGTCCCCACATGTTCTCTGTTTTTGTGAAGCTCCACTAGCTTATTTATCCTTCTTGAGCATGTCTGTAATACCCTTGACTATCTCAGCATAGTTGGCTATGAATCACCTTAAGAAATTTATTCTCCCCAAAAAGGCTTGGAATTCTTTCTTATTCCTAGGCTGAGGAATATGGCGGATGGCTTTGACTAATTTAGGATCAATTTTCACACCCTCCTGTGCTACTATGTGTCCAAGTAGCTTCCCCTCACTTAGGGTGAACTGAGATTTCTTAGGATTCAAAGAGAGACCATACCTTCTGCACTTCTCGAAGGTGAGATTTAAATGGAGGTTATGCGCTTCACCGGTCTTAGAAAATATTGTGTTGTCTTCTAAGTAGATTACTGTAGAGTCGTTAATATGCCATTGTTATTGTCACTTGTGAACGTTTATTCCACCCATTTCTACCATTCTTCATCATGTCATTTATTATAATTTATTAAATAAATCCATTTTATTAATTATTTATGCTCTCATGAATAAATATTATTTATTCTCCTTTATTTCTAATAAATTGATGATTATGCATTATTTTACCAATGATAGTTCTAATAAGTTGGTTATAACATTATTCACCATTTTTAGCCTCCAAGGTAACTTCCAGATTGAAGATTTGATTTTTAAATCTGCCAACTCAGAAATTCGCTGGTTTAAGGAGTGACAGTTTTGCGGTTGAGATTCTGAGCAAATGAAGACGAATTTGGAAAATACGGAACATGGGTTTTTCCCAGAACGGGCCCAATTATCTTCATAAAGAACAGTTTGCCCAAATTCGGCTTGTACAGGGAGAAACGCAGGGTTCTTTGAGCACGATTTTCTCAGATTTGCAGTTGCGGCCGCCCTCCAAATCTCAGCTGTAAACCCAAATTCGTCTTGCTTTTGTTGAAGAGATGAGAGGGAATATATTTTCTTGTTGATCATCTGGTTAGAATCAATCCATATTTATAAAACAAATCATGTTGTAATTATCTATGCTCTGATCTTCTCTATTTAAATGAAACCCAAGATCAGGGACGGAAGGACAATTGTATTTTGTAATGATAAGTTTCAGAACAGACTCTGATCATTGAGTTTCGTTGAGACCTGATTCTGTTACACTTTTGTTAATGCAATTAATCTAAAAGACTTGGTGTCATTTCGTCTCTGCATCTGGAGTAACTTACGGCAGTGTACCATTGGTAGCCAAGGGCCCAGCTCCGACGGACACTTGCCGTTGTATTGTTATACGGTAAATTGTGTGTGGTTTGTTTATTTCCATTATTTAAGTAATCTGATATATCTTTTATATGATAGACTATGCTTCATAATTGATATCTGAATCTGAATGAGTTCCTTATCTCATGTCTCTGTATTACGCACAGTGAATCTATTCGAAATTACATCTATTTCCATAGCAGGATATTGGTATGAATGTTATCATCATTAGATTCATATGAAATAGTATTTGCGAGACTTGAAAGCAATATTACTTCGTTCAGAAACGTAATCATATCATTCGTTATTCTCAGATTGCTATAGTAGTATAGAACATGTACATACGGATGAGGATTGTTGTTCCAAGATTCATTGAGGATTGTTGTTCCATTTTATTACTTCTGTTTCATTTTATTATTGTTGTTTCATTTACTTCCGTTCTATTTCCTTGTGATGTTCGATTTATTCTTAGAATAAAGATTGCTATTACTTTGGCTTTGCTGATTTCCATTAATTAAAGTTTGTTGTTCATTTCCTTTAATTCTAGTTTGCTGTTCCATTTACGGCCGTTCCATTTTAGACTTGTTGTTCCCTTTACTTTCTGCTGTTCCTTTTACTTGCATTTATTGCTTTGGTGTGAGAGAAGGTCGAAGGCTGTCGTGAGCCTCAGCAAATGCTACCACGCTCCCTGATCCATGGTCCATGCTCTAATTCATTTTGCATCAATTTCTAGAGGAATGAGTTATTGCTACTATATCCTCGATTGATGGTTGTTTGAACGAATGATTTAGTTTCTTGCTGTTCCAATTAGATTTTGTTTCAAGCATTCATTTACTTGTGGGTTTTAAGCACTATACTGCGAAACATTACTCTTAAGTAGATAGCCGCCTCAGACAGAGTACACTCTTGAAATAAAAAGTCGTCCCTGGGTTGATAATTAATGTGAGGTAATTAGGCGTTCACAAGACACCTTTTTATCGCTCCACATTTTGGCGCCGTTGCCGGGGAGAGTGTAGCCATTTCTAAAGAGTAGTGTGAATTTGATGACTGCCTGCTAGGGAAGAGTTGGATCTTAAAAACGGAAAGTAAGAACCTGCGTACGAAGCATGTAAAAGCCCTGCTCCCCCGTCCGCTTTCCAGCAAGACTGTTAAAGAACCTAGAGTAGAAATAGATGTTTGAATTTTTGTGTGAATAATTAGGAAAAAGATAGAAATTTTTTTTAAAAAATGAATCACATGATCTCACGCAAGTGGTGATGTAAGCACCACCCATTTAACTAACTAATTGACAGGAACATTTGAAGAAGGAGCCTTGAAGGAACACATGAAGAACATCTTCTATTATGGTAAGAAATGGCTCACGTTTCTACTTTTGAATTTCCTATCAAAGATCTAGGAGGAGTGACACAAATGCACATAATTCCCCCATCTTTACCAAATTTTCATGGTTTAGCAAATGAAGATCCACATACATTTTTTTTTGAGTTTGAAATACTTTGTAGAGGATATGATTATTGTACAAATGATCAAAGATTGAAAGTGTTTCCTCTTACTCTAAAACGAGCAGCTCTTCGATGGTTCATGAGCCTAGGTGGGAATTGCATCCAATCATGGGAGGACATGAAGAACATATTCTTGAAAAAGTACCAAGACTATTGCAAAGCCAATGAAGATATTTTCTATATGATACAAGGGGAAGATGAAAGTTTGGAGGAATATGTAGATCGATTTCATTATAACCTTCAAAAATCAAAGCATAAGCATTTGGAAAAAGAGATCTTAAAAACACTCCTTCTTAAAGGAATCAAAGATGAATTTTTAGAACTTTTAAATTTGATAGGAAAAGGTGATGTTTTTCAATTATCATATGATGATGTTTGTGAGTTGTGCATAAGGTATTCAAGAGGAATCTCCAAGGCTGGTAAGAATCCTAGAGATGTTTTTTCCTTGTTTTCCAAATCTGCTACAAGAATAGGAGACATAAGAGCTGAAATCAATGATTTACTTAAACATTTTAAAGTTGATTTTATTAGCTCTCTAAATGAAAAATTGGATGTTTTGCAGGTTCATAAAAATCAAGAATTTGATGAAGTGTTTTTCACTCATGATCGAAAGGAGCATACCGTAGATGGCTACTCTTCCTTATCTAGGATGGAAGTAGCATATCAAAGAGTTAAGGAAGCTGCAACAAGGTCAAAACCACGGAAATCATGGCCTACAGGTATGGTTCAAAACACTCCCTCTCCACTTTCTTACTTGCATAATCCATTATGGAATGCTAATGTGTTAGGGCAGCCATGTCAATTTCAATATAACCACCTATCTTGTTTACAAGTTGGGCATAGTTCATCTTATAATGGCATGACTACTCTCCCTCATCTTGTAGCACAAGCACATTCTCCACCAGCTCTTTCACAACACCTTGCTTGCCCATCAAAACCATTCACACAACCCAATCAACCACATCATCAAAATGCTCCATACCATACACATTTTCCTGCTCAACTAATTCCACACCCTCACCACAATAAACCAGTACAACATGCTTACAATGTTGAGCTGGAAAATTTACCCACCCTTCCCACCCATTCTATCTCACATGTGTTATTAGAAAAAACCTACAATGAGATTCAGAATGTTTCAAATGCAAAAATTGTAGAAGCTATGGAGGGAAATGAGGTTTCTTGTAGGATGCATCAACAAGTTATTTTAAAAGACCAAGGACTTCATGATCTGATGGATATGAGAAATCAACAAAGTAACGCATACATTGAAGATTGGTTTCACTCCATCACTTGTTTGCAACATTGCTCCACACTTCAACAATTTTTGACTCCATCTTTTCAAGGGAAGTTGGCTTCTCATACCCTAATTTTTATCAACATGTATTTTTCAAATTTGGGTATGTGCATACTAGAGGCCTTATTTCTAAAATGGTTCCACTGGAAATACTCTTATACATAAACATATTCGATTCTCAAAGAAGAGTAGGATAGTGGAGAAAAGAAAATAAAATAAATAAGGGAATAAATAAATGCATTTTGTTTTTCCATGTAAAACTAGGGTTTTTGTTGCAACATGCTATGCAAATCAACATCGGTGATAATTTTTTTTATAATTTGTGTATGTAGATGAATCATAATGGAAATAATAAGTTCTACAAACACTCATTTTCATTTTTATCACCAATTTGAAAAAATGCTTGAATTTCATTTTTTTTGGCTTGCGGGCTTGATGAACTTTCTGGAAAAACAGTCGGGACAGTCATGTTTTGAGGGACCAAAAGTGAATATTTTTAAAACCTGTTTCTACACTAGCTAGACCTTGATGTCTACTTTCTAACCCAATTTGAATCACTCAATTTGGATTTGAAACGAAAAAGTTAGAACCAAAACATTGACAGGGTGTCTAGCGGGCAGCTCAGGAACAGAGTTGGGACAGTCAGTTTTTGGAGGCCTAAATGACCATATTTTTAAAACCTGTTTCTATCCTAAGTATCCCTTGATGTCTACTTTCCAATCCAATTTGAATCACTCAATTTGGATTTGAAACGAAAAAGTTAGAGCCAAAACATTGACCGGATGTCTAGCGGGCAGCTCAGGAACAGAGTTGGGACAGTCAGTTTTTGGAGGCCTAAATGAATGAATTTTTAAAACCTGTTTCTATGGTAGATTCCCCTATGAATTTAGTTTACAATACAATTGGAATCACTCATTTTCGATATCGTATGGGGAAGTTATGATCAAAATATTGATTGTCTATCGTAAATCAGCACCCTTAAAACTATGTCTTTCCAGCTGTTCCTTAAAGTATTTGACCTATCAATTCTTCTTTTCTTCAAAACCTGTTTCTATTGGAGATCAATAAATTAATATATTTTCATTTCCAATTTGAATCATCCAAATCCGACATCAAACGAAAAAGTTATGCTTGAAATATCAACTGTTGGTCTAAACCGGGTAATCGAAAATGACTCTATTATGCAGGTTGTTATAAACAAATTTGACATATCATATGATTGAATCTTTAAAACCTGTTTCTACTGGAGATAAACCTTTGAATTAGCTCTCATTTGGCTTTGGAATCACTCGATTTCGACGAAAAACAAATAAGTTGTGATTAAAACACTGCGGGCTAGCATGATTGGCCACTGCTCTCCCGCAAGTGACATATAAATTTTACTTTGTTATTTTCTCAATGGATTTGTTATACAAAGTAACTACTTGTTGTTTTTTTTTGCATAATTCTTGGATTAGGGGAGCCCGCGCACCTCTCTTTCTCCATGATTGAATGTTTTATTGCAGGTAGACACTCGTTTTTTTGCAGGTCCTGGGAAAATAAAGAAGGTCAACTTATGGACGAGTGATTTTTCAAAGAAATTTTTATAAAACAAAGGAATTTTATCCAAATCATTACCCAATGGATTCATAATAGAACAAATGAAGAATTGATTTCAATTTCAAGATTCATGTCTTGTTACTACTGCCAAAACATTTTTCAAAAAGATCATTTTTTTACATAATATCATAGTTGTTGTAACTTAATTTACATATTGTTTTTTAAATAAAATGTTGTTTCTTTTCTAATTTCTTTTATATTTTGTGTTTCAGGTGTTGCTTCATTCAAACTGTGACCCATCCTCAGCTTCAATACAGTGAACAGCTAATTCATTCTTTGCGTGCTTGCATTTTATGGTTGTATATTTTGTTGTTCCTTTTCTGAAGGAACAGCATTTCTGTGCATTTTTGTCGTTCCTGCTATTCCTTTTTCAAAGGGACATCATTTTCGTTTTGCTATTTATTTTCTAAAGGAACAACACTTTTTGGTTCAGCCATTCATTTTGCTGTTCCTTTTTCACAGTTCATTTTGCCGTTCCTTTTCGAAATGGAACAGCACTTTTTGCACTTTCACATTTTGTTGTTCCTTTTCGAAATGGAACAGCACTTTTTGCACTTTCACATTTTGCTGTTCCTTTTCGAAATGGAACAGCACTTTTTGCACTTTCACATTTCGCTGTTCCTTTTCGAAATGGAACAGCACTTTTTGCACTTTCACATTTTGTTGTTCCTTTTCGAAATGGAACAGCACTTTTTGCACTTTCACATTTTGCTATTCCTTTTCGAAATGGAACAGCACTTCTGCACTTTCACGTTGGGTGTGTTTTTGTTGTTCCTTTTTCAAAAGGAACAACATTTGGTGTGTTTTTGCTGTTCCTTTTTCAAAAGGAACAGCAGTTTGAGTTTTTTACTGTTCCTTTTTCAAAAGGAACAGCATTTGGTGTGTTTTTGTTGTTCCTTTTTCAAAAGGAACAGCAGTTTGAGTTTTTGTTGTTCCTTTTTCAAAAGGAACAGCAGTTTGAGTTTTTGCTGTTCCTTTTTCAAAAGGAATAGCAGTTTGAGTTTTTGATGTTCCTTTTTCAAAAGGAACAGCAGTTCGAGTTTTTTGCTTGCATGGATTCTTCTCTTTCAAAAGGAACAACATTTGCATTTTCGAGTTTTCTGTGTGTATTTTTGTTTTTTGGTGTGCATTTTCTTTAATGTTCCCTACACGGAACACCACTTTTTGAGTGTTTTTGCTGTTCATTCAAAAGAGCAACACTTTGGGAATATTTTTTAGGGCAACCATTTCCTTTCTCTTGTGGGATTATTCATAGTCAGCTCAACCACATTCTCTTGATTCTCTTTCATGGCATGAAGTACACTATTTTTATGAGGACAAGAATTATGGATTCTTTTGAAGCAAGTATTATCATTTACGTTATGATCTTTAACAGGACAACTCCTTGATGTTAGATTCTTTTCAAAAAGGGACACAATTATTTATATATTACTTTACTGCATTGTTTTTGCTGTACATGATATTGATTGATCATATTAATACCATGCTGGTTCCACCCTTCCTGTTTATAATCTTATCTGTCTGTAATAAATGAGATTATGGGTATATTTTTTTATATTGACATGTTCAACTTCTTCCGCCATCCCTGCTCTTAAGGAGTACCGAGCCTCCCTCTTTTTATCATAAAAATGTGTAATAATAAAATTTTGTTCGCAGATGGAGGATAGGGGGTCTCATTATGAGCCAGCCTACCATGTTCATAAGGCTGTAACAAAGGGACATTCCCATTATGGCCACCACACCAGGGTTATGATCCATTGGATAGCCAAATTATCCTTGGAACAGGAGGTCTCATCACGAGCCGACCTGATCACTTTTGCTACCTCCTAGTGAATGGCAGTGTGGTTATCTGGTCACCACGCCAGCACACTGATCTCTTCTGTAGAACAACACTAAAACTCTCCATTTATAAATTGAGGATCCTGGCTCATATGGGTTAAAAAGTAACCCTGCCGAGGCTATGGACGCCTGCTGGCAGCAGCAGCTCTGCTTATGGTATTGAAGTTATATCTTTTCGTTAATTATTATTATAATACCCTTTTCTTATTTTCTTTTTATCCGAGAAGTTATTTCCTTAACTTTTTCCCTGTTTGAACCTTTATGCATGAGAAATTGTTTTATGATCAATCACATCATTTTCAGCTAGAATACCGTCAGCAAAGCATCTTTTTAGCATATTGTTGTCCTTTTTTGTTTTGTATAAACTATCATCAATCCAAAGTGTCCTATCTCTTATTCATAACTATCTTTACACACTTTGCTCCCAAAATAACCATAACTTTCACCGTCCTATCATTGATAAGTGTACTCTGCCTCCCTTACTGATATATTGTTCATTCCATTGCCTTGCCGTCAGCACCACCCCTTTCATATGCTTTATGGTTATGGAACCCATTTTCCAATTGGAGGGGGGAATGTATGCATTATGGGATTGCATGCGATATGATTACTACACTCTGCCATAACTTGTTGATTTGACAAAAGTTTTTCTGACTGAAAGTTTTGCATGCATCTTATCTATTTCTATTCAAAACTAACATTACGGATTCAAGAACATTGTATGCAAAATAGTACTTTGTTTACAGGAGAACCACAAGTATGCAGGGGAAATTCTATTCGTAGCATGACCACACTATTGCAGTAGAGTCTCGCGAACGTGAACAATTCTTCAGACATGATGTCCTTCCCTGGATTCCACCTTTTGCATCACTTTCAGCACCAACTCTGTCTACATCAGCTTCAACAACTGCCAGTATTTATATGTCATTCCACATTTTTGGAGGTAAAACTTGAGGTAAAATTGCATAGTTTTCTAATTTATTATAAATTTAGGAGAATCTACTGAAAATCCATTTTAAGCATTATTTGTCATCCTTCATTCCACATCTTTACCACTTTCCCTTTTTCAGCAGCATATCATTTCCGAGTATGGGGGAGTGTTCCTTCATTTCTTTCTTATAACCACGTCATTCATATTCTTTATCATCCATTGCTATTCTTATTCACTCTCAACACCTCCCTTATTTCATGTTGTTTTACACCAAGCATAGAATTTAACAACTGGTAGCAACCACCTCTATTTGTTTTCTAGCATCGCATGAGGACATGCTAATTTTTCAGAGAGGGGGAGGAATTGCTATGCATGATGGATGTTTTCTACTTTCTTCCTTATTTAAGGCATACAATTTCATTTTTACACAGTGCAGAAATTGATTTCCACATATTTTTAAAACTATGAACTCAATCCTTGTAATTTTTGGAAAACATATACGTATCGTTAATACAAATCCACACAATTTCAAGAGATATTGGTTCATAAAATTTCGGAAATCATGCACTCTCACCTACAACCATTTTGTTTATATCTCATGATCCATGCATCAAAACGATCTGATTTTTGGATCATAGAAGCCTTCATATATTACAAATCTACTTGCAACATTGCAACAAAATCTGGTTTGTAGTTTTTGGGAAAATGGTTAATGAAGTTTGTTGTTATCTATGTCATATTTTGCTGCAACTTCATACATATAGTTGAATGTCAATGTAAAAATTGTTATGCCTTCATCGAGATTGCTAAAATTGAATATTCATTAATTAAGGAAGCATTCATTTATTCTCAAATTTTTATTGCTTGGTTAACACATGGCTTTTGTCTTTGGGTTGCATGAGGACATGTAATATATTCAGTTTTCGTTGCATGAAGACATGCAACATATTGAGTGTGGGGGTATGTAGAGTCGTTAATATGCCATTGTTATTGTCACTTGTGAACGTTTATTCCACCCATTTCTACCATTCTTCATCATGTCATTTATTATAATTTATTAAATAAATCCATTTTATTAATTATTTATGCTCTCATGAATAAATATTATTTATTCTCCTTTATTTCTAATAAATTGATGATTATGCATTATTTTACCAATGATAGTTCTAATAAGTTGGTTATAACATTATTCACCATTTTTAGCCTCCAAAGTAACTTCCATATTGAAGATTTGATTTTTAAATCTGCCAACTCAGAAATTCGCTGGTTTAAGGAGTGACAGTTTTGCGGTTGAGATTCTGAGCAAATGAAGACGAATTTGGAAAATCCGGAACATGGGTTTTGTCCAGAACGGGCCCAATTATCTTCTTAAAGAACAGTTTGCCCAAATTCGGCTTGTACAGGGAGAAACGCAGGGTTCTTTGAGCACGATTTTCTCAGATTTGCAGTTGCGGCCGCCCTCCAAATCTCAGCTGTAAACCCAAATTCGTCTTGCTTTTGTTGAAGAGATGAGAGGGAATATATTTTCTTGTTGATCATCTGGTTAGAATCAATCCAAATTTATAAAACAAATCATGTTGTAATTATCTATGCTCTGATCTTCTCTATTTAAATGAAACCCAAGATCAGGGACGGAAGGACGATTGTATTTTGTAATGATAAGTTTCAGAACAGACTCTGATCATTGAGTTTCGTTGAGACCTGATTCTGTTACACTTTTGTTAATGCAATTAATCTAAAAGACTTGGTGTTCATTTCGTCTCTGCATCTGGAGTAACTTACGGCAGTGTACCATTGGTAGCCAAGGGCCCAGCTCCGACGGACACTTGCCGTTGTATTGTTATACGGTAAATTGTGTGTGGTTTGTTTATTTCCATTATTTAAGTAATCTGATATATCTTTTATATGATAGACTATGCTTCATAATTGATATCTGAATCTGAATGAGTTCCTTATCTCATGTCTTTGTATTACGCACAGTGAATCTATTCGAAATTACATCTATTTCCATAGCAGGATATTGGTATGAATGTTATCATCATTAGATTCATATGAAATAGTATTTGCGAGACTTGAAAGCAATATTACTTCGTTCAAAAACGTAATCATATCATTTGTTATTCTCAGATTGCTATAGTAGTATAGAACATGCACATACGGATGAGGATTGCTGTTCCAAGATTCATTGAGGATTGTTGTTCCATTTTATTACTTCTGTTTCATTTTATTATTGTTGTTTCATTTACTGCCATTCTATTTCCTTGTGATGTTCGATTTATTCTTAGAATAAAGATTGCTATTACATTGGCTTTGCTGATTTCCATTAATTAAAGTTTGTTGTTCATTTCCTTTAATTCTAGTTTGTTGTTCCATTTACGGCCGTTCCATTTTCGACTTGTTGTTCCCTTTACTTTCTGTTGTTCCTTTTACTTGCATTTATTGCTTTGGTGTGAGAGAAGGTCCAAGGCTGTCGTGAGCCTCAGCAAATGCTACCACACTCCCTGATCCATGGTCCATGCTCTAATTCCTTTTGCATCAATTTCTAGAGGAATGAGTTATTGCTACTATATCCTCGATTGATGGTTGTTTGAACAAATGATTTAGTTTCTTGCTGTTCCAATTAGATTTTGTTTCAAGCATTCATTTACTTGTGGGTTTTAAGCACTATACTGCGAAACATTACTCTTAAGTAGATAGCCGCCTCAGACAGAGTACACTCTTGAAATAAAAAGTCGTCCCTGGGTTGATAATTAATGTGAGGTAATTAGGAGTTCACAAGACACCTTTTTATCGCTCCACAATTACCACAAATTTTTCTTGCTCGCCAACGAAAGTTATGTCCATAGCTCTCTGAAATGTGGCCCCTGCATTAATCAACCTGGATGGCATGTGGACGTACATGAATGTTCCCCATGGGATGGTGAAAGCAGTTTTTTTCTGATCCTCGGGGTGAAACGCCACTTGGTTGCATCCAGAAAACCCATCCATCATGGAAATTCTAGTTGCACCAACCACCTTCTACAATATATTATACATCTTAGGTAGTGGGTAGTTGTCTTTCAGAGATGCCTTGTTTAGATTCTAGAAGTCTGCACACAGCCTTATCTCTTTGTTATTTTTCCATACATGGACCAAATTAGCTACCCACTCGGAGTATCTCAAAGGTACTATGATCTTTGCTTGTAGCAACTTCGTTACCTCCTTTTCAATGGAGGGGAGCAAGAGCAATTTTATCTGTCTAAGTTTTTGTTTGCATGGCTTTATCCCACTCTTCACAGGAATCCTATGTTGAATGATATTAGTATCAAATGATTTCAAATCATCATAAGACCAAGCAAATTGTTAAGTTATGGTGTGTTTTATGCTTATAGCAGTTTACTTATCTTTCTTATTATTATCCACAGATTAGCAATCACGTGTACATAAAGTAAAGTGCATATAGAACATTAAACGATCGTCAAAAAACAAGCCAAGACAAGAGACACAAGATGTGGCGGGTAGCCAGGGACAAACCCCAATATGGGGAAACCCTTTGATCAAATCTTCCTTTATCTTCAATAATTTAGCAGAGATAAATAGTACATAAATCTGATTTACATTAGCAGCAGGAAACCCTAAATTATCCCTCAACTAGGGCAGACAATATCTTGCAAACCAACAGTCGGATCGGCTTGATTCCTTCACCAAAAAATGCGGCTTTCTAAGGAGAGCCAGATCCACCTACAACGCAGTTTAGAGAGGGAGAAAGATGGTCAAAGCTGGTCAAACTTCTAATCTACAGTTGCAGCCCTAAATTCTGCACCTTCCTTCCACACGTGTGAGATAAGAGTCTCTTTCTGCGCAGTAGGAGAAGAGCCTCTTTTCTGTGCAGGAGAGAGAGAGAGATATGATGAGTGAGTGTGTCCAAATGATGAAAATACCTCTTGTATTTATACACAATTGTTGATGGTTTAATAGATGCGACTGTTGGGCTTCTGAGCCTACATGAGTTGCTGGTCGACTTGATAATTATTCCATAATCAAAATAAATTCATATCTCCATAAATATTTATCGGAATCACATGATGTTTAGATCAATCTTACACCTCTCGATGAGAGGAATCTAATAAAAATATTATAAACCATGAATAAGATGACCCACATGGATTTTGGCCCTAGTTACCAATTCTAACACTCCCTCTCAACAAGAGAGAACTCCATCTACAATCTGTTGTCGGTCACTACTATTCATCCATCAAATGCACTACCCTGTACAGCTTGACCCCTACTCTGCTCTGCATTATCCTGCCTGCTCTGCTCTATTTTGTTCTGCCTTGTTCTGATCTACTCTGCTCTACTATGTTCTGCTCTACTCTGCTTTGTCTAAATTATGAAGAAGAAGAAATGATCGAGGATGTATCATACTAACTCAAAGTCAATCTCAGAGTGTGTACCACTGGTCCCAGACCAGACTCAACTGACCTGAAGTCAACGTCATAGGGGGTACAACTCCTACCAGTGGTCCCAGACCAGTATCATCTTCCACTTACTCAAAGTCAGTCTCAGAGTGTGTACCACTAGTCCCAAACCAATCTCAACCGAACCGAAGTCAACGTCATAGTGGGTACAACTCCTACCACTGGTCCCAGACCAGTATCATTGATCCCAGATCAATGAAGGTCATCCTAGCATAGGAAGTACGATAGATACAGTGATGCATCCATCAGTACTACTATGGTCCCTATCCTCATTTCCCTGCTCATTGATCAGATGAGTGGTACTTCCTATGAGTCCCAGACTGCATGGGTAGGATGCCTCGACAGGAGAACTAATCAATCTTGTCCTCACAAGAGAACTAATCATCCTGCTACAAAATTTTCATGGAGAACACATCATCCAGACCTCACATGAGAATTAATCATCCTACTACATAATTGTCATGGAGAACACATCATCCAGACCTCACAAGAGAACTAATCATCCTGCTACATAATTGTCATGGAGAACACATCATCCAGACCTCACAGGAGAACTGATCATCCTACTACATAATCGTCATGGAGAACACATCATCCAGACCGCATAGGAGAACTAATCATCATGCTACATAGTCACCACGGGGTGTTACAGGGAAAGTTTTGATTCTTTTACCTTGTGGTCATATGTCGCTCCAAGAAGTACCCTGCACCCCCCCTGGAGCTACAAGAGATCCATACATCATATAGGACCCTCATCAGAAGGTTTCTAAACAACACCAATTTGTTCTCGGAAAGTCAAAATTTTGACCTTTCCTAGGGGCTTTCTCAGAATGTCGGCGACCTGTTCATCTGTACTGATATGTTGGAGCCTTATAGCTCCCCGCTGCACCATATCTAGAATATAGTGGTACCTGATATCAATATGCTTGGAGCGATCATGAAATATGGGATTCTCTGACAAATGAATCCCACTCTGGTTGTCACATAGGATCACGGTGGTATCCAGTGTAAATCCAAACAGCTCACTGAAGAGCTTCTGCAACCAGACTGCCTCACAGGAGGCCATGCTAGCAGTAATATACTCTGCCTCGGTGGTGCTCAAAGCCAGTGACTTCTGCTTCCTGCTCATCCATGATATCAGGCAGATCCGAAGGAGAAACAACACCCAGAAGCGCTCTTACGATCCATCACACTGCCTGCCCAATCAACATCTATGTATCCAAGTAGTCTCACATCTCCGATAGTGTATCTTAGCCCATATGTAATTGTGCTACGAAGATATCTTAACAAATTCTTGGCACCAATCCAATGTATGTGATGAGGTTCAACCATATGTTGACTTAATGTGTTGACTGCAAAGCATATATCTGGACGGGAGTTCACTAAGAACATTAATGCTCCAAAAAGTTGTCGATACTCAGTAGCATTTCGTAAAATAGGTCCAGCAGCACTACTGCTTAACTTATTGAAGTCAAGCTCCATCAAGGTAGTTACAGGCTTGTAGTCTACCATACCGAATCTTTCCAATATTTTCACCACATATTTTCCTTGAGATGGGATAATTTCCCTTGGCTTCTGCCAGACTTCAAGTCTTAGGAAATAGTGCATCAGTCCTAGGTCCTTCATTTCAAATTCAGAAGCCAACTACCTCTTACATTTTTGAATGAGAGGCACTGCACCTGTTAGGAAGAGGTCATCCACATACAGCACCAGTATGAGAGGTTTGTCATCCTCAACCTTAAATTAGAAGTTAGGGTCGGCTTCACTCCTAGTGAATCCCAACTTCATCAAGTAGCTATCGATCCTCTCATACCATGCTCGGGGTGCTTGCTTCAGCCCATAGAGGGCCTTCTTCAACCTACACACATGAGACTTTCGATCATAAATCTCAAATCCTTCGGGTTGCTCCACATAGACCTCTTCTTTGTTTGAACCATGCAAGAACGCGGTCTTAACACCCATCTGATGTACGTTCCATCCTTATGAAGCCGCAAGGGCTATGATCGAGTTGATGGTGATATATTTGGCAACAGGTGAAAATATCTCATCATACTCTTTTTCTTTCTATTACCTGGTGTCAGCTTCTCGAGAGCTCCTCAATGTAGGAAGATTGTTCACCTTGCTGAGAGCCATATCTTCATCAAAGGTGACATCATGACTAATCACGACTTTCCTTTGATCGGCTACATAGATTCTATAGCCCTTATTATTTTCACCATAGCCCAAGAAGATTCCTTTCTTTCCAGATGCACCCAATTTATTCCTTTTCTCTTTCGGCACATGAAAATATACAGGGATTCCAAAAATTATAAAATGAGATATGTCAGGTTTCTTACCAGTGAGCATTCCTTCAGGAGTCTTGGAACCCAATGCTTGATGAGGGCATCGGTTCTATACATATACGGCGGTGTTTGCAGCTTCGGCCCATAGAAACTTCGGAAGTCTTTGATCATGGAGCATAGCACGGGCAACTTCCACAATCGTATGGACCTTCCTTTTTGCCACACCATTTTGTTCAGGAGTATATGGTCTAGTAGTCTCCCTCTTAAAGCTAGCCTCTTTACAATAGTCATGAAACTCGTTAGATTCATATTCAGTTCCATTATCAATCCTTAAGATCTTGATCTTCTTTTCGGTTTGATTCTTGATCAAGGCTTGAGATGTGTCACAAGACATGACACCTAGCAGACTTCCAACGACCTGATATAATGAATCAACTCGAAACCCAAGAGTGAAGGCATCTTTAGTATTGTTTTCCCATGCACGTACCCTGCCATTGATGAAAGCCACCATGTATCCTTTGTCTTCCATTGCCGAAATGGACACTAGGTTCTTTTCGAGGTCAGGTACATATAATACATCCTATAAGTGGATCGTATTACCTTGATTCAATTTAAGAGAGACATTGCCTACACTTTTCACGGGATATTTCATATTGTCTCCAAGGACAATTTCCAAGTTAGTTTCTTTCTCTATAAAATTATGGAGAACTTCTTTGTAACCAGTGAAGTGCCTTGAGGCACCACTATCAATAAGCCAAATTCCTAGCGAGTTCGAAGGAGCAGAGGTAGATAGAGCAGCTGGTAGATAATATTCGTCTCTTGTATTTTCAACAGTGTTAGATTCATACCTAGAATTTCGAGCCTTCTTGAATGATTGTCCTCTTCCTTGATTTCCAGCACTCCTTTTACCTCTGCTATTAGATTTTCCATTCCTTTGATTTCCATGAGAGGGATTTTGATCATCGTCCTGGTGTGAGTCCTTTCTATCAGCGCAATCCCTCGCATAGTGACCTGCTTTATCACAAATGTAACATCGTCCTTTTCTTCCACCCTTAGTTCCAACCTTTCTTTTTTATTTTGTCCTGGAATTATTTCTTTTCTTAGCATGAGAAGAAAAGGTAGGAGGAGGACCTTTAGGCATGGGCGTTTGTTTCTCTTCTACCCTTGTTTCTTCTTCAATGCATCTAGCAATTAATTCCTCGAAACCAGGAATTACATTATTGTTCAGAAGAGTAGTCATGAACATGTACTATTCAGATGGTAATCCTCCAAGAGTCATGAGTGTCATTTCCCTATCAGTGATAGTCTCCCCAATAGATAGGAGATCGTTCTTGATCTTGGTGATTCTAAAGAAGTATGCTTGCATACTCTCATCTTTTCCCTTCTTAATTTCCTTCAGCTTATTTCTAAGAAACAAAACTTGATTTGCATCATTAGCTTTAAATAAACTCACCAATCTATCGTAGATTTCCTTGGAGGTGTTTAGGTCGGAGATGTAGGCCACCAAGCACTTGTCAATAGAGTCCCGGATGATCTTCTTTGTTTTGACTTCACCGGTTTTCCATTTGTTCCTGGCAGCAGTGGGTGCATTTGATGGGGGCTCAAAAATATTGCCTCTCACATGGTCCAACACTCCTTGATCTTCTAAGGTTAGATCGATAGACATCTTCCATCTGTGATAGTCAGCTTTCTCACAGAGCTTTTCTTTGGCAGGGAAGATTGTTGAGGACCCCATAGTTCTTTTATGATAGCCTTGCCAATCTTCTCTTCTGTGATTTCTCTTGCTCTTGATCAGGATTTGTCTTCACCTGAATTATGATACCATGTTGAGTTATGGTATGTTATATGGTTATAGTAGTTTACTTATCTTTCTTATTATTATCCACAGATTAGCAATCAAATGTACATAAAGTAAAGTGCAAATAGAACATTAAATGATCGACAGAAAACAAGCCAAGACAAGAGACATAAGATGTGGAAGCTAGCCAAGGACAAACCCAATATGGGGAAACCATTTGATCAAATCTTCCTTTATCTTCAATAATTTAGCGAAGAGAAATAGTACATAAATCTGATTTACATCAGCAGCAGCAAACCCTAGATCAACCCTCAACTAGGGCAAACAAGATCTTGCAAACCAACCATCGGATCGGCTTGATTCCTTCATCAAAAAATGCATCCTTCTAAGGAGAGTCAGATCCACCTACAGCACAGTTCAGAGAAGGAGAAAGATGGTCAATGCTGGTCAAAATTCTGATATGCAGTTGCAGCCCTAAATTCTGCACCTTCCTTCCACACATGTGAGAGAAGAGTTTCTTTCTGCGCAGTAGGAGAAGAGCCTCTTTTCTGTGTAGGAGAGAGAGAGATGTTATGATTGAGTGTGTCCAAATGAGGAAATGACCTCTTGTATTTATACACAATTGTTGATGATTGAATAGATGCGACTGTTGGGCTTCTGAGCCTACATGAGTTGCTAGTCGACTTGATAATTATTCCATAATCAAAATAAATTCATATCTCCATAAATACTTATCAGAATCGAATGATCTTTAGAGCAATCCTACACCTCTCGATGAGAGGAATCTAACTAAAATATTATCAGCCATGAATAAGATGAACCACTTGGATTTTGGCCTTAGTTGCCAATTTTAACACAAATACATATTTGTAAGTTTTGAACAGATCTAAATACCTTTGTTTGTATTGCAAGGGGATTCCTTTCGACAACCTGATCATCTAGGACTCCTCCTTTGATCTGATGTTGCAGCCTTCTACTTTCTCATCCTTCTTAGGGGCCATTTGTTTGGAAGCTATGTCATCTTTATTAAAATTTCTTTCCAGTGGAACAAGTCCATGAGGGATGGTGTTCCCTTTCAATTGCAAAATTTTGCGCCCAGCCATTGTGTCTTTCCACGAAGTGGCTTCTTGTTCAGCTTCTTCTTCTTCTTGATCGATGGTGGAGTTGGCGAACTCCCCAACGAATTCTATGAATCTTTTCACCTACTCTTCATCTTCGAATACCTCCCAGTTTTTGACATCTTCGAATACCTCCCAGTGTTTGACATTATCAAGTATTGAAGGTCTATGTCTTACTTCTACCTCATATCTGAGGAGCGAATTTTGTGGAGGCCTGAAAGTTCTTGCAGCTACAGAAAGAGAGTCAGCCATTTTGTTTTCCCCCCTAGGAAGAAATTGGATATTAAAGGTGAGGAAAAAATTCTCAATTAAATCCCACAATTCATTCCGTTAGGTTTTTAGTCTGTCGTGTTTGGCTTGGCACTGATTTCTAATCTTCCTTACAACCAGTTCAGAATCTCCATAGACTATTAGGCATTCGATATTCATATTTTTTTCTATTTGTAATCCAAGGAGAAATGCCTCATACTCCACCACATTGTTGGTCGCCTCAAAATCAAGTTTGAAAGAGAGCAGTGTCAGACTGCCCTCCAGGGATACCAACAATATTCTAGCTCCATTTCCCTCCTTTGAGTTTGCTCCGTCGAAGTATAATTTCCAAACTTCGTTTTCATTTACACGTTGGTTCTCTGACTACTTTGTTAGGTGTACTGATGTTTCCTTTAAGATTTCCTCATCCTCTTCTAGGAACAGATAGGAGATGTTGCTATCATTCCCATGCACTGGGGATTTTTCTAAGCCTTTAGCTGGGGTCACAGTTTTTACAAACCTGGATTCTTTGTACATCCTCCTTTTCTCACCTCCAAAAGTGGGAATGGTGGCATAATTCAGATCTAGCTTGATAGAGCCACCCATATTGGAACCCCAAGATCTGGATAAGATCATGCCGAAACGAGGAGGTATATCAGCCATCACTATGTCCATTACCACACTCTTCACCGGGATCTGAGCCATGTTTACCACCAGATCCTTTATCATGCCTAAGCACTTGACTCTCATGGAGTCAAAGGAGTACAGGTCTTTGTACGGTCTGGTGATCTCCAAACCCAGTTGTTCCATCACTGATAATGGCATGAGGTTGTGTGAGGCCCTTGAATCTAGCATGCAATTATGCAACAAAAAGTCATGGATCACCAAAGTCATATACAAAGACGCAGTAGAAGGGTCCAGCTCTTCCACATGTGGCCTGAAAACAACCATGGGCCCCTCTTCTTGAAGGTTCAAACTATCATGGGATGGTGTTGAGGTGGTTGAATGCATGAATTGAGAGACTTGAGCTTTGTAATTAGGATTCTTTAGAAGCTTAGTCAGGGGAACAAGAATTTTTACCTTTTCAAGCTCCTTCTGGAGATTGAATGTGGGTTGGGCCTTTTCTGTACCTCCTGGCTCTGTTCCTTCTTCCCTCCCACTGGCAGTTTTCAGCAGAACAGGTACCTCAATTTTTATGTGCCCCTTAGGACCATTGCTTTCCTTATTTATAGAGACTCTTGGCTTGGGTGGGTCAGGATGGAGCTTACCTTTCCCTTTGTCTCGTGCTGGAGGAGTAACTTGGGGAGCAGTTCCTTCTTGTTGCTCTAGTTCTCTTAACCTATTCTTTGAAGATCTTAGATTATACTTACGTTGGGGTTGTGCTTGCATGAACTCTGTAAATTGTTTGCAATAATTAGGGGAATCTGCACCCATGTCCGTCTGATTCCTGAATATTCGAGGAATCAACAATCGTCAGTCAATTTGGAGAACCGATTAATTAATTTCCGTTGGATATTGCAATGGAACAAAGTGAGAAGGGTCATGGAGAATTGAAATCTAGTATCGAATGTTAAACGAGAGAGTATCTTTCTAGATGTACAGAGGAAGAGGCCCTGAATCACATCGAAGGTATTTTGGATGTCGCATTGAAGAAGTTGACGAGGGGGTTTTGATGAGCCCCATAAATGGTTAATTATATGGGCTCATTTTGCCTCTTAATTCAACTTAATCCACCATTCTCATTATTTTATTATATTTATGCTAATAGAGTGAATTGGGTTAGTCATCTTACCATGTAGTCTAATGTGTGCTGTATGCAAATTTTTTGGTCAATTTTGGACAAAGTCAAGGGATTTATGAGCAAATGGCAACCAAAACTCGAGGAAAACAGGGAAGAGGATTTGTAGGGGGGTGTCTCCTTCATTTATGACCCCTTTCCTCAAATCCTCCATTAGCAACTCGAAGCACAAAGGTCCACATTGATGCATTCAAGGGATAGTCGAGCAAGTCAAGAAGGAATATTGTTTATCTCCAGTTCTAGGAAGCCGAGTTCCTTTATTTTAGGAGGACTGTTGGAGGAATCCATTTGTATAAATAAGGGGGCTTAGAGCATTAGTATTTTACCCAGTCATTAGTATAATTTTCTCACTTTTTTGCAGCACTTGCTCAGCTTATTTTCTAGTTCCTTTTTTAGAACAGTTTATGTAATGTGACTGTTATTTTTTATAATGAAAATGAAACAATTTTTGAGCCAACATTGATCTCTTTCAAAGGGCTGAAGCTCTTGGGTTAGGGCCCAACCCAAGCTACCCAGCTGTTATAGACAATTTTGTGCCTTGCAGCATCAGGCATGGATTGTCAATAATCCAAGGGATCCAAAGTCCCTAAACATGATGTTCCTACCCCTAGAGGAACAAGGTCAGCAAACCAACAGCTCTCAGATCAGTTCTCCACCTGAAAACACTCAAAAACAAGCAATCCTGAAATCAAAGCAGGTGCTCCACTAGGCTTCTGCGCTGAAACTCAACTCCTCCATGGTGTACCTGTGTTGCAAAGCAGGTAGAACAAAGGCCACCTGCACTGAGCGAGATGGGACAAGTGGCACACTGAGTCATTGCTCTGGAATCTTCCAAAAATGACACTTGGATCAGGGATTTTGCCTTGTGATGAGTCAGAGGCTCTGTTTCTCCAAGTGGAAGCAAGGTTCTCCAAGTGGACTCAAGAACTGAAGATCAACTGAAGAGAGAGAGGACACAAGGCAGCTACACATAAGTTGCAAGCTGACTCATCCTTTCTCAATTCATCTATATATTGAGCTCTCTCCTATGAGCTCAGGAGGCTGGAATTTTGTGCAAAGTAATGATATGTTGTTGGTTTCACTATAGAGCTATTGGGTGATTGCTTGAAGGAGGTGAAGAGGAGAAATTCTTTCTGCTGGGAGGTGTTGCTGGATTGGGGCCTTCAATGGTTGTAACTCTCTCAGAACTTTACTTCTTCTATTAATAAAAGCTATTGAGGTTCTTCTATATGCACTTGTTTCAATGATGTTATTGTGATAATTTTATATTTGATTTATGCTAATCCTTGAATCAGTTATGATTGCATGCTTCTTGTAGTTTCCTTCTTTGTTATTTTGCAGGATCTCATTGTAGTTGGGCCAGCAAAAGAGCAAGGAGCTGGGAGCAAGCAGCAAAGAGAAGAGTTTGGATTCGACATTAAGCGCAAGGCAACGGTTAGTGCATTTCCTCATTCTCTCTTGCTTTCGTAAAGAAGTAAACCTTAAGTAGTTTTCTTTACAGTTGTTGCTGAGGTACTATCACCCTTAGAGTGGGATAGGGTCATCCGAGTCGGATAATTTTCCCTACAACAAACTGGCGACTCCACTGGGGATCGTATCTGTTTGATTGTTTGTAGTATTTTGCTATTCATTTCCTGAACAAAAGAGTACCAAATCGAAAAGCTTTTGACTATATCAAAAGCGAAGTAGAGGGCAGCTACTCTAGCTCATTTCTGAGCATGTTCATGATTTGAAGAGCTGATCTACAAGGATCCTTGTAAGCTCTTATTGATAGCTTTTCATCTTCCTTGTCATCCCTTAGTGTGTACTTGACTGATAGCTTCTGATTTGAGCAAAAACTGTGAATTTTTGAGAAAATTGTGACCCGGAAACTGAGAAAACGCAACTTTCATTTTCCAAAGCAGGTAGTACACAGGCTACCTGCTTTGCAACGCAGGTCTCGAAGGGGCTACCTGCGCTGAGAGCCAGACTGGCTATGCAGCACCTGCGTTGGCCCAATTTTTCCTTGTGCATTTGGGGTTTCCTCCCTTTTTCTTGCCTGTTTTCACTATAGATTTTGCAGCCAGTTACCAGTCTTGTACCTGTTCTGAAACCAACCTTACTTGCCATCATTCCGCCTCTGTTATATAACGAAATTGTACCTGTTCTTTTGTATTTCTTACATCATTTACAATTTCCCATAACGAAAGTGAACTAGTCTTGCTTTGGCCTCTTAGATCTGAACCTGTGTTAGGAATTTTGCTGGTCTAAAGAGTTAGCTTGTTTGCTGTCCATAGCTGATTAGTCTTTTTACTTTCGTCATTATGGTTTGATTTCATGTATTTCTAGTGATTAAACAAGTAAATCTTAAGGTGTCTTTTGATTTTGGACAAGCTTGTTTGTTTTCGCTTTAAATCGAAATCAAAGTTAAATAACAACTTTCTTTTTGTAATACATCAACATTAAGAAAGGGAAAAGAAAATACATGCATTGTGCATTTTGCATTTGAAAAAGTTTGCATGATGATTTAGGAGAAAGTGCATTAGTTTGTGTTGTATGAACTGTGTGAAAAGTTATGTCTCTCTTTTCCCTCAGTAGTTAGGATTTTCAAAGTTAAAAGATTATAAAGCTTGCTTATCATCTTAAACTGCATTTAGGAATTTGTACCAATACATCTCGTGGTGATCCTGATAGACAAACTGCTAAACAAGATCAACTTAAAATATATTGAATGAACCTAACAACGCTTTGTAACATAACGCTCACAGTAGAGGTCTAGGTAGAGACATGTTCCGGCGTCGTTAAACGTAGTGACTGTCGATCTCTACGAAGGTGGGTGATTCCTCCTGAGGGACGATAGCACTAATACGGACTTGTGCTCCCACGTACCGTCGCGTATATATTGGGAGACCCCTATAGGCATTTATCCTTTATCCTTAGGAAGCTGTGTCGGCCGCCCTACTGATCGCGATGTAGTGAACACAGCATTCACGAAGATCGACCACCCATACCGTAAAACGTATTCTGTGATTTCGCGAAAGGTTTGGCACACCCTCTGCCTAGATCTCCAGAGCAGTTTCTTTTGGCCCTTTTCAAACTCTATAACTGAAAAGGTCCAGCCAAGCATTTGTCACTTCGGGCTCGTTAAAACATCGAAGGAGACTAGAGTCATCTTTAGCTTTTTCTCGACTCTTTAAAACTGAAAAAGCAAGTTGTGTCTAAAGCGTCGTTATAAAATTTATTTTAAACGGAATAATCATCACCTTTCCCTCGTTGATCTTCGAAGTTAGTCCACCACAAGTGGAAGTTCCTGTAGAATCGCTAAGAAATCTTTTGGATAGACTAGATATGTCTGAACAACCGTCGACATCTAGGACTGTGTCGTCCGACACAGCAGCATCAGAGCCTCCTGCTACTACTCCAACGATGTTCGCTGGTATACCATCTGTCCCGGCCAATTGTCAACAACAAGCCGGAGTCCAATCAGGGACAACGACATGGTTAGTTCCTATTTCTTCATCCGGATTATCATCTGGTATTTCTTATGTTGAAACTCAACAAATTGATCCGATGTGTCTTCCAAGGCCAATTTACCCTTCAAGTACTGGATTTCCACCATATGGAGGGCAGTATGCTCTTTCATTGTTCCCTCCCAGAGAACAACCATATGGGAGTTTACAACAAAGTTTAGGTCAAACTGGAATTACATCCAGCGGTTGGGTACCAATACTGCCTCAACAACCAGGGGTTGTATATTCAATGCAACCAGTACACCCTGTGTCAAATATTCCCACCATACCTGCTATAGTGAATGTGTCGCAAGTACAAGCTCCACATGTTGTATGTCAACCCCAAGTTTCTCAGGTTGCCATACAACAACCTCTTGTCTCAATGACTCAATCACAATCTCAGGGTAGTGCCTCCTTATCTGGAGCGACTCAGGCTCAAACAAGTACTGTGACTCCTCATCCTCGTCAATCATCCAGTATTGGTCAACAGCAAATGGTCCAACAACCAGAGCTGCTTCAATCTCAACAACCGCCATTCCAACAATCATATCAAGGACCTGAGCAACAAGTCTTTGTAAGTAATGGGCAACCATACTGTAATGGTTATGCCCATCAACCTTGTCAAAGTTGCCAGCATTATGCTGGTCTGCAAAGACCCATTGCTCAGGCGATACCATCTTATCCTGGATATGCTTCGCCTAACCTGAATCAAGAGTTGCCCTTTGTAGCAACTCTAGAACTACCAGATCTAAACCGGCTGACGAATGATCCAATTGCTTATGCCCCTTGGTGGCCAGCGATTCCACATAAACTTCCGTTAGATATTCCTAAATTTAATGGAAATCCGGGTGAAGACCCATCGAATCATGTGATGACATTCCATCTATGGTGTTCATCGAACACCTTGAATGATGATTCGATAAGACTTCGCCTCTTTCAGAGGACGTTAACGGGTCCAGCGGCAAAATGGTACATTGAATTGCCTAGAGCTTCGTTCGACAACTTCAGTACCTTAGGCACAACCTTTTTAACCCATTTTCAATTACCAATAAGGTATGAAACGGGAACAGAACTCCTTACCAACTTCAAACAGACGACGGCCACCCATATATCTGATCATATACATGAGTGGCATCGTCATCGTAGGATGGTGAAAACATACGTTCCCGATCAGCTGTTAGCTGAATGGTTTATAAAGTCATTACTTCTCGCTATAACGGAAGATGTGGCCAAGGGGGGAGTCATAACAGAGGAGCAAGTTATCGCTCGTGCACAGTATCTAGGCTTGGTCTATACTCAGTCTGGCACGCTCTACGACAAAATACCTGACGCCCCTAGACCACAATTCTCAATTTCTCCTCCTAAATCAAACAATGACTCTCACGCCGGCGATGGCGTGATTGGCAAGTGCAAAATTTATAGTCAAAATGCAAATGAAGAACTTCTTGCCTCAGAAGTAAATGCCATGTCGACCGACAAGGGCAAACAACTGAAGCAACCAGGGGGCAAGAAGAAAAAGACAGGGAGAAAAAGGAAACCCCCGAGAGGGTGTCATATATGCGATGAGGATCATTGGACGAAATATTGTCCACATATAGCTGAAGTTAAGAAACTCTTCAAGAGTTCAGAAACCCCAGCAGTATTGACTGATCCGTTTCCTAATCCAAGTCAAAATCTGGTTGCTAATCAAAATGCTTCCGGATCCCAAGTGCTTATGTTGTCTACCTCAAAGCAACAGAATAATGCTTTGACAAGGAATAAAGATTACGGGAATCCAAAGCTGTCGAACAACAAGGTTAATGAACGACCTAGTAGTTCAACAACAACTTTGACCAAAGTCGTGCCACCCATCGTTCCTGAGCCAATGATAAAGTCGCCAAAGGGAGTAGTACACAAATCGACATTTAATCCTCGTGCCAAAGGAGCACAGAATTATAATACAGTAAAGGACCTGGCCCAATCGCCGTCCACTATGTCGACACTTGAGGTACCACAAAATTGCCCCTCCCAAGAGCAAGCTTTATTATCAGCAATAGGTGGGATTGGCCCAATGGATTCCAATCTTGTGGCCTTTGATCATAAAGGATATGACCCTCAGTTACCAGCTCAACTAGCTTTCCTTATTCAAGTGAAAGCCCTCAACAAAACTGTTCATCGAACAATTATTGATGAGGGGGCATCTACATGTCTTATGTCGATGAGTTGCTGGAAAGATTTAGGCTCACCACCCTTGTCGAAATCGTCAACGACGTTAAAAGCATTTGATGGACGATCATACACTCCATACGGGATTTTAAGTAACTTGCAGGTTGAACTAGAGGGAAAAACAGTAGGAATAGATGTTGAAGTAATTGATGGAAACCTCGATTACAACATCCTACTAGGAAGGCCCTGGATCTATGCCATGGCCGCGGTTGTGTCAACCTACTTCAGGAAGATTGCATTTCCCTTCCAAGAAGGAATTACAATCGTCGACCAACAAACTTTTCTCCCCAACAGTTCACAAGTTACAGGAAGCATTCCAATGATCCATGGAAGGAATCATTTGCTCCAAAATATCGGAGTAGGTCTCCTAAAAGACCCTGCCTTAATGGGTACTTTCGCCCTACCGCCTCCAAGTAATCTTGCGGGAGTGGCCATGGTGGAAACCTACAAAATGAAATCTAATCCAATCTTTTGGTTGGATTCGGAAGATTCCTAAATATTTTGTCGGCATGGATCATCGCCCTAATAGAAATATTGTAAATACAGTGGGCTCCGAGGACGGTTCTTATCTCGTGTCAACCTCGTTAAAAAATGAAACAAGGAATCATGAGGATAGTTCTTTTACTGTGTCAACCTCATTAAAAAATGAAACAAATCCCCTTTTCAAAATTCAAAGGTAAACCTTCATTCCAACCACCAAGTTGAATGCAATGAAGCTTGGGGGGCACCCTCCTTTGACATGCGTTATTATGATGCTGGGGGCATGCAAAAACGAGCAGTTTTGGCAAAGTTCATGCTCGTTAAAAAATAAACGCAAGATTCGAGCAGTTTTAGCACACAGTTCATGCTCGTTAAAAAATAAACGCAAGATCCAAGCAGTTTTAGCACATAGTTCATGCTCGTTAAAAAATAAACATAAGTTGTGAGCAATCTTCCCCTAGAGTTCAAGCTCACCCAGAAAAAATGAACCGGTAAATAACCTTGGTAAATGTAACCTTTGACAGCCATATTAAAGCCCTTGGTCGTGTTCTTGCAGTCTCACCTCCATCTGTTCATTTGGCCAATCGTTCATCTCCAGATGTTTGTTTACCCATTTTGAGGAACAGCTGCGAAGAGTGATTTCACTTAGCCATCCTTGTGACACTGTCGTGATTGGAAAATTCCAACCTGTACCTGGAATCTGCTGCTATCCCTGTTTATCACTCGTTCCTCAAAAGACGAGTCTTCTTTGAGCTCTTTTCTCCTGACTCGTAAAATATGAAAAGTTTGTCGAGTTTTGGCCTTCCAGCTCGTTAAACGACCGGAAGAGCTATCCCTCCTCTAGATTTTAATCTTTTTGGACCTGAGGGATTATTGCACAAAAAGATCGAGTGCTTGTTTTGTTCGGCTCGTTAAAGCAATCGAAAATTCATCCCTTCTGTATTGTTTTATACTTTTTCGGACTTAAGGGATTAGATGACGAAAAAGGAATTCTGGAGTTGACTTTATGTACCTTTTCAGACTCTCTAAAAATGAAAAGGACCGAGTTATCCTTGTCGTTAGACTTGTTAAATTCATTAAATAGCGACAAACTTGTCTTTAGACGAGAACGAGTTTCCCTATCGCTAGGCTCGTTAAAACATAGCGATGGGCTTGCCCGAAGGGCAGGTTATAGAACAAGCATATGTTATCCTCCTCAAGCTTGATAAAAATAAAGAGGTACTGGTCAGCAATGACTGGGAAAAAATTGGGAGAACCTCACAGCTTTAATGGTAGCAAGTCGCTCTTGAACATGACACTTTGTCCTCCGTATCACATCGGGTTGGGTTTTTTCATTCACCGGTCTCATCACCATGGTCCTCGCCACACCATCCACATTTGGGGTAATGCTACCAATCCATCACATCAGTGTCGTTATATGTTCAAGAGATGTTGTTCTGCAAAGAGTCGACCGTGTCCCATCCACTACCATACATTTTCCTTCATCCATTTCATGACCGCCACCCTGAATCATACATCACAGTTTGTTTTCACCTCATCACAATCACTAGCTCCGTTCCATGTCACTGATGTGGGATTCATTAAGGCCCTCCTTTGACGGATCGCTCCTTATCGACATCGGCTCATTATCCAAGGAGTTGATCTAGGAACAACCCCTTCAGTACTTTGAAGCTTGCATGCCTCAATGGCAAGTTTCTCACTTCCGGCGACAGGTATACATCAATGACCTTCGACCAGAAGATTTTGCATGGTGGTCGACGCCAAGTCCTTTATTCCCACCATGTGAATTGTACTGTCGTACCTTGAGGGTCATCACCCTTATCGGTGATTCCTCTCGCTCTTGTTAACGGTTTACATCATTGACCGGTAATCAAGCGATGTCTTTCCATGTTCGACTTCAAGAAATTCTCACATGGATCGACTTGTACATCGAGTGAAGATCGGAAGAGATTGAAGACCCCGGATCTAGTTTCATCCATCCGGGCTGCGATATATATTCAGGATATAAAGACATTTGATATGTACATCATTGCAGCAGATGATCATCCTTCTCAAACGATGATAATTTCAGCAGAGAATTATCAGTCTATCATCAGACGATCGTCTGTGCTATGTACCAAAATGAATTTATAAAGCTGAGCATGGGAATGCCCGCCTCAGCTAGATCATGAAAAAGTATGAAAAATAATGTATTGTATTGTATCTTATTACAGGACACTTCTCAGCAGATTGAATGAACTTCGGATCCTCCTAATAAAGCATTTCACCCGATAAATGACCTCATACTTTAGGGGGCATCTGTTATAGACAATTTTGTGCCTTGCAGCATCAGGCATGGATTGTCAATAATCCAAGGGATCCAAAGTCCCTAAACATGATGTTCCTACCCCTAGAGGAACAAGGTCAGCAAACCAACAGCTCTCAGATCAGTTCTCCACCTGAAAACACTCAAAAACAAGCAATCCTGAAATCAAAGCAGGTGCTCCACTAGGCTTCTGCGCTGAAACTCAACTCCTCCATGGTGTACCTGCATTGCAAAGCAGGTAGAACAAAGGCCACCTACGCTGAGCGAGATGGGACAAGTGGCACACTGAGTCATTGCTCTGGAATCTTCCAAAAATGACACTTGGATCAGGGATTTCGCCTTGTGATGAGTCAGAGGCTCTGTTTCTCCAAGTGGAAGCAAGGTTCTCCAAGTGGACTCAAGAACTGAAGATCAACTGAAGAGAGAGAGGACACAAGGCAGCTACACATCAGTTGCAAGCTGACTCATCCTTTCTCAATTCATCTATATATTGAGCTCTCTCCTATGAGCTCAGGAGGCTGGAATTTTGTGCAAAGTAATGATATGCTGTTGGTTTCACTATAGAGCTATTGGGTGATTGCTTGAAGGAGGTGAAGAGGAGAAATTCTTTCTGCTGGGAGGTGTTGCTGGATTGGGGCCTTCAATGGTTGTAACTCTCTCAGAACTTTACTTCTTCTATTAATAAAAGCTATTGAGGTTCTTCTATATGCACTTGTTTCAATGATGTTATTGTGATAATTGTATATTTGATTTATGCTAATCCTTGAATCAGTTATGATTGCATGCTTCTTGTAGTTTCCTTCTTTGTTATTTTGTAGGATCTCATTGTAGCTGGGCCAGCAAAAGAGCAAGGAGCTGGGAGCAAGCAACAAAGAGAAGAGTTTGGATTCGACATTAAGCGCAAGGCAACGGTTAGTGCATTTCCTCATTCTCTCTTGCTTTCGTAAAGAAGTAAACCTTAAGTAGTTTTCTTTACAGTTGTTGCTGAGGTACTATCACCCTTAGAGTGGGATAGGGTCATCCGAGTCGGATACTTTTCCCTACAACAAACTGGCGACTCCACTGGGGATCGTATCTGTTTGATTGTTTGTAGTATTTTTCTATTCATTTCCTGAACAAAAGAGTACCAAATCGAAAAGCTTTTGACTATATCAAAAGCGAAGTAGAGGGCAGCTACTCTAGCTCATTTCTGAGCATGTTCATGATTTGAAGAGCTGATCTACAAGGATTCTTGTAAGCTCTTAGTGATATCTTTTCATCTTCCTTGTCATCCCTTAGTGTGTACTTGACTGATAGCTTCTGATTTGAGCAAAAACTGTGAATTTTTTAGAAAATTGTGACCCGGAAACTGAGAAAACGCAACTTTCGTTTTCCAAAGCAGGTAGTACACAGGCTACCTGCTTTGCAACGCAGGTCTCGAAGGGGCTACCTGCGCTGAGAGCCAGACTGGCTGTGCAGCACCTGCGTTGGCCCAATTTTGCCTTGTGCATTTGGGGTTTCCTCCCTTTTTCTTGCCTGTTTTCACTATAGATTTTGCAGCCAGTTACCAGTCTTGTACCTGTTCTGAAACCAACCTTACTTGCCATCATTCCGCCTCTGTTATATAACGAAATTGTACTTGTTCTTTTGTATTTCTTACATCATTTACAATTTCCCATAACGAAAGTGAACTAGTCTTGCTTTGGCCTCTTAGATCTGAACCTGTGTTAGGCATTTTGCTGGTCTAAAGAGTTAGCTTGTTTGTTGTCCATAGCTGATTAGTCTTTTTACTTTCGTCATTATGGTTTGATTTCATGTATTTCCAGTGATTAAACAAGTAAATCTTAAGGTGTCTTTTGATTTTGGACAAGCTTGTTTGTTTTCGCTTTAAATCGAAATCAAAGTTAAATAACAACTTTCTTTTTGTAATACATCAACATTAAGAAAGGGAAAAGAAAATACATGCATTGTGCATTTTGCATTTGAAAAAGTTTGCATGATGATTTAGGAGAAAGTGCATTAGTTTGTGCTGTATGAACTGTGTGAAAAGTTATGTCTCTCTTTTCCCTCAGTAGTTAGGATTTTCAAAGTTAAAAGATTATAAAGCTTGCTTATCATCTTAAACTGCATTTAGGAATTTGTACCAATACATCTCGTGGTGATCCTGAAAGACAAACTGCTAAACAAGATCAACTTAAAATATATTGAATGAACCTAACAACGCTTTGTAACATAACGCTCACAGTAGAGGTCTAGGTAGAGACGTGTTCCGGCGTCGTTAAACGTAGTGACTGTCGATCTCTACGAAGGTGGGTGATTCCTCCTGAGGGACGATAGCACTAATACGGACTTGTGCTCCCACGTACCGTCGCGTATATATTGGGAGACCCCTATAGGCATTTATCCTTTATCCTTAGGAAGCTGTGTCGGCCGCCCTACTGATCGCGATGCAGTGAACACAGAATTCACGAAGATCGACCACCCGTACCGTAAAACGTATTCTGTGGTTTCGCGAAAGGTTTGGCACACCCTCTGCCTAGATCTCCAGAGCAGTTTCTTTTGGCCCTTTTCAAACTCTATAACTGAAAAGGTCCAGCCGAGCATTTGTCACTTCGGGCTCGTTAAAACATCGAAGGAGACTAGAGTCATCTTTAGCTTTTTCTCGACTCTTTAAAACTGAAAAAGCAAGTTGTGTCTAAAGCGTCGTTATAAAATTTATTTTAAACGGAATAATCATCACCTTTCCCTCGTTGATCTTCGAAGTTAGTCCACCACAAGTGGAAGTTCCTGTAGAATCGCTAAGAAATCTTTTGGATAGACTAGATATGTCTGAACAACCGTCGACATCTAGGACTGTGTCGTCCGACACAGCAGCATCAGAGCCTCCTGCTACTACTCCAACGATGTTCGCTGGTATACCATCTGTCCCGGCCAATTGTCAACAACAAGCCGGAGTCCAATCAGGGACAACGACATGGTTAGTTCCTATTTCTTCATCCGGATTATCATCTGGTATTTCTTATGTTGAAACTCAACAAATTGATCCAATGTGTCTTCAAAGGCCAATTTACCCTTCAAGTACTGGATTTCCACCATATGGAGGGCAGTATGCTCTTTCATTGTTCCCTCCCAGAGAACAACCATATGGGAGTTTACAACAAAGTTCAGGTCAAACTGGAATTACATCCAGCGTTTGGGTACCAATACTACCTCAACAACCAGGGGTTGTATATTCAATGCAACCAGTACACCCTGTGTCAAATATTCCCACCATACCTGCTATAGTGAATGTGTCGCAAGTACAAGCTCCACCTGTTGTATGTCAACCCCAAGTTTCTCAGGTTGCCATACAACAACCTCTTGTCTCAATGACTCAATCACAATCTCAGGGTAGTGCCTCCTTATCTGGAGCGACTCAGGATCAAACAAGTACTGTGACTCCTCATCCTGGTCAATCATCCAGTATTGGTCAACAGCAAATGGTCCAACAACCAGAGCTGCTTCAATCTCAACAACCGCCATTCCAACAATCATATCAAGGACCTGAGCAACAAGTCTTTGTAAGTAATGGGCAACCATACTGTAATGGTTATGCCCATCAACCTTGTCAAAGTTGCCAGCATTATGCTGGTCTGCAAAGACCCATTGCTCAGGCGATACCATCTTATCCTGGATATGCTTCGCCTAACCTGAATCAACAGTTGCCCTTTGTAGCAACTCTAGAACTACCAGATCTAAACCGGCTGACGAATGATCCAATTGCTTATGCCCCTTGGTGGCCAGCGATTCCACATAAACTTCCGTCAGATATTCCTAAATTTAATGGAAATCCGGGTGAAGACTCGTCGAATCATGTGATGACATTCCATCTATGGTGTTCATCGAACACCTTGAATGATGATTCGATAAGACTTCGCCTCTTTCAGAGGACGTTAACGGGTCCAGCGGCAAAATGGTACATTGAATTGCCTAGAGCTTCGTTCGACAACTTCAGTACCTTAGCCACAACCTTTTTAACCCATTTTCAATTACCAATAAGGTATGAAACGGGAACAGAACTCCTTACCAACTTCAAACAGACGACGGCCACCCATATATCTGATCATATACATGAGTAGCGTCGTCGTCGTAGGATGGTGAAAACATACGTTCCCGATCAGCTGTTAGCTGAATGGTTTATAAAGTCATTACCTCCCGCTATAACGGAAGATGTGGCCAAGGGGGGAGTCGTAACAGAGGAGCAAGTTATCGCTCGTGCACAGTATCTAGACTTGGTCTATACTCAGTCCGGCATGCTCTACGACAAAATACCTGACGCCCCTAGACCGGAATTCTCAATTCCTCCTCCTCCTAAATCAAACAATGACTCTCACGCCGGCGATGGCATGATTGGCAAGCGCAAAATTTATAGTCAAAATGCAAATGAAGAACTTCTTGCCTCAGAAGTAAATGCCATGTCGACCGACAAGGGCAAACAACTGAAGCAACCAGGGGGCACAGTTATAAAATGGACAGGTGCACACTTGACCTCGAATCACTGAAGTTGGTCCTGCTCAGAGGGGTCCCAGAAGACCTTCTAGATACCCTCCATTTTCTAGCTAGGGGGGACATCTACCAACTACCTTATGAAGACATAAAGGCTATGTTTAGAAACCATTCTAGGGTAACCAGAAAGAGAGGTAGGGGAAGTCACCCCTTGGCCAGTACACCCTCATCTAGTTCATCCCTTAGAGGTGAATTTGAAAATCTGCTAGAAGATTTCAAGAGCGAGATGAGGCAGACTCTTGCCATGCAAATGGATACCTTGCATATCAAAAGAAAACAAGAGGAAGCAGAGAGGGCTTTGGCCATCTTTTGTCCTAGGTGCACCAGAAGGCATCCTAGGAACGAATGTCCATTGAACTCTATAGAAGTGTGTTCAGTCTATGAAGAATACCATTCTACGAATCAGTGTCCTTCCTTGCCCAGACTTAAAGCTGCATACTAGGGGGCCAAAGGAGCCACTAAACCACTCTATTTCATGAACCAAAGGAGGCCACATGGGCCCAGACCTTACCAGCAGGGAATGCAAAGGACATCCTAGACATATTACAGCCCCAATCAAGCCACTTCCCTGCCTTCTTGGGGTCCCCCTGCTCATCCTTCTTGGTCCACACCCCCTCCTTGGTCATATCCATCTCAATACCATGCTCAAACAACTGCTCATTCATTTCACTCTTATGCTCAGCCACAACCTCAGTGGAATGCACCTCATCAGGGGTGGAGGCCCCAGTACAACTCTCCTCCTGCTTTTTTTCCTCCACCACCTGCTCAATGACAACCATTGCCTCTTGCTCCACCAAGGCAACCCCAAATACCTGCTCAACCGAACTCAAACCCGAATAACAGACAGGCCCAGCAGGTATATAGTGGGGAAACATCATACCCGACCTATGTTGTGGAGATTTAGGAGACTAACCTATGATCTGGGAAGGTTCTCCCAGATAACTAGCCTCGCCCTAAGGAGGATGGGGAAGAAAAAGAGGAAAGTGAACCAAAAGCCATTCCACCCTTTCCTGAGAGATTAACTGGGACAACACAACCTACCCCAGAAGAAACTGAACTTCTGAGAGAATTGAAACAATTATGTGTAAATATGCCACTTCTCCAAGCCATAAAGGATGTGCCTATATACAACAAGATGATCAGGAAGAAGTGCTTCAAGCACCCAGGCAAGCGTAGGAGAGATGCCCCAACTATTAATGTCATAGGACAACTATCTGACCTGATGTTGACGTAGGTAATCTGTCTGAAATATCTAGACCCTGGAAGCCCTGTAGTCAATGTCCACATCAATGGCACCATAATTCCCCATACCCTGATTGATCTAGGGGCTGCCATTAATGTGATGACTAAGGAAACTATGCTCAAGCCCAACCTTCAGGCCTCCCTTAGAAAGACCACAACAATACTACAGTTAGCAGGCTGCTCCACCGTGACCCCTAAAGGGATTATGGAAGATGTAATGGTCTCCATCGATTCTTGGGAGTACCCTACTAATTTCCTGGTTCTCCAACCAAAGGCAAAGCTCACTGGGTATCCTCTTAACCTAGGAAGACCCTAGTTGGCTACTGCAGATGCCTACATCAGTTGTCGAGTTGGGAACATGACAATCAAGAATGGGAATATGTCCAAGAAAATAGTCCTATATCCTCCTGCCAAACCTTTGTTAGAACATGATTTACCTCTCTGGTTGGAGGAGTAAGATGAGGATGAAGTCTATTCCGCACCACTGTGTGCGGTGGAAGCTACCATGGGGGGGGGGGAGCACAAACTGAGGATGATCTTCTTGAAAACTTGATCCAGAATCCACCCCCCAGTGTGTTTCCATTAGAAGAGATGGTGGAAGAAACCCAAGCCAATCCTTTAGTTGATCTTTGTGTGGCTGATCTGACCTCTCTCTGAGTTAAGAATGTGGAATTCGGCCCAGAAAGAACCTTGAAGATCAACTCATCCCTATCCACCTCTCAAGAGAAAGAACTGTGTAGCTTATTAAGAAACCACTTGGATACTTTTGCTTGGAGCTATAAGGAGATGAAAGGAGTGCACCCTTCAGTCTGTACTCATCACATTTACATTAAGGAAGATTGAAAACCAGTTAGGCAACCTCAAATGAGGATGAATCCAGCCCTTAAGGACATTGTCAAAGAAGAACTGCAAAAGTTACTGGATGCAAGGTTCATCTACCCCATCTCTGACAGCGAATGGGTCTCTCCTTTGGTGCTAGTGCTAAAGAAAAATGGGAAGTGGAGAATATGTGTCAATTATCGGGAACTAAGCAAGGCCACCAAGAAGGACCATTTTCCTTTGCCTTTCATAGATCAAGTGTTAGATGGCCTGGCAGGGAAGAAGTTCTTCTCTTTCCTAGATGGATTTAGCGAGTACAACTAGATCCAAATTAGCCTAGAATACCAAGATAAGACCACTTTCACTTTCCCTTGGGGTACCTTTGCATATCAGGTCCTTCCTTTTGGATTGTGCAATGCTCCTGCCACTTTCTAGAGAGTAGTATTGAGTATATTTGTTGAACTGGTTCATGATGCAGTGGAAATCTATATGGATGACTTTACCCCTTATGGTTCTAACTTCCAGGAAGCTTTGTCTAACCTAGGAAAATTTTTGGACAAGTGTATTGAAATGAACCTGTCCCTCAGTCCTGAAAAATGTGAATTCCTGATGACTGAAGGGACTATGCTAGGTCATGCAATCTCTCAACAAGGATTACAGGTGGACCCCAACAAAATTGCCAACATCCAAAGAACAAACCTCCTCAAAAGGTAAGAGATGTTCGAAGTTTCCTAGGTTTAGCAAGGTATTATAGAAGATTCATTAAGGATTTCAATAATCTAGCCTCTCCGTTGTTTGGTCTTTTGGGAAAAGATGTTGAGTTCATATGGGCTGACAACTATCAAGAGGCTCGATACCTTGAAAAGTAAACTGGTGACTGCCCCAATTTTGAGAGGTCCAAACTGGGCCCTACCTTTCCACATTCATACAGATGCCTCGAACAAAGCAATAGGAGCAGCCTTAGGGAAAGTTGATGAGAAGTTGCCTTATGCCATATATTTTGTAAGTAAAAACTTGTCAAAGGCAGAATTAAACTACACTGTAACCAAAAAGGAGCTCCTAGTTGTAGTCCATTCCCTAAATAAGTTCAGACACTACATCACTGGCTATCAAACATTTGTACACATTGATCATGCTGCAATTAGGTATTTAATGAACAAACCATATGTAAATGCTCATATTATTAGATGGTTTCTTTTATTGTAGCAATTTGATTTAACCATTGTTGATAAGCCGAGTAAGAAAAATGTTATTGCTGATTTTTTGTCTAGAATAGATCTGCCTGCACGTGAAGAAGGAATGGTGGATGATCAAATGCCAGATGAACACCTATTTTCTATCTCAGTACTCTCTCCATGGTTTGCTGATATAGCAAATTACTTGGTTTCCGCACAGTTCTTGCCACACCTATCCTCAAAAGAGAAGAGCAAGATCATGAGGAAAAGTGCCCCATTCACCTGGATTGGGGGAAATCTCTTCAAACTTGGCCCAGATTAGGTTTTGAGGAGATGTGTCAGGGAGGAGGAAGTTTTTGACATTCTCCTAACCTATCATGATGGGCCCTATGGGGGCCATTTTGCAACAAAGAGGACTGCCTTCAAAATCCTGCAAGCAGGTTACTATTGGCCCACTCTTCATCAAGATGTAAGGAGATATATCAGCCAATGTGACCGATGTCAAAGGATGGGGAAACCTACTCCAAGGGATGAGATGCCCCTGCAACCTCAAGTGACTTTCGAGCCATTTGAGAAGTGGGGCATGGACTTTGTGGGTCCTGTCAACCCTCCTTCAAAGCAGAAATCTTACATCATCGTGTGCACTGATTATCTAACAAAATGGGTAGAAACAAAGGTGATCAAGGTAGCAACAGAAGAAAAAGTAGCTGAGTTTTTGAGAGAGAATATCTTCTACAAGTTTGGATATCCAAGAGAATTAGTCACGGATCAAGGGAGTCATTTTACCTCCAATCTAATTGAGGACCTGCTCACACATCATAAAATTAAGCACAGAACTTCCACCCCTTACCATCCGCAAGAAAATGGATAGGTGGAAGTCACTAACAGAGCTTTGGAAGGGATTTTGACCAAGGTAGTGAGCAGCAGCAGAAAAGATTGGGCATATCGATTGGTTGAGGCCACCTATGCCTATAACACCACCTGGAAGACCACCACAGGGTTCACACCCTATGATCTGGTCTATGGGAAGAAGGCTTTACTGTCAATAGAATTTCAATATAACACACTAAGGATGGTAGCTCAGTTGGACCTAGATCTCAGCCATGCACAAAAGGAAAGGTTACTTCAGCTAAATGGATTGGATGAACAAAGATTGCAGGCCCTTCTCCACTCAGAGGTAGTCCAGCTTCAAAGGAAAATATGGCATGACAGACACCTCAAAGAGAAACAATTCTAGGAAGGAGATTGGGCATTGCTGTATGATTCAAGATATAAAGATTTCAAGGGCAAACTGAGGACAAGATGGCTGGGACCGTACACAGTAGAAAGGTGCAATGACAATGGTTCAGTTCTAATCAGGACCATCGATGAAGAAGCCATCCCCATGCTTTTCAATGGGCATAGGTTGAAAATCTACAGGAAGCCCCTCTCCAAGCAAGAATTCATTGCAAATCTGAGTAAAATAGTGTTGGTAGTGGAGCAAGTCTCTACCTCCACTCCACCCACACCTTTAAAAATGATCATAATAATAATAATAATAATAATAGAAAAGAAAAATGAGGAGAATAAAAGATCCCTGGGTGAAAACCTCCCCTTGGAGGCACCAGGGCAGGCAGTGAGAGTGAAAACCTCCTGGAGGCGTCCCAACTGTCTCATTAAAAAAAAAAATAGAGATAAAAGAAAAAACACGAAGAGAAAATTAACTTCTTTTGAATACTTTGCAGGTTGCAGAGGGCCACAGAAGAAAAATGGACATGGCCGAGCCAAATCCACCTCTGATAGACCATTTCTCCATCACTATTGTCTTTCTCCAATCCCTGGTCTCACTTGTTCTGGAAATTATGCATCCTATAGGAGGCTCTGTGCATTCTACAGGAGGCTCCTCTAGAAACCACAGGAAGCTCGAAATCAAGTCCAAAAAATGATCAAAGGGTTAGAAACTTGTCCATAAGACCTGTGGACCCCCCTGCCACCATTCATCCTCCTAATTCTCCATTCCATACCTGCACCATTGCATTTCCACTTGCTTCTTTCTTCCTTGCACAGAAAACATAGAAATCTTGTTTCTCTTGTTTAAAAAAAAACATGAAGAATAAAACAACAACATCCTTAACCTATCTCTTACCTAGTGCATACCAACTACTCTTCCTTGACCGAAAAAACCTTCCTCAGCTATCTCTCCAGTCCCTGCTCAAGCCTTACCCAAATTTTTTAGGGGGAGAAGCAGTTACAGGAAATCCTATAGGATTCCTGTAGCAGCTGATCCCCTTAAAAATCGAGCTCCAGAGGCAGGGTCAATGCAGCCACAGATGATAAAACACGCAAGGAACCGGTCCTAATTAAAGATCACCAGTATGAGGTAGCCAAGCCACCAATTCAGAAGCCACAAGCACCAACAGCAGCAATCCATGAACAAAACACCAAAGTCTAAGCATGAAACAACACGGTAACGACTAACAGGTAAGTGACGAAACCCGTTCCTCTATTGTATGAGTATAATTTAGAAACTGCATGGACAAGTGAGATGGTTGCGATTAAACAAGATTGGTGGCCAGCGAACTGGCCACCCTCGTCCAGTTCAAACAGCGCTCAGTGGGTGCAATCGGCACATGTGTTCAGTCAACTCGGGAAGAAAACTCAAAACAGGTAGTGGTGGCGGCGTATAACGAGAATGATGGAAGTGATTGTGGGCAGGTGGCATGAAGTTTCATAATGTCACTGAAGTAGGGACCAACGGTCTAGATGGGGATAACATACCCTTCCTGCCACCTCACCTCGTCACCGCAGAACACTCCCGTAAGCTTAAGTACGCTACAAATGACCACCTCCACCACCTTTGTTTTCATTGATCAACAAGTTCTCTGCTGTAGCATCCTACCTACCATCTCCAGAACCTCAAAACAGTCACTCTCCATCAGTTTCAGAACCCTTCCACTTATCGAGCTCTACAGGAGCATTATCGAACTCTACAGGAGCGGAAACACAGTCCTACAAGAGCCCTTCCATAGGAGGGCCAGTGAGCAGCATCGCAGAGGAAAATTCAAGATTTTTACAGCAAATTCAAGCTCGAAAAGGTAGGCTCAGTAATACCCACTCTACATTTCCATATATATACAAAAGGTGGTGGGATTTGAAGCAAAGTATTGAGTTGAAAATAAGGGAAAAGTGAGAACAAAGTCTGTCTGTGTTTTTAAAAATATATATACAGTTTCTCCATTTGCTCTTTGCACTGAAAACTGTCTCTTTCTCCTCCATGGTATTCTCCTGTGTAAAAATATGATGCAGCTTTAGAGAATTAAGCCTGTAAAAAAGTGAATTTGCATTGGGTAGTCTATTTATTTTGTGGAAGGAAAAAACATTGTCCTGTATACTCTCTATTTTTTAAAGATATTGTTTCCCTCAAACAGACTGAGAAGTAAATTAAGTTTAAGAACATAGTTTGACGAGAAGGAAAATTGCAATTTGTTTTTGTTAAAAAGGAAGAACACGAAAAATTATCTCTCTGGTTCTAGAAAGAAAACCTCAGTTGTTCCTCTGTTTTCGGGTTTGAAATTTACTACCTTCCTCCTCACCTGAAACATTCCAGAAGTCTCTGAACATCATGACAGGGGTTTTTATGAGGAAGGAGCCTTTGAATTCAACTAAGCTGCATGAACATCCAGAAGTGGTAGCCCTCTTTACCAGGTCAAATTGGATGCCTTTCTTTGAGAAATTTCATGGGTATGATGAGGAAGTCACAGAGGAATTTTTATTTTCTTTAAAACCTCATTCAAAAATACATGCCACCATCAGTTTCAGAGGTGTCACCATAGAACTTACACCGGAATTCATCAACAGGGTTACAAGTCTCCCACTTGGACTACCATGGAACAAAGAAGAAAAACCACTGGGCCAAGTGGCCTAGAAGACCTTTTTCCAGCCTGATGAACATCCTATGGAGGATAAGAATGGCATCAGGAGGACAAGTATACCTTATCCATGGGGTGAGGTCAGCTATCAGATCATGAAGTATATCTCCTGTGAAGGAAGATACAACATAGTTTATGGGTATCATTTCAGACTGTTACATGAACTAAGATATGGCATGGACCTTCCTGCATCCAGAAAACTCAGTCTTCCATATTTTCTCCTCCAATCCTTAATAGAGTCTAGCACCAAACTGAAGGCAAGGGTTCCAGACCAATTGGCCCACCATGGGCTAATTAAATTGCTTGTGGAGGATGTCCTCCACACTTACACAATCCCCATAGCCTAGGATATTTTCAGGAACATGACTAAAGAGGATGATATAAAAACTCTCACTGAGGACCTTAGTCCATCTAGAAGTGAAGAGGAGGAACAAAAAGGGGAAGCTTATAAGGAAATCCATGAAGAAGAATAGAACACTCAATTGGAAGAAGGGGAACCCTACACAGAAAAAGAAGAAGACCAGATAAGAGAGGAGAAACATGACACCACCAAATATGAGCCTAAAGCAGAAAAGAAGAAAGAATCAAAAGCAGAAAAGAGTAAAGCCATAGCAGAGAGAAAGAAGAGGTCAAGAACTGAAAAGAAGAAGCCTAAAACAGCTCGGAAAAAGGTTACCACAGGAAAAGTAGAAACTAAGAAAGCAGAGGAGCAAACAAAATCAGAGACAACAGACACAAAACCAGTAGAAACAGGAAAAACAGCAGAAGAAGAAGAAGAAGTAGAGAAAGAAGAAGTGTCTCCTGAGACACCAGCAAGAGAGGCAGCAGTTGTTCTTGCTGCACTTAGTACTCTAGCCAAGCCCAAAGGAAAAAGGAAGAGACAACCATCTATGTACTTCAAGGCTCGAAAGAGCACCAGAATCAAGATGGGGAAGCCTCAGCCACCTTCAAAGGAGCTCATCATCATTGAGGATGTCCCTACTATAACAAGGGAGGAATCTCCCTCCAAAACCCCCATCACTTACGAAAGAGGAAGTCCTAAGACCTCTACTTGGAAGGAAAGGATCAAACTAATGGACTCTAAAACAGTCCTATAGGAGGCGCAGACCTCTCTACAGGAGACATTGGCAAAGCTCCAAGAGATTGAAAAACTTGAAAAGAAGGTAGAAGAACAAACCAAGGAGGAAGACAAGGCAAAAGAGATACCAGAGCCTAGACCTCAGCCTAACTTAGGCTCTTACTACAACCTTCTGGAAGGTGGGAAGATCATCCCACAAAAGTTTGCAGTCCCTATTTTCTTTGAGTTGGAAAAGGAAAGAGTCATGACCCATACATGGATGCAAATTGCAAAATCAAAAGGGGTGGAAAACATTGGGCACATGGAAAACAAATTGAGGGGGATGGGCAAAGAATTAAGCACGGTCAAGCATACAGAAAAAATCAGAAGAGCTCAATTAGAGGCAGAAAATGAAATATTAAAGAAGCAGCTACAAGAAAGGTAACCTCAAGGAGGAAATGAGTTGTCAATCTTAAAAAGACAGCAATAGGAAGAGTAACCTGAGGCAAACAATGAAACGGTAATAAGACAGCAACAGGAAAGGGACTCCCAGGCATAAAATGAGGTGTTGATCTTGAGAAGGCAGCTACAGGAAATGGAAGCCCAATTAGCCTACATGGCCAGCTGGGCTATGGAAGCATTACAGTGCAGGCAGCCAGCCAAATCATATGCAGTGTACCTCAAGGATCAGTGGCTCCAATTTCAGATCAAGACATTAGCCCAGAGGGGCACAATACCTTTTCAGGATTATGGCCAATTCATGCATCTATGTGATCACAATTCAACTGAGGGCAAAGCGAAGCTAGTAGAGTTTTACTTGCACAACATGTCACTTACGGATATGAACTTATGGGATCCAAATGTTGCGTTGGGAGACTTGCAGCTGATGGCCATGGCATCTTGGATGAGCCATGAAGAGAAAAGGGCAGCAGAAATCCAAAAAATGATGGCAAAAAGCTTAATGAACCCCTGATGGTGAGAGAAAAACTAGCAAACCCCTTCACTCTTATCTATGCCCACCAACACCTTGCAGCTAATCCTCAAGTTGTCCAAGACTATGTTGATAAGCAAGCCCAAGCTATTGCTCATTTCGAGGACATGGAGAGATTGTTTGGATATGACTGCATTCATGCCTGCATGAGAAGGTGGAACACATTTCCACACAACCTACGGATCATAGAGTATCACTCCCCAAACATGATGAGGGAAGCCATGAGGAGAGTGCCACTATATAAGCACTCTATGCAAAGTTTGAAGGATAATTGGATTGGCCTCAAATTCAGTCCTCCACTGCTGCTAGGATTGCTAGAAGGAGTAAAAGAGGAGGAAGAACAGAAACAGTGGGAGGAGGTGGATAGAAAGGCAGGTTTCCATGAGAAAGAGGAAGATATCACATCAGAAGCATGGGATGTCAGGGAATCTATTAGAGCCATCAAGGATGAAGAGTTAGACTAGTTTCTCAGAGGATGAGCAACCCATTCAGTACGGGGGTGATGATGAGCCCCAGAAATGGGTGATTATATGGGCTCATTTTTCCTCTTAATTCAACTTAATCAACCATTCTCATTATTTTATTGCATGTTTTTGAATATATTTATGCTAATAGAGTAAATTGGGTTAGTCATTTTGCCATGTAGTCTAATGTGTGCTTTATGCAAATTTTTTGGTCAATTTTGGACAAATTCAAGGGATTTATGTGCAAATGGCAGCCAAAACTCTAGGAAAATAGGGAAGAGGATTTGTAGGGGGGTGTCTCCTTCGTTTATGACCCCTTTCCTCGAATCCTCCATCGGCAACTCGGAGCAAAAAGGTCCACATTGATGCATCCAAGGGGTAGCCAAGCAAGTCAAGGATTGTTGTTTATCTCCAGTTCTGGGAAGCCGAGTTCCTTGATTTTAGGAGGACTGTTGGAGGACTCCATTTGTATAAATAAGGGGGCTTAGAGCCTCAGTATTTTACCCAGTCATTAGTAGAATTTTCGTACTTTTGTGCAGCACTTGCTCAGCTTATTTTCGAGTTTCTTTTTTAGAACAGTTTATGTAATGTGACTATTATTTTTTATAATGAAGATGAAACAGTTTTTGAGCCAGCACTGATCTCTTTAAGAGGGCTGAAGCTCTTGGGTTAGGGCCCAACCCAAGCTGCCCAACACCTCTTGCTTTGTACTTATATGTTTCTTACTTCAGATCATGAGTTAATTTTTATTACATAGATTCATTTTACTTTGTTAGATTAGGTTGCTTTTGATGGTTTACATAGTTGTTTTTTGTTTCAGTTGCTCAAGTAGGTTACTGCAGTGATAGAATAAGATTAAAAAAGGCCAACAGTAGGCCCTGATATCCTTTCTTCCTTCCAGGGACTATGATTTGAGGTCAAGGCACTACTGTTGCCACCAAAAACACATTTTTGCTCTTCCATGCAACTTCTCATGCGATGACTTGATTTGGAAATATTGACATATTGATTCAGATTCAGTTGCCTAGATCATTTCCTGTTCTTTTACAATATATCTCTCTGCATGCTTTTCTGTTCAAAGGTTACTGTTTAGCATTTTTTGTTTGTAGGTCAAAAATTAGGTCAAGCTAGAAAAAGTTTTGTTTTCATGGTGGAGTTAGTCCTTTCTTTGATCAGTTTTCCTAAGTAGATGTGCAGATCTCTTGCAGGACACCTCAACTCACCATACATCCATAAAGCAGCCAGCACCAGCTCACTTCTCACATATTTCCCCAGTCATTCGCAATATTTCACCAATCTTCCCTAATTTCTGTGTTTTTCCATAAGCTGCCCTCTTTCCATTTGAACAAATCCAACCATCATGTTCTTTCTTGATCTTCCTTGACAAGTTCTAGACACCTCAACACCTTCATCTAGCCTTCAGTTACCCTTTTCCATCATTTTTCCACCTTCAAAACTCCAAAAATAGCTCTCGGCCTCCTCTTGTAGATCCCTTGCAGCCTCCTATAGAACTCCCAGTTAGCAGTTTTTCGAAATCCGATTGCAATGGAAGTCTTTAGAAGGGTACTAGGGCTTCTTAGGACCTCTCCACACCTTCCTCACCCTCTGTAAAAGCCAACTCCATCTTCCTTCACCACCAAACCTCTGCACAATCACAACTAGATAAATCACAAGCATAATAATTTCACATAAAAACACTCAAAAGCACAAAAAGATGTTTTCTTCTCATTTCTTTTCAAAACTAGATTGAATAAATGCAATTTACCTTTTCAGTAGTCAATGGCACTCATTTCATCAATTTTCATCTCTTTTCCTGCAAAAGTAGGGTTAGTAGGTAAATTAGGGTTTACTAGGGTTTGCTAGGGTTTGCATTACATTTCAGTTTTCCTTCTCTTTCTGCAAATAGAATAGCCTCTGTCGAGTTAGCTTTCTTTCATCACAATTAAAAGCTTCTTCTGGAAATTCATAGAAGCTGGCTTAAGCTCCTAGTGATCTTGCGCCAGCTAACCAAGTGACAGCCTGCAGTAAGAGCTAGTACTTGTGCATACAGCACCGTCGCTTCCAAGTTTGTTACAAACTACCGGGTTGATAAAAGTAAAGTAGGAAGCCCCAGGAGTTGCAGCATTATTGATGCAATACTAGTGCTCACCAGCTTTCTCAAGTCGGATAACAGTTGTAACAACTTCCTCTTTTTCTCCTGCAAGAAGATGATTTTCGAGGTGGTGAAAGGTGTCATGGGCATGTACAAATATGGAGATACATTCTATTAAATTATGGCATGTTCTATGCTTAGAGCAATTTACTTCTTTTATTCTTATTAGCCACAGATTAGCAATCACATATACATTAAGTAAAGTGCAGATAGAACATTAAACGATCAATAGAAAAAAAGCCAAGACAAGAGACACAAGTGGCGGCTAGCCAGGGACAAACCCCAATGCAGGGAAACCCTTTGATCAAATCTTCTTTTATCTTCAATAGTTCAACAGATAGAAACAATACAAAATCAGAATTTTGTAATTTTATATCAGCAGCAACAAACCCTAGATCAACAAAGTCAAATTTGGTCAAACGAGTTGAAATTGACCTCCAATATGCTTGGTCAATTTCCGGTCAACTAGGCCTCAAACAGACTGAAGAAACAGCCCTTGAACAGCCTCAAAAACACAGTCAAACTGCTATTGACTAAAGTCAACCTGCTGCCCAAAACTAGGGCAGTCAACGTTGGTCAAACCAGTGGATGGATTGCCTCGATTTTTGTACTAAAATCTGCGGCCTTCCTAGGAGAGGCAGCCACACCAAAACCGCACCCTTGATGAGTCAATGCTTGGTCAACATAGGTCAAAGAGACCTTCAGCAGCTTTTACGTCCTCCTTTCAGCGTCTTCCTTGCCCTAATGCGTCCTCCTTCTTTCCATGTGTGAGTTGATCCTTGTATAACCCAAAGCTAAGGAGAGAGAGAGAAGAATGAGTGAGATGAGATGATGAGAAAATGAATCAACCTCTCTAGTATTTATAGGATTCACTGGGTATGTGTGCCACACATTTAACTGTTGGCCAACCTTGACAATTTGTCAAGTAAATACAAATAAATTCATATATCCATAAATACTTGTCGGAATCGGATTATCTTTAGATCAATCCTACACCTCTCGACAAGATGAATCTAGGTAAAATATCAGCTGCCATAAATGAGGTGACCCACATGGAGATTGGCCCTAGTTTCCAATTTAACACTCCCTCTCAACTAGGGAGAACTCCATCTGCAATCCATTTGACCGTCGCTACTATCCCAACCATCAAATGCACTGCCCTACACTGCTTGGCCCTGCTTTGCTTTGCTCTACTCTGCTCGAACTATGAAGAAGAAGAAATGATCGAGGATGTATGATACCATCCTCCACCGACCTGAAGTTAGTCTCAGAGTGTGTCATACCACTCTCACTGATCCCAGATCAGTATCATTGATCCTAGATTAATGGAGGTCATCCTAGCATAGGGAGTACGGTAGATACAATGATGGGTCCATAAATATTACTACTAATGGTCCCTAACCCCATTTCTCTACTCATTGATCAGATGAGAGGTACTTCCCATGAGTCCCAAACTGCATGGGTAGGATGCCTCGATAGGAGAACTAATCATCCTGTCGACAAGAGAATGAATCATCCTGTCCAACAGTTGCCACAGAGCACTAATCACCCTAGCCCACAGGAGAACTAATCATCCTCTTCCACAGTCGCCACAAAGAACTAATCATCCTAGTGTTGTTGGGAAAAGTATCCAATACGGAATGACCCTATCCCACTCTAAGGGTGATAGTACCTCAACAACAACTGAATGCAAAGCTATTCAAGATTACTTCTTTATGAGATGAGAGAGAGAAGAGAAGGATGATCTACTAACCGTTATCTTGCGCTTAATAGTCGATCCAGCCTTCACTCCTTGCTGCTTGCTCCTAGCTCCTTGCTCTTTCACCGGCCCAGCTACACAAAGATCCTGTAAAAGCACAAGAAAAGGAAACTACAAGAAGCATACATCCATAATCGATTCAGGGATTAGAATAAATCAAATATACAAGCATCTATTCACCATAAAGACACATGCATATAGAAGAAACTCAAATACTTTATTAATGGAAGAAGTAAAGTTCTAAGAGAGTTACAACCATAATAGGCCCAATCCAGCAACACCTCCCAGCAGAAAGAAATCTCCTCTTCACCTCCTTCAAGCAATCACCCAATAGTTCTATGCACAAACCAACAGCACTTCCTTACTTGTACAAAATTCCAGCCTCCCTAGACCTCATGAGAGAGCTCTATATATAGGGTTTTGGAGAAAGGATGAGTCATCTTGAGACTGGCATGAAGCTGACTAGTGTCCTCTCCCACTTTAGTTAATCTTCAGTTCTTGAGTCCACTTGGAGATCCTTGCTTCCACATGGAGATCAAAACCCTCTTACTCATCACAAGGCGAATTCCTTGACCCAAGTGTCAGTTTGGAAGCTTCCTGGGCAGTTGACACCTTGCAGAATGACTGTGCCACTTGGCCAATCTTGCCCAGCGCAGGTAGCCTTCATTACTTTTGACATTCAGCGCAGGTACAGAGTGGAGCAGTTGACATTCAGCGCAGATGCTCAGTGGAGCAGCTGACATGATCCAGAAACTGCTTGTTTTTGAGTGTTTTCAAGTGGAGAACTGATTTTCAGTGCTGTGGTTTGTTGACCTTGTTTCTCTAGGGGTAAGAACAACATGTTTAGGGACTTTGGATCCCTCAGATTATTGACATTTCATGCTCCATGCTGTTAGGCACAAAAATGTCTATAACAGTTGCCCCCTAAAGTATGAGGTTGTTTATCGGGTGAAATGCTTTATCAGGAGGATCCGAAGTTCATTCAATCGCTGAGAGGTGCCCTGTAATAAAAATACAATACAATACATTATTTTTCATTCTGCTTTCATGATCTAGCTGAGGCGGGCATTCCCATGCTCAACTTTATAAATTCATTTTGGTACATAGAACAGGCGATCGTCTGATGGTAGACTGATAATTCTCTGCTGAAATTATCATCCTTTGAGTAGGATGATCATCTGCTGCAATGATGTACATAACAAATGTCTTTATATTTCCTAAATATATATCGCAGCCCGGATGGATGAAACTAGATCCGGGGTCTTCAAACTCGTTCGATCTTCACTCTAAGTACAAGTCGATCCATGTGAGAATTACGCTGAAGTTGAACATGGAAAGACATCGCTTGATTACCGGCCAATAATGTAAACCGTTAACAAGCGCGAGAGGAATCACCAATAATGACAATGACCCTCAAGGTACTGCAGTACAATTCACGTGGTGTGAATAAAGGACTTGGCGTCGAACACCACGCAAAATCTTCTGGTCGAAGGTCATTGATGTATACATGTCGCCGGAAGTGAGAAACTTGCCATTGAGGCATGCAAGCTTCAAAGTACTGGGGGGGTTGTTCCTAGATCAACTTCTTGGATAATGAGCTGAAGTCGACAAGAAGCGATTCGTCAAATGAGGGCCTTAATGAATCCCACATCAGTGACACGGAACGGAGCTAATGATTTTAGTGGAGGTGAAAACAATCTGTGAGATATGATTCAGGGTGGCGATCATGGGTGGATGAAGGATAATGTATGGCAGTGGATGGGACACGGTTGACTCTTTCTGAACAACATCTCTTGAACATGTAACGACACTGATGTGAAGGATCGGTAGCATTACCCCAAATGTGGATGGTTTGGCGAGGACCATGGTGATGAGACCGGTGAATGAAACAACCCAACCCGATGTGATACGGAGGACAAAGTGTCATGTTCAAGAGCGACTTGCTACCATTAAAGCTTTGAGGTTCTCTCAATTTTTCCCCAGTCATTTCTGACCAGTACCTCTTTATTTTTGTCAAGCTTGAGGAGGATAACATATGCTTGTTCTATAACCTGCCCTTCGAGCAAGCCCATCGCTATGTTTTAACGAGCCTAGCGATAGGGAAACTCGTTCTCGTCTAAAGACAAGTTTGTCGCTATTTAATCATTTTAACGAGTCTAACGACAAGGAAAACTCGGTCCTTTTCATTTTTAGAGAGTCTAAAAAGGTACAGAAATTTAACTCCAAAATTCCTTTTTCGTCATCTAATCCCTTAAGTCCGAAAAAGTATAAAACAATACAGAAGGGATGAGTTTTCGATAACTTTAACGAGCCGAATAAAAAAATCACTCGACCTTTTTGTGCAATAATCCCTCAGGTCCAAAAAGATTAAAATCTAGAGGAGGGATAGCTCTTCCGGTTATTTTAACGAGCTGGAAGGCCAAAACTCGGCAAACTTTTCATATTTTACGAGTCAGGAGAAAAGAGCTCAAAGAAGACTCGTCTTTTGAGGAACGAGTGATAAACAGGGATAGCAGCAGATTCCAGGTACAGGTTGGAAATTTCCAATCACAGCAGTGTCACAAGGATGGCTAAGTGAAATCACTCTTCGCAGTTGTTCCTCAAAATGGGTAAACAATCATATGGAGGTGAACGATTGGCCAAATGAAATGGAGGTGGCAGGTGCAAAACACGACCAAGGCTTTTTATGGCTAATAAATTTACGATCACAATGGTTATTTACCGGTACTGGGTTCATTTTTTAAAGAGCTTGAATGCGCCAAAACACTGCTCAAAAGCTTATGTTTATTTTTTAACGAGCATGAACTATGACGCTAAAACTACTCGGATCTCGCTTTTCTATTTTTTAACGAGCATAAATTCCGCGGTAAAACTGCTCGAATATACCAGTCATAAGATAAGAAATGTCTCTTGTGAGATAGCTATTTTTTATGGAGCTTTATCTCACGAAGCTATGCTCCTAATTTGGCAAATTTTGACCTTTGCCCCACATCCTTTCTTTATGCAAGTTCGGAAAACGGCTAATCCCAAAAATAGATAAATAACCGCTCCTAGCTTGCACTCCAAAAGGTTTGCATGCCCCCAGGTATAAAGCACAATTTCAAGGCTGCCCCTACTTATCCGATAAAACATTTGTTTTAAAGGGTGAGGCTTGCCTCTTCCTGGTTACCCAAAGATTGTTTTGTTAACACCATCAAACGAAAACACTTCCTCGGCACTGTCTACCGAAGTAGACAATGGTGAATGACCTTTGTCAGACAAGTAACCTTATCAAAAGAATCCTGTTCCAGAACAACCCCTCTTCCTTTTCGGACGGGGTACGGACTAGTCATATTCTTCCGCGGAAATTCTACCTTATACCCAGGGTTTCCTCTGCCCAAAGCAGACCAGGATGCATGCCCCCTGGGTTCCAATCCCATCTTTCTGAATCACTCGCACTCATCGGGAAGGAGGACTGGGGGTGGAGACATTTCTTGAGTGAATAGACCATTGAGGGTTGGTATTTGACTATTTGCGATGCGTGATCCCGGAAATGAAAGTTGGTCTACGAGCTTGACCATTCTTCCTTCGTGTGGAAAACACATTACTCTAAAGAGTGAGGAGACTATAGCTCCCATGCAATATATATAGTCTTGTCCAAGGAGTAGGTTATAATCCAAGGGTCCTTGAACGACCATCACGTTCATTTGAACGGTCTTCCCTTTCAATGTAACAGGCACATTGGGGAGGATCCCTAACGGTCGACTGGTTCCTTTATCAAAACCTGAGAGATTTCTCATCTCAGGCAAAAGCGCCGGGGAACCCAGTGCTTTCCAAGCAATAGAGGAAAGGACACTCACAGATGCCCCTTCATCAACGATAGTTCCAGCCATTATCATTCTATAAATTTGGACTATAATTCTGAATGGTATACTGGCTGGTAACCGGGGTCTGCCTAGTTGGTTCCAATCAAAGGACACAACCAGGTTGCTTGGTGGTGGGACCGAATACACGGCCGGATACGATCCTGACGATGTTCCTTCCTGCGATAAAGGAATGGGCGCATTGCCCTGATGCTCATCAGAATCTGTGTTGATGAAAAGAATCTGGATGGTGTCATCCTTATTCTCTTCAGTGAGGGTGTCATTTGAAGATGAATCTTCAGTGACGGTGTCATTTGAGGATGAAACCTCTGAAGGAAGAACCGGGTCAACTGCCGTATCGACCTTTAGAATTTCGTCTGATCTGGATTCGGTAGGTTCATTTTCAATGACTGACGCTTCAGCTGACCATTTGAGCAGGCCAGCTGTATTTTCAACCAACGAAGGACTTGGCACGAGTTTTTTGTATCCAGGAGGAAGCATTACCGGTGAAACCGGGCGATCTTCCAAAACTCTCTTTGCTTCATCTAAGAAGGGACAACGGTGGATGGCGTGACCGCCTTCACACAGTCTGCAGGGGGATCTTGCTCCCCCTCTTCATCTTGAACCTTCACTTTCGCTGGTTGACGGTAAGCAATCAACATGGCTATCAGAGGTTGATGCTCCCGAATTGTGCAAACGAGGTGACCAGTCCCTTAGTATCCGGGGAATACAGGGACAATCTCTATGGAAGTGGTCTCCTCTACATATGACACATGGCGATTTAGGCCCGGTCTGTGCTGTGTGTGGGTTTTTGTCAGATGTCTTTTGTTTGCCCCCAGTCGCCTTAGGCTCCTTCTTCTTCTTTTCTTTCTTCTTCTTTTCCTTCTTCTCCATGGGAGCTTGGCTTTTGCCAGCCCCACCTTGCGAAGATGGAGGATTAGAGGAATATTTATAAGAAGTGGAAGGCTGGTGGGCAGCTCTAGACTGATCTAACAGTTGACTCGACTGTTCAGGAACCATGGTGGTCTGAACTACATTAGTTGAGAAAAGCCAAATAGGCAGGCCAATTGTCAGTCCTGGAAGCGACAATGTGGCCATGTGGGGCGCACCAACTTCTCCCCAAGAGGAGAATGGACTAGGATTTCCATCATGTGGAGTTCCTTGGTTGGGGCATTCCATGTTCTCAACTTAAGATCAACGTAGGAATAGGAGGTGATTATGTTCCGTTTAAAATAAATTTTATAACGACGCTTAGACACAACTTGCTTTTTCACTTTTTAAGAGTCGAGAAAAAGCTAAAGATGACTCTAGTCTCCTTCGATGTTTTAACGAGCCCGAAGTGACAAATGCTCGGATGGACTTTTTCAGTTATAGAGTTTGAAAAAGGCTAAAAGAAACTGCTCTGGAGTACTAGGCAGAGGGTGTGCCAAACTTTTCGCAAAACCACAGAATACGTTTTACGGTACGGGTGGTCGATCTTCGTGAATGTTGTGTTCACTACATTGCGATCAGTAGGGTGGCCGACACAGTTTCCTATGGATAAAGGCTTTGATCCTATAGGGGTCTCCCAATATATACGCGACGGTACGTGGGAGCACAAGTCCGTATTGATACTTATCGCTTCACCGTGGAGGAATCACCCAACCACTCAACGCTAAGATATCACGTTTAACGACGCCGGAACACGTCTCTAGCTTAGACCTCTAGATGTTTGCGTTATGTTTCAATGCGTTGTTATGTAAATTCAATTTATTTTAAGGTTGATCTTGTTTAGCAGTTTGCCTTTATGGATCACCACGAGATGTATAGTAACACTCCTAAATGCAGTCTAAGATGATAAGCAAGCTTTTCAATATTTCAACTTTGAAAACCTTAACTACTGAGGGAAAAGAAAGATAACACCTTTTCACACAGATCATAGAGCACACACTAATGCACTTTTCCTAAATCAACATGCAAGCTATCATAATGCACATGCACAATGCAAGTATTTCTTTTCTCTTTCTTAATGTTGGTGAAATGCAAAAAGAAAGCTGTTGTATAATTTTGAATTCAATTTCAAGTGAAAGCAAACAAGCTTGTCCAAAATCAAAAGACACCTTAAGATTTACTTGTTTCGACACTAGAAACATATAAATTCAAACCAAATGACGAAAGCAAAAGCTCAATCAGCTATGAACAATAAACAAACTAACTCTTAAGATCAAAACGACACTTTATCACAGGTCTAGATCTAAGAGGTCACAGCAAGACTAGTTCACTTTCGTTATGGGAAACTGTAAATGTACAAGAAATACACAAAGAACAAACACAGTTTCTTTATACAACCGAGGCAGAATAGTGACAAGGAAAGTTGGTTTCAGATAGGCCTACTGACTGGTAACAAACAGCAAAAACAAGAGTGAAAACAAGGCAGGACACAGCAGGAAACCCCAGCAGCACAAGGCAGGACTGGTCCAGCGCAGGTGGAACACTGCCTGTTTGACCTTCAGCGCAGGTAGCCCCTTCGGGAACTGCGCTGAAATGAAAACAGCCTTTGTACAGCCTGCACTGAAGAACGAGACTTTCATCTCTCTTGGTTTCCGGGTCACAGATTGCTCAAAAATTCACAGTTTTTGCTCAAATCAGAAGCTATCAGTCAAGGACACACTAAGGAATGATAAGAAGGATGAAAAGCTATCACTAAGAGCTTATTAGAGTCCTTGTGGATCAGCTCTTCAAATCATAAACTTGCCCAGAAACTGAGCTAGAGTAGCTGCCCTCTACTTTGTATTTGAAAGATTCAAATACAGTTCGATTCGGTACTCCCTTTGTTTATAAAATGAATAGCAAAAACACAAGTAACCAACAAGATACGATCCCCAGCGGAGTCGCCAATTTGTTGTTGGGAAAAGTATCCAATACGGAATGACCCTATCCCACTCTAAGGGTGATAGTACCTCAACAACAACTGAATGCAAAGCTATTCAAGATTACTTCTTTATGAGATGAGAGAGAGAAGAGAAGGATGATCTACTAACCGTTATCTTGTGCTTAATAGTCGATCCAGTCTTCACTCCTTGCTTCTTGCTCCTAGCTCCTTGCTCTTTCACCGGCCCAGCTACACAAAGATCCTGTAAAAGCACAAGAAAAGGAAACTACAAGAAGCATACATCCATAATCGATTCAGGGATTAGCATAAATCAAATATACAAGCATCTATTCACCATAAAGACACATGCATATAGAAGAAACTCAAATACTTTATTAATGGAAGAAGTAAAGTTCTGAGAGAGTTACAACCATAATAGGCCCAATCCAGCAACACCTCCCAGCAGAAAGAAATCTCCTCTTCACCTCCTTCAAGCAATCACCCAATAGTTCTATGCACAAACCAACAGCACTTCCTTACTTGTACAAAATTCCAGCCTCCCTAGACCTCATGAGAGAGCTCTATATATAGGGTTTTGGAGAAAGGATGAGTCATCTTGAGACTGGCATGAAGCTGACTAGTGTCCTCTCCCACTTTAGTTAATCTTCAGTTCTTGAGTCCACTTGGAGATCCTTTCTTCCACATGGAGATCAAAACCCTCTTACTCATCACAAGGCGAATTCCTTGACCCAAGTGTCAGTTTGGAAGCTTCCTGGGCAGTTGACACCTTGCAGAATGACTGTGCCACTTGGCCAATCTCGCCCAGCGCAGGTAGCCTTCATTACTTTTGACATTCAGCGCATGTACAGAGTGGAGCAGTTGACATTCAGCGCAGATGCTCAGTGGAGCAGCTGACATGATCCAGAAACTGCTTGTTTTTTAGTGTTTTCAAGTGGAGAACTGATTTTCAGTGCTGTGGTTTGCTGACCTTGTTTCTCTAGGGGTAAGAACAACATGTTTAGGGACTTTGGATCCCTCAGATTATTGACATTTCATGCTCCATGTTGTTAGGCACAAAAATGTCTATAACACCTAGCCCACAGGAGAAATGATCATCATATCCTACAGTTGCCACGGAGAACTAATCATCTTGGCCCACAAGAGAACTAATCATCATGTCCTATAGTCGCCACGGGGTGTCACAGGGGAAGGTTGAACCTTTCACCCTGTACATAGTGCACCACCAGGGGATGGTGATTCACCCTGTGGTCGCATGTCACTCCAATAAGTACTCCGCACCCACCCAGGAGCTCCCAGAGCTTAATACATCATACTCAACCCTCATAAGAGGGTCTCTGAACGACACAAAGTCGTTCTCGAAAGGTCAAGAATTTGACCTCTCCCAAGGGTTTCGTCAAAATGTCGGTGACCTATTCATCTGTACCAATATGTTGGAGCCTTATTGCTCCTCATTGCACCATATCCCAAATATAGTGGTACCTGATATCAATATCCTTGGAGCGATCATGAAATAAGAGATTCTCCAATAAATAAATCTCGCTCTTGTTGTCACACAGGATCATGATGGTATCTAATGTAAATCCAAATAGCTCACTGAAGATTTTTCACAACCAGACTGCGTCACAAGAGGCCAGACTAGCAATAATATACTATGCCTCATTGGTGCTCAAAGCCACTGACTTCTGCTTCCTTCTCATCTAGGATATCGAGGCAAATCCCAAAGAGAAATAGCACCCGGAAGTGCTCTTTCGGTCCACCACACTGCTTGCCAAATCAACATCAGTATATCCATGTAGTCTCACATCTCTGGCAGTGTATCTCAACCCATGAGTGATTGTGCCACGAAGATATCTCAACAGATTCTTAGCACCAAATCTAATGTGAGTGGTGAGGCTCAACCATATGTTGACTCAATGTGTTGACTGCAAAACATATATCCGGACAAGAGTTCTCCAAGAACATCAATGCTCTGATGAGTGGATGATATTTTGTCTTTGAGGTTTCTGCGAGTTTCTTGATTCTGTAGTGTAGCTTCTGGATACATCGCATTCAGTTTGTTTATAGTCGACGTTTCGAACCAGCAACGATGGTTCATCATCAGGATTTGAAAAATTGTTGAAAGACTAATCTCATTTTTTAATAAATAGAGATGTGTGAGATGTTAGCCGACAGTTTTACTTGTTTTATTATATTTAGTTAATTTTGATTGTATTTGTGAAAAATAGGGTTTTATTAATTAATTAGTTAATTATTTTATTTATTATTATTATTGTATATATATATATTATTTTTATTTATTTATTTATTTATTTTAGGGTTATGGCTATATTATTTTGATTAATTTCGTAATTATCTAAATTAGTTATTTAGTTTTGATTATTTTAATTAATTATTAATATTTTATTTCTATTTCTATTTTTATTTTCTGTATATATATATATATTTCTAATGAATTCTTGAATTTAATTATTCTCATCTTTTATATATATATAGATATATATATATATATATATATATATATATATATATATATATATATATATTTCTAATGAATTCTTGAATTTAATTATTCTCATTTTATTTGTCTTAGTTTATTTTTTAACTAAATTTATTCTAACTATTTATTAAAAATAATCTCTTTTTTTATTATTAATAATTAGAATAATTTATATATATATATATATATATATATATATATATGAGATTATGGTTGAATTAGTATTGATATTTAACTATTTATTTTTATTGTCTTATTTAAATAATTATTTTGCTTCTATTAATTTTTTATTTTATTTTATTTATTTATTTATTATTATTATTATTATTTTTATTTTTATTTATTTCATTAATTAATTTATTTATTTATTTATTATTATTATTATTATTATTTAACTTATTAATTCTCATTATTATTTTTTTATTTGTTTTAATGTATTAATTACTTATTTATTCTCATTATGTGTTAAAGTAAATTCTTTAATTTTAATTCTGTTTAATGTTAATTAGAGTAAATTTTTATGTTTCATTGTAATCATGGTTATATCAATTGAATTTGTATTAATCTTTTAAAATATTTATTTTGATTAATCTTATGATTATTTTAATCATATTTATTTTAATTGATTATTTAATTTTAATTATTTTAATTCGTTAATTAAATTTATTGATTGATTGATTTATTTATTTATTTATTTATTTATTTATTTATTTATTTTAATTATTAATTTTAGTTGTGCTTATTATACTTATTTTAATTTTAATTATTTGAATTCTAATATTTTAGAACTTTTAAGTTTGTTCTAGATTAGTTAGAGGAGGGTTATGGTTATATTCTTTTGATTAATTTCTTAATTATCTAAATAAGCTATATAGTTTTGATTATTTTAATTAATTATTAACAATTGATTATTTTTAATTATTTATTTATTTTAATTATTCCAATTGTTTATTTTAATTACTTATTTAAAATAATCATAAAATTGATCAAAATAAATATTTATTTTAATTATTTCAATTATTTATTTTAATTATTTTAATTGTTTATTTTAATTATTTATTTTAATTATTTATTTTAATTATTTTAATTATTTATTTTAAAATACTCGGTAGCATTTTGTAAAATGGGTCTGGTAGCACTATCGCTTAACTTCTTGAGGTCAAGCTCTATCGAGGTAGTCACGGGCTTATAGTCCACCATACCGAATCTCTCTAATATCTTCACTACATATTTTCCTTGAGATAAGAAAATCTCTCCTGGCTTTTGCCAGACTTCTGGTCTTAGGAAATAGTTTATCAATCCTAGGTCCTTCATCTCAAATTCAGAAGCCAACTCCCTCTTACATTTTTGAATGAGAGGGTCTGCACCTATTAAAAAGAGGTCATCAACGTACAGCACTAGTATGAGAGGATTTTCATCCTCAACCTTAAAGTAAAGGTTATGGTTGGCTTCACTCCCAGTGAGTCCTAGCTTCATCAAGTAGTTATCGATCCTCTCATGCCATGCTTTAGGTGCTTGCTTCAGCCCATAGAGGGCCTTCTTCAACCTGCACACATGAGATTCTCAATCATGAATCTTAAATCCTTCGAGTTGCTCCACATAGACCTCTTCATTGATCAAACCATTCAAGAACGCAGTCTTGACATCCATCTAATGTAGGTTCCATCCTTGCGAAGTAGCAAGTGCTATGATCAAGTGGATGGTGGTATATTAGGCAACAGGTGCAAATATCTCATCATAGTCTATACCTTACTTCTGAGAGAAGCCACGAGTGACAAAACGAACCTTATACTTTTCTGCACTTCCATCAACTGCATGCTTTATCTTGTAAAGCCATTTCGAAGTGACAACTACTTTGTCTTGGGGTCTGGGGACCACATCCCGGACATCGTTTTTCATGATGGACTCATATTCCTCAGTCATAGCATCCTTCCATACATGATGCTTGATAGCTTCTGTGAATGATGAAGGCTCATTTTGGATGATCGTGCTCATGATGGTCAAGTATCCCTGATACCTAGTCGGCTTCTTACTTTCCCGGAAGGTTCCCCTAGGTGCTATGTGCCCTTCAGCATCATCAAGTGTCCCCCTAAGCCATGAAGGCATCTTCCTAGAAGAGGAAGGATCTTTCGGAGGGGGATCAATAAGATCCATAGGTTTTTCCACATCAGGCACTATCTCATCTTCCTTTTCCTTTGGTTCCCTGGTGTCAACTTCTTTAGATCCCCTTTCAGTAGGAAGATTGTCAACCTTACTAAGAGCCATATCTTCGTCAAAGGTGACATCATGGCTAATCTCGATTTCCCTTTGACTAGCCACATAGATTCTATAACCCTTAGTGTTTCCTCTATAGCCCACGAAGATTCCTTTCTTTCCAGATGCACCCAATTTATTCCTCTTCTCCTTCAGCACATGAAAACATACCCGACTTCCAAAAATTCTAAAATGATATACGTCAAGTTTCTTACTAGTGAACATATCTTTGGGAGTCTTGGAACCCAATGCTTGATGATGGCATCGGTTTTGCACATATACGGCGGTATTCACAGCTTCGGCACATAGAAACTTTGGAAGTCTTTGATCGTGAAGCATAGCACAGACAGCTTCCACAATCGTACGATTCTTTCTTTCTGCCACACCATTCTTCTCAGGAGTATATTGTGTTGTAGTCTCCCTCTTAATGCTAGCTTCTTGGCAAAATTCATGGAACTCATTGGATTCATACTCAGTCCCATTATCAGTCCTTAAGATCTTGATTTTCTTTTCAGTTTGATTCTTGATCAAGGCTTTGAAGTGACGAAACCAAGTGAACACTTCATTCTTCTTTTTCAAGAAGTATATCCAAGTCTTGCGAGAATAGTCATCTATAAAAGTGAGGTAGTATAAATATCCTCCCAATGAGTTCACAGGCATCATACCAGATATGTCTAAGTGAACCAACTGCAATATATCGGAGGTCTTGCTTTGGCTTGAGGGGAATGGTCCCCTTTTGAGCTTCCCTTTGGAACATCCCAGACATACACCTTCTTGCTATACTCGGAACTCGGGCATCCTTGTCATCATTTGTCTTGCATTGGGTAGGGCTTTATAATGAAGGTGAGCAAACCTCTGATGCCATAGTTCGAACTGAAGTGATGTGTCACAAGACATGACACCCAACGGACTTCCTCTAACCTGATATAATGAATCGACTCGAGACCCAAGAGTGAAAGCTTCTTTAAAATTCTTTTTCCATACACGTACCTTGCCATCGATGAAGGTTACCTTGTAGCCTTCGTTTTCCATTGTCGAAAGGACACCAGGTTCTTTTTGAGATTAGGTACATATAAGACTTCTTGCAAATGGATTGCATTACCCTGACTCAATTGAAGAATGACATTCCCTACGCCTTTCACGAGGTATTTTGCATTGTCCCCAAGAACAATTTCCAGGTTGGTCTCCTTCTTTTTCAAATTAGAGAGAGCTTCTTTGAAACCAGTGAAGTTCCTTGAGGCACCACTATCAATAAGCCAATTTCCCAGTGTGTCCGAGGGAGCAGTAGTAGATATGGTTGCTAGTAGACAAGATTCATCTTGCTTATTGTTAATAATGTTAGATTCATACCTGGAGTTTCTTGCCTTCTTGAAGGGTTGTCCTCTTCCTTGATTTTCGACATTTCTTTTCCCTCTACCATTGGACCTGTCATTCCTTTGATTTCCTTGAGAATGATTTTGGTCATCGTCATGGTGTGAGTCCCTTGTATCAAGGCACTCCCTCGCATAGTGGCCCATTTTATTGAAATTGTAACATCGTCCTTATCTTCCACCCTTTAGTCCAGCCTTTCCTTTGGATTTAACCCTAGAATTGTTTCTTCTTTTAACATGAGAATAAAAGGCAGAGGGATGACCTTTAAGTGCGGACATTTCTTGCTCTTCCATCATTGTCTCTTCTTGAATACATCTAGCCATCAAATTACTCAAATCCTAGGATGACATTATTGTTGAGAAGAGTAGTCTTGAATATATACCATTCAGGTGGCAGTCCTCCAAGAGTTGTGATAGTCATTTCCCTGTCAAGAACTACTTCCCCAATAGATAGGAGATCATTCTTGATCTCAGTGATCCTTAACAAATATGCTTTCATGCTCTCATCTTTGCCCTTCTTAATTTCCTTCAGCTTATTTCTAAGGAACAGAACTTGATTTGCATCATTAACTTTAAATAAACTCACTATTTCCTTGGAGGTTGTCAGCTCGAAAACATAGGCCACCAGGTGCTTGTCGATAGAGTCTTGGATGATCTTCCTTGCTTTGACTTCTCCCTTGGACCACTTGCTTTTGGCAGTAGCGGATGCATTTGATGGAGGTGCAACAATATTGCCTCTCACATGGTCCAACACTTCCTGATCTTCTAAAGTCAGATCGAGAGACATCTTCCATCCGTGATAGTCAAACTTCTCACGGAGCTTGTCTTCAGTGGGGAAGAGTGTTGAGGACCCCATGAAGTTTTTAGGATAGCCTTGCCAACCTTCTCTTCAGTGATTGCTCTTGCTCTTGCTCTTGCTTGTGCTTTGTCTTCACCTCAGCGCTGATACCATGTTAAATTATGGTATGTTCTATGCTTAGAGCAGTTTACTTCTTTTATTCTTATTAGCCACTCATTAACAATGACATATACATTTTTTTTTTTTTTTTTTTTTCTAAGTAAAACTAAACTATTATATTACAGCAAGAGCAGAGTTACATTGTGCAAAATTACAACAGGGCCGCGGCCCTGTAAAATTTGTCCGAGGACAGACAGTAGACACTTGAGAATTCTTGCCAGAATTGCAGAGAACACATGGACAGAGGACACATGGATAGAGACTTATAGCCACATACATGCAGCTGACACATGGACATAAACACTTGCAGTACATTGACACAGAACAGAGATAACATAAAACCGACACCATTACATAGAGACAGAGTGACAGACTCATATATAACCGCATAGGAAGCTGACTGAGAAAAATTCTTGCTGTAGAACCTGGAGTGCGAGCTGGGCGTGTCAATCTTCGTCGGTGGTCTGCGGCTCATCTTCTGCCTTGCAGCGTGGAGGCTGTAGGATAGCTTTGCCACGGTCGCGCGCTCCACGGTTGCTTGGGCCAGCGCCTGAGTCACTTGGGCCAGCGCCTGAGTCACCAACAGGCTCTCTCAGGCTCGCTCCCGGGTCATGAAAGGGTCGCCTCATCTCAACAGCAGGGAATTCCATATCCACCATGGGAACAATCCCAGGAACACGCGGAGGGTTGGCCCGAGGGATGTCATCCTCATCTTCCCATGGATTACTACAATGCTCAACAGAGACAGTCACAAAGAAGGTGGAATGAGCTAAGGTGCAGGGGAGGCGGTAACGCACCATTGGGTGCTCCGTGTGCCCACAATCCATGCGCGCGGGCTGTTCTCCCATTCTGCTTCTGCTTGGAGGCCTTCCCCTCGGCCTTCTGCAATCAGAGGATTCCTCAATTGAGGAGGAAGTCGAGGGGGCTCTGCCACTGTGCCCACCCCTGCCGCCGCTACCTCTACCCCTTGAACGATGCATACTGGTCTTGTGAGCAGAGCGCTCAATTCCACAGTGCAACAGCGTTGTCGGCCGAGAAATGCTGCCAGACCAGGTATGTGTTTCCCAATTGCCTTGAGCAGTGGCAGCAGCGCCTTGACCCTCTTTCTCAATGATTGATTGAGGGCTGAGACTCTGAGCCTCCGCACCTTCGAACGAAGCCAGAACCGGACTTAACAATGGACGCGGATACGAGCTGAAGCTCCTAGAGCCCTCACCTTCGAACGATGCCAGAGCAGGAGCTGACGGAAGACGCATACAGAGAGGCGTTACCAAATTTCCAGGGGCGCAATTGGCTTGCTTGTGAGCTTGCCAATTGCCCCACTCTTCCTCTGCAACACACTCACATTCGCAATCTAAGTTCAGAACCTCCGTCAACCCCGGCGAGAACGAAACAGTTGCAGCAAACAATGGCGTGAGAATGTCTGGGAGAAGGCCGTTATGAAGCGCCATGATGCGCTTCTCAAGAATCGCCTTGATGGTTGACAGGACTCCTCTGTCAACCTTCTTAATTCCCCTCCTTAAATGCTGAAGGGTGGTGGGATGCGAACATGTCCTTCTGTCATGCTTGGCTCGTCCGGGCGGACACCTGCCCTTTGGACGAGCCTTGTGTGTCACGTGGCTAACAATCACCCGCATCCGGGGGTACAATGACATATACATTAACTAAAGTGCAGATAGAACATTAAATGGTCAACAGAAAACAAGCCAAGACAAGAGACACAAGAAGTGGTGGCTATCTAAGGACAAACCCCAATGCGGGGAAACCCTTTGATCAAATCTTCTTTTATCTTCAATAGTTCAACAGAGAGAAATAGTACAAAATCATAATTCTGTAATTTTATATCAACCGCAGCAAACCCTAGATCAGCAAAGTCAAACTTGGTCAAACGAGCTGAAATTGACCTCCAATATGATTTGTCAATTTATGGTCAACTAGCCCTCGAACAGACTGAATAAACAACCCCAAAAACACAGTCAAATTGTTGTTCACTGAAGTCAACCTGTGCCCAACTAGGGCAGTCAACATTAGTCAATCCTATGGACAGATTGCCTCGATTTTTGTGCCAAAATATGTGGCCTACCTAGGAGCGGCAACCACACCAAAACTGCATCCTTAATGAGTCAATCCTTAGTCAACCCAGGTCAAAGAGACCTTCAACAACTTTTGCATCCTCTTTTCAGCATCCTTGCCCTAATGCGTCCTCCTTCTTCCCACGTGTGAGCTGCTCCTTGTATAACCCAAAGCTAAGGAGAGAGAGAGAAGAATGAGTGAGATGAGATGATGAGAAAATGAATCAACCTCTCTTGTATTTATATGATTCACTGGGCATGTGTGCCACGCATTTAACTACTGGCTAACCTTGACAATTGTCAAGTAAATACAAATAAATTCATATCTCCATAAATACTTGTCGGAATCATATGATCTTTAGATAAATCTACGAAAAATATCAGCTGCCATAAATGAGATGACCCACATGGAGTTTGGCCCTAGTTGCCAATTTTAACACATTCTCCTCTCCCAATATCCAAGAAACCATGGATTATGTTAAGGAATATCTCATCCAACCTCTGCCACTGGAATCAAAATTGAATGTGGTCAATGTTGAAGGATTGCATGAGACACGCACGGATGAAAATTAACACACGCAGATAGCATATCATAAATTTTATTAATCATGAACTTGATAGTGCTATACTAATTAATTTACGATGAATTTGAATCTGTAATAAGTTTATATTTATTATATTGTTTAATATTAGCGCATATATATATGAATTGTTAAATTTCATTTGTTTATTATGTTGTTTATCTATATATTTGAAGTGTTATTTGGTAACTTTAAGTTAGCCTCTAGTTTTTTAAAATTTTGTCAAAAAAAATTATTTATACATTAATTAAAACAAAATTAGTTAATTTAAAATTTAAAATTTTTTATTGTTCAACTAAAAATCATAAAAAAATAGCCTATCACAACATCATCCATGTATAATATAATATAATAAACTTAATTAACAAATAAATAAATAAATATATATATATATATATATAATATTATTCATTGACTCATTTATAATTAAACAAACCTAATTAGTTTATTAAAAAAGTATAATCTAATATTATAATATATCTATCGTATCATTATATATGTATAAAAAAATAACATCCACATGGTATATTAAATAACATTATAATCTTAATTATAACTATATACTATTTTCACTATTAAAATTAATTATTAATATATTTTATTAATGGTATTAAAAGTTAAAATTAAAAGGTTATATATATATATATATAAAAGGTTTTATTTAAATTAATGATCTTAAAGATAAATTATTATAATGATGTCAACACTTAATTATAATTGATAATTGTTTATATGAAGATTTAAATTTAAATAATTATATTTTTTCACAAAATGTATTTAATCATATTAAAAAAGTATAATCTAATATTATAATATATCTATCGTATCATTATATATGTATAAAAAAATAACATCCACATGGTATATTAAATAACATTATAATCTTAATTATAACTATATACTATTTTCACTATTAAAATTAATTATTAATATATTTTATTAATGGTATTAAAAGTTAAAATTAAAAGGTTATATATATATATATAAAAGGTTTTATTTAAATTAATGATCTTAAAGATAAATTATTATAATGATGTCAACACTTAATTATAATTGATAATTGTTTATATGAAGATTTAAATTTAAATAATTATATTTTTTCACAAAATGTATTTAATCATATTAAATTTAATTTTTCATTATTTTTTTCTAACTTCCAGATAGGGAATAAAACACCATACAACATTTATTTAATCTTTGTTAGTTACTTCTTCATTGTCCAATCTTACTTATTACTTGCTCCCTCTACATTCACCACGCATGCGTTACACAAAAATGTCAAACTGACTTCTTTGAAGTTAATTTTAGGGTTATTCAACAACTCTAACCTCTATATATATATATTAAATCAAAGTTTGAAATTTCTGCCACAAGGAGCTAGAGATCTCTCCTCTATCTCCAAATGTCACAATATGAAAAATATTAAAAAATAATTAAAATGAAAATGGCAAGATGACTTATTTGAAGCATATTTTAGGAGCATTCACGAAACCTAGCTTCTTCTAAGGATATATTTGAAATTATAATTCACCAATATTTGAAATTTCCATAGGTACCTAGATCTCTGATATGTCTCCTCAAGACTTCGTAGTCTAAAACATCTCAAAAAACAATTTATAAAAAATGCCAATATGACCTATTTGAAATATATTTTGCGAGCATTTAAGAACCCTATTTTCCTTAGAGCATGTCTCCAAAATTATAGCAAATCAAGGTTAGAAATTTCTAGCACGAGTAAGTAGTGATCTCATCTCTATCTCTTATAGATTTCATAGTCTGAAACATATTAGAAAAAAAGTTGTAATGGGAATTCCAAGCTGACATGTTTGAAGCATATTTCAAGAGCATTTAAAAACCCTAAATTCTTCAAATCATATCTATGAAATCACACTGAACCAATGCCTAAAATTTCTACCACATATGCATGAAAATATCCCATATATATCCAAATTTTATGGTCTAAAACATTCTAGAAGAAAATTTATACTGAAAATGTCAAGATGTCTCATTCACTCCACAAATCACCTTTTGTTCCAACTTTAATACCCGAGGAGTATTCCCCAGATTTTGTTTCCCACCAAGCTCTTCTTACTATGATGGTATTCAAATGCATTCATATATTTTTTATTCATATAGGGTTGACTTATAAAACTAGTTCGGTTGACTTGTACTTTATGGTTGGACTGACCTACTAGAATCTTTTATATCTCCCCATTTATATGGAGTTAGAGGAAGTTGCATGTATTATTGGAAATGAATTAAGATAATATATTGAACCTTATATCTTACACTCCCATTTAATCTAGGTATACATATTCACTTTTTTTATTCATATGGTATCCAAAATGGGCATCAAGAAATAACTAGGTATCCAAAGAATATTTCCAACTATATTCATCTTGCCATTTTCATCTTGGACATTTGTAGTCTTTACTTATCTTTGACATCAACAACAAAACTATTCCAAGAACAATTTGAAAATTGATGATGATTGATGATGAGTAATATAACTTTATTATATTGAGAACCTTGAAAATATAATTGTTTGGCCTCCCATAATAATGGTATACCTATGACATACCTATATTGTAGTACCACCTTTCATATATATATTTTTTTTAAAAAGACGAATTTGAGAGAGACCAATGTCTCTATTTATGTTGTAATGCCCTACTTGATCCTACCAAGATAATTTTGATAATGATTAATTAATCTGCAGATATTGACTTACAATTATTAAATAATATTGGTATAAATCTATACTTGTGAATCTGTAATTTTATCTTACTAATATGACTTTTATTATTTGTTATTATTCTATTCCCAAGGTGTCTTCCAAAATCTACTTTTGGATAAAATATGTTCTTCTATAATTTATTTCTAAATTAAATATCCATATTTCTATTCCCAATGTGTTTTATAAAATCTACTTTTGGATAAGATATGGCCCTCTCCAATTTATTTCTAAAATTAAATATTCGTATTTCTATTCTCAATGTGTCTTCTCAAATCTACTTTTGGATAAGATATGGTCTTCTCCAATTTATTTCTAAATTAAATATTCATATTTCTATTCTCAATGTGTCTTCTCAAATCTACTTTTGGATAAGATATGGTCTTCTCCAATTTATTTCTAAATTAAATATATATATATTATATTCTCAAAGTGTCTTCTCAAATCTATTTTGAATAAGATATGGTAAGGAAAGTCAAGGATATTAAAATAAAATGATGAGGGGTAGTCATGAAATTAATGGTAGGTGGTTAAAGTGGATGGGAGGAAGAGACATAAAAGAGTAGGAGGATGAGAGGAAAGAGGGACATCCTTGGTCTTTGTTTTGTCATTGGAGGATTTTATTTTGGAGAGGAATGTGGAGAAATAGAAGGGACAAAATTGAGAGAAAAATGAGAGGTCTCAAACTTGGATTTATTAGAGAGTGTTGGTTTTAACTTGGACACATTGCAACTGGTTGGACTTGGGCTCAGAGGGCTAGGGAACCTGTGAAGGTTCCTTGGTCTAGGAATCATTCCTAGTTGGCTGGGAGGTAAATTCAGTCAAGTAGCTAGGAGGAATATTCCAAGAGCGTCAGGATCATCCCAACCAAGCCACTAAAACAAGTATTCTTCCAATTGTTGTTTTATTTATGTAAATTGTTGAAAAAAAAAAAAAAAATCTTACATGTTGCATATGTTGTTGATCAAATTTTGCTTGTATGTTTTTATCAAGTAATTGTAAAGTTATAAACATGTTATTTTCCTTCTTATTGTGATTAAATTAAATAAATTTAGTTTTAGTTATAGAACCCTAGGTTGGATCCTCACATATGTAAAGGAGAATACTAGGATTCATTGCAATATGGGAATATTAGTTCACATAATTCAACTTTATATAATTTTTATGTTATTTTAAGTTTTCCAGGATTAAGATTGATAATTCATTATTAAAATCAAAATTTAGTGTTCAAAGTGTGTTTGTACAAGTCACAGCATTCATATACATATGGTATCTTCTCATTCTTAAGACGATAGTTACCAAATAAGTCTGAATCAAGAAGAAAATACAGAAATTCGATAATTCGATTCATACATCGAATTATTCGATAAGAATTCAAGTTGGTTCATGGTAGCTAATAGTGTCACATAGAATTGGTAGTTTGTGTGCCATGAATGGTAAGTGAAGTGTCTTCTAAACACAAAATAGACGACGAAAGGGGTGATGGGTAGGAAATATTCATTGAGGACCAATATTCATTGAGGACTGTGAATCCAAGATAAGAATAGTCTTGATGGAACACACCCTGAGAACCTGGGTGGGGTATGTTCCAGGAGAGACAATGATGAGGGTGTCTATAAATCATTGGTATCGTCAACATTGTGCTCAGATCTCGAGGAGAGATAAAATTGTTAGTCAAGGCCTTGCTATGTGACAATGTTGGTTGATATTATGTTATACATATGGGTTACTAATCTAATTCCTCTTAAGAGAAATTCTTCAGATTGAGAATGACCAAGTACCATTATGAATACCTCCCTAGTTAAGAGGGAGTGTTGGAAAGTAACTAGGTTCGGTCTTCATAATGACATGTGTAATTGTGATTTTATGTAAATGATGTAAAGAAGAAAAATAAAATTATTATTGTAATGCTTTCCTCATGGATTTCATGAGAAAGAAATTTTATTTTTAGATGGCTCCCAATGTGAGCCTTTAGGATTTGTCATCTAGTCATAAAATTCAAAGAGAGTCAATTTCATGTATGAAGAACCCTTCTTGGGCATGTTACAAGTGTATATCATTCTATAGGATTTTCTAATAGCCATCCAAGACAAGCACACGTTATTCCTCTTCGCCTAAAGATAAAATAAAGAACGCATGTCGGCTTCACCTAATGGAGACACAATTTTTCATATGTTCATGTCGACTTATTTATGTCAAACAAGAATTGTATAAGGGATAGGGTCTTCGCATCACAACAACACAGAACTCAAGCTAACATAGAGAAACAAAATTTCAGATCATTTTCTAAAACAAGTTCATACATTATAGCGAAGACGGTTCGATGAAATTACAGTGATTAAGGTTTGATATTATCACAAAGAAGAAGTCCCTTTGTCCCGGTCTCATTAAAGTGCAGAAAACCACAGTCTGAATGCCATCTCAGTGTGACCACAGTTCGTTTCTATCATAATTTCAGTGATCATCTCAGTGTGCTTGGATAGGAGATGATCTTAGTGTGACCACAGTTCATTTTGATGCTACCATTGTAACTATGTCTTGGTGCTAAGAAGGTCGAAGTGGAAGAGGAGTCGAGAAGAGGAAAAGAGCAGTAGGTTGAGAGTCATTAGAACTAGTGTCTTGGTATTAGAGTGGAAAATAAGTCAAGGGTCTTGGTCTTGGTATTCATCAATTGGAATATCTATAAGAAGAATTTGTGCGGGTTTTCCTCTCAAAGAGTGAGAGGTTTTGGCCTTGGATGTTATCTTATATTCTTTGTCCCTTATCTATTTATGTTCATGCATTGGTAGTTATTTGATGAAGAAGAACACTAATAACCTAAGTAAAAGAAGATCTCAATCTAAAGAAGTAAAGATCACTCACAAGCAGTTAATAATTGAAGACAAATCACTTAATACTTGATGCCCTACATTTCTCAACAGAAACGGGTTTGGAGGTTGATGAAAAACAAATGTATAAGTGTTTTGAATTTAAATGATTAAAAAAATGGGAAAGGAAATAAGATATGTAGAGCCTAGCCTTGATGGGTAGTTTAGTTGGTTGAATCCCTAAGACTTTGGTCCTCTGAATTTGATCCTTCTCGAGTCCATCATATTCATGCTCCAATAGTTAAATTGACTTAGTAAACCTCTTAGAAATGAGTTTTCCCTGATATTTAATTATGCTCTCTTGCCCACTAACTCAGTAATCTATGTATGATGAAATAGAGGTCCATGTCGAGGAACGCATGGAGGAGACCCATGTCAGAGAACGCCCTTGGCATAAAAGTGAACCAATGAAAATGTTGAAATGGCTAAGAGATGGAAAATGTCGAGTAGTCCAAAGTTAATTTTGTTGACATGTGTGTTTATTTTAAAATAAGTTTTTTGAATTTTAATTTAATTATTAATAATTATTGGGTGGGTGGATAGGATTTAAGTTTCAAATTCCAAAATAGTTGCGTTTTTTTTTCCTCTTAATTAAATTGATTAGTTGAAAAAAAAAAAATCATATGAAGTGTTACATGAAATGAATTATGGTTTTTGTGTATGTGATATACATAAGCCATTGCATTAACTCACAATATTGTAACAAGTAAGAAAGTGTATTTACAGGTTAAGAATCTCGAGGATGAAGTGGTGCAAATCTCCACCATTTATTCTTTTTTTACCCTTTTTTAGTCTATATATGTGTAATTCATATATTAATTATTTTAATAAAATAATAATAAAAAAAAACTAAGTTATAATTCAACTAAATATTTATGATTGTTTTAATCTTGTGAGATATATCAAGAACTATATGTCTTGATACTTATCATAATTGATGTCTATTAGTATTTACAACTATTTAATTTATATAACCACCCTAACAAATATATGGCAATAAAAAAAATTAATATAAAGATCAAAGTAAATAAAGAGAAAATTTACAATGTAAAAAATTCCATTGGTTTTTTTAATATATATATATATATATTTGAATACAACACCCTTACATATTTTTGTTTTTTGAAGTTTTGAAACTACATCTTATGCATGAAGTATATATATATATATATATATATATATATATATATATTATTTTTCTTTATCTAAGTTATGTGAGCTTTAAGATCACTGACACATCTAATCTCTGACTTGAATTATCACGATTCAAAGACATCTAAGTCATTAAAATCACCTACATCTACCCTTAGCGACACAACTCTTAGCATGGATGGATTTTTGGGCATGGAGCTTCAAGATGGTAACCTTTATATAACAAAGTGCTTTAACAAAACACCTTATCCCCGTCATTGTTTATTCTTCCCCTATAGAAAATATAATAAAATATTTTAGTAAAAATATATTTTTAAAATAAAATTATAATATAAATTGTTTAAAAAAATAATTTAATTTTTTTAATTAAAACTTATTTTAATATTTTGATCACTTAAATTATATATATATATATAGTAAATCAACCATTTCTATTAATTCTATATAAGTTTACATAGTGGAATGCTCATTTTAAAAAGTACAAAGGTTTCACTCCTACTCAATTCGTTTGTCATCAAGTACAAACAAAAAGACACTGATAACAACATCACAAAACTATGATACCACATATCATTGGCCAGATGGCCTAAAACTGAGCAAAAAACAATATAGAACCCACTTGCATCATTACCCATTCACATTGTTTGGATCCTAAGCATCATTGCCACCTTCACCAGGGTGATGGAATGCATCGTGAACATGAGATTCCATGTGTGTCGTGTGTCCCTCGAATCTATCCATTCGGTCCTGGAGCCTCTTTTCCCCTCTATGGAGCGAGTCCTATCGATCAAGGTTGTGTTATTGGTTATGTTGAATTTCGTTCATAAAGCGGATGACATTGTTTCTGTCACTATGCCTATCATGCCTTAGTTAATCAATTGTCACTTGCACTTCACGAATTTGAGCTTCCATGGAATCAAACGGGGGTGGAAAATCCACCCGCCTAGGAGAAACACTATGTGGTTGCTCCAATTCTCCCTCTTCATTAGGATAAACAATTTGAGGCCATGTGCCTTTCCCCTTAAGGCCCCAACCGCACTGGGGCTTATCTCTTTGTTGCTGCATTTATAGGTTTTTCATATGTCCTCACAACCCCCAATAATTATTCTAGACAATAGCTACACTTCTCACTATCCATCCATGCTCACACACCCACGCCCTGAGCGCAAGAATTATGGTCTCCCCACATAGTCGTTGTGAGGCAGTGAAATAACCCCAAGATACCCCACACCCACTCCTAAAATCAACACAGGGTTAACTTGTCGGAGCCGAGAAGTCCCAATTGCCACCAGTGAAAGACCACACCACGCCACAAACAAACATTCCCCAATTAAGAGCTTTGTAGAGCTTTAGCACCAAATCTCAAAGAAGATGAGCTTCTTGAGTTGGCCTCCAACCCTCCTACTATGTCTCCTCTTACCCCTGGAAGCCCAAAAGGTCACCAACCTTCGACTCTCCACTAAGGTATATATTCTACAGGCCTTACAACCACAAATGGTTGAGTAGAAGATGGGAGACGACTGCCAGAGCCACCAATGGAAGATAAAGGGCCCCTTCTGTGGTTTCACTTTCTGTGGTTTCATTGGCTCATAATTTAACCAAATGAATTGAGTTCCCCATATGTTTAACACAATAGAAGACAAATGCAAAGGGAATACTTGGAAAAAGACGTGAGTATAAACCCAGCGCCAAAATGGAGCCCCTCACTAAAAACCACCACTCATTGAACCAATCTCACTGCGAATAACGTTTCCAGAATTCACTACAAGCATGGATCCCAAATTACATTCTACGTTGCCATCAAAGTCCACACTCCGCCATGCTTCCTCTCTCCAGCCTCGAGTGAGTTCAATCACTAGTCAAGAAACAAGATTGGCTCTCCTATGAGGCCTCACGTGACTCATGAGCAGGAAATTTCCCGTATAGATGAAACCCTCATCTCCCAATTCCAGAAAATGTGAACAAGCGCCATTAGCACTTTTATTATAACCTAAATCACCTCAAAAATGTTCTCTTATAGAACGCCAAACTTTGCTTGTCCAACATATTTCCTTATCATGAATGCCGCATAGAAACTTTTAATGCCCATGTCCTAGGCATCATTGCCTTTGTTTACCACTCCAACAAAGACACTTAAACCATATTTTAAAATACATAAATATATTTAATTTTCCTAAAAACCCAAGATTATACAAATTGACATGGTCAAGTTTATAATACCACAATACCAAACATTTACCCTCTGCTATTCATGAATACATCTTTGAGTTCTTCATGAGCTTTATTAAGAGTGGTCCTGCAACATCCAAATTATGAATGGGCACATGGGCACCCACTTCATGAAAACACTACAAACGTTTTCGACATTCATAATTAATTCATGGGTTCTTCATGTGCTGTACTTTCCTATTCGCACTTATGAGTGAGAACATGGGGACGTTCGTGTCCAGTCAGAAGAAGAACACTGGTGAAATTCTATATGGTAGATGACATTTGCGTCAGATTACGTTGAAAAAATCGAAAACTTTATATTAAATTTCAGTTGAAAAACTCCAAACTTCGGTCCACTCAGGTGACTATGGAGGCTAAATTTGATGGACCACCTTTTCTTTGAGTTTTTTCCCCAACTTTTTCGATTAATTTTGATTAGAATTTGAATTCTTTCCTCTGAAAATTTATTCAGCTGGATTTGTGAGTGTTGGTCGGAATACAAATGGATAACCTAGGAAAATAAATGGAAATAATTTTGAAATTGGTAAATTTTCAACTTTATTATGGTCTTGGGATTTATGAAAACGTCTGAGAAAGAAAGAATTTGTGAAAGTGGATTTTAATTAGGTTAAAAGTGATTGACTTTTTAAAATATATTTTTATTTTTATAGATTTTAAATAAATAAGTTTTGAATATTTATTTATCAAAAATAATTATTTAACAAATAAATATTAAAATTAAAAAATAATTTTAAATTTTAATTTTGAAAAAACAATATCAAAATATGAATTCTTTTTTAGGGGAATTGTATCTAAAATTGTTATATTATTTATAGTTATTAGAAATTATTTTAAATTTGTTATATTATCTAGAATTATTAGAAATTATTTAAAATTTACAATAATTCACAAAGAAAATAAACAAAAGAACATTATGCTAGGGCCCAACCCTAACTCTCTTATTTATGTAATAGGGTCGAGTCATAGTTATAATTAGGTAAAGAGTCAATAAAGCTCATATTAATAATTGTAAGTGGTTGATCCACATTTAAAAAAGGGACCACAGTTAGTTGCAAATGGACCATGGTATTAGATAGATGGCATTAATAAGAACCATGGTATTGATCCATGGTATTGCATGTATGAAGCCTATATAAAGGATAGAGACTCCCCTCGAGGAGCATCGTGTCTTATTTCGTAATTGAGCCTAGCTCTATTGGAGGTTGCCCCCTCGAAGAGGCAAGTGAACATTGCTTTCCTTTCTGAATAATAAAATATATGTTGTTATTTCTTCTTGTTCTGTGTTCTAGGTATATTTCTTCTCATATTTGGTATTATGGCATCTTCTCACAGGTCAAGAGCATAACAAGTGGTATCAGAGCACTTTTCAGGGCCGGTGGGATCCCCATTTTTAGCAGATTTTTTTTTTTTTGCTAGAGACGTGTTCCGGCGTCTTTAAACCACGCGATCTGTCGTTAAATGCATAGACATGCGGATTTGGGGAGGCATGCATGCAGGAAATAAAAGAGGTGGTCACGCTTGTTGGACTCCCTTGTAACCCCTGTGGGTACCCCTTCGAGTAGTAGCGCATTAGACAGAACCGTGCACGGACTATCTTCCAAGTACCCTCTGGGTATATTGGAAGCCCCCTAGGCTCTCTTGAAACCTCGCCATAGATAAACCGTCGGCCGTCTTGCTGCTACAGTACACCGAGAACAACACTCAAGGAGATTACTCGCACGTACGATAGGGTAGTCAGGTTGTATGGCTAAGGGTACAGTTGATCCTCCTTGGTTAGTGCCCTGAAAGATTGGGCCGAGTACTACTGTCGAACCCTTATGTATATTGCGATCTATAGCACCTAACACTCCTTGAGACCCTACTTCGCTTGTCTCTCTCGATCACACATCATCTTTGTCCGATCAAATCTAGCCGGTTAGGTTCGGTCTCCGCAGCCACAATCAGTTCTTCCACTCAGATCTATTAGATTTGCCAATCAGATCTATCAGATCCACCATTTAGATCCAACAGTTGGGTTCTGCAGTAGTCGTAATAGTCAGATCTGCCATTCAGATCTAGTAGCAAGGGTTCGATCACTGCCATATTTCTCCTTTCTGCAGTTGGGGGCTTTGCCGACAGATCTGACTATTTGTGTGGTTCCTATACCTGAGCAGGATTCTCACAGGACATTGGGCAAAAGCAAATTTTCAAGGAATCAGCTACTGCAGTATTCCTAAGCGTGGAGTAAAAAAAAAAGGTCCGAGCCACTTCCAGGACACTTATAGGAGACTTAGCCCATAAGAATCAGGTCGACGAGCTGAGCAAGGTGATAACATTCACTTGTCAGTGTCAAAAAAATCGGGTGGTCCCAATTTTTTTCTCACAGTAACGACAAGTGCACTGGATTAGTGCATGGTACAAACCAGAGCTCAAGCTATGGCCAATGAGAAGATAAACACCCTTGAACATAGGTTGGAGGAATTAACGAAGACGATCCAGAACTTACAGGCAACTCTCACAAAGGGCAAGCCGGGGGAAAAATCAGAGGCATATGATTTTAATGAAAACCTTGAGGGCGAGTCTATCCATTCTCTTCACTTCTATGGAAACCACCAATAGTCCTAGCCGCGACCACCCAAGCTAGATATGTATAAATTTGCTGGCTCTCATCCGGCCACATGGCTAGCACAAATGGAGCAATATTTCACATTGAATCACATCAGAGATGATGCGACTAAGCTAAGTGTGGGCAGCATGTACTTGGACCATGAAAGATGGCAATGGTGGCAGTGGCATCAACGTTGCTATGGAAGGCCTATGACTTGGCAGATATTCGCAAAAGCCCTTTCAGATCGCTTTGACCATGAATCTAACTTTTTGGGTCGTCTTACTAAGCTCCGACAGACAAGAACAGTGCAAGAATATATTACAGCTTTTGAAGCCTTAGCCTTCCGCACAGGAGGTCTACAAGATGAGTTCTACTTGGAATGTTTTGTTAGTGGTCTCAAAGACGCCATACAAGCCCACGTCCGATTGAAACACCCAATCTCATGGTTGGATGCTTGCAAGATAGCTCGTGAAGTAGAATGCGCATTAACGGCCCAGTCGACTCGTCCAAATTTCATAGCCAAGGGTTGCCCCACCCAGGCTCCAAGCACTACCCAAACACTTAAGGTTCAAAAGGTGTCACTAGTGGAAATGGCGGAAAGAAGAAAGCAAGGATTGTGTTACTACTATGATGAGAAATACTCCCCAGGGCATAAATGCAAGGAACCCAAATTCTTTCAAATTGATGCTACTGATCACAGTTCATCGGGGGAAGCCCCACCATTTGAGGAACCAGAGGAGGAATATGAGGACAACCAGCCGGAAAATGCGCTCCCAACTACACCTGAAGAACCAATTATCTCGCTTCATGCTTTGGCAGGGATTTCTTCTCCCCAAACTCTCAAAATCAGAGGTTTTATTAAGCATCACCTTGTAGTAGTCTTGATTGATAGTGGCAGTACGTATAACTTTATCCATCAAAGAGTCGCTAAAGCGGTGCATTGTTTTGTCAGAGCAGTCTCTAATTTCCAGGTCCAAATTGTTGATGGGGGGACAATGAAATGTGAAGGCCGCTATGAAAATGTCAAACTTCAAATGGGGGATTATCAACTAAAGACCCACATGTTTGCCATACACATGGGTGGGTGTGACATTGTCTTGGGTGCTGAATGGCTCCGCACACTCGGCCCAATCACAATGGATTTCCAGGAGTTATATATGAGCTTTAAGTAGAATAACCACACACATACACTCCGCGGACTCCAGGTGGGTGCTCCCTCTATCATCAGCTCGCATAAGATGGAAATATTGTTAAAAAAGGGCCACCATGGAGTTACATCCCAGTTTAATGCTATCCAGGCCTTTGAACCCACTTCTCTTCATATTCATCTTGAGATGCAACAAATCTTAAACATCCATCTGTCGGTCTTTGACAAGCCTCATGAGCTTCAACCCTCGAGAGGGGAACATGATCATAGCATTACTTTGGTCCCAGGGGCACAACCACCAAATGTGCGCCCATATAGATATCTGTTCGCCCAAAAGAATGAAATTGAAAAAATCATCAAGGAACTCCTGGAAGCAGGCATCATTCGTCCTAACATTAGTCCTTACTCATCACCTGTGGTCATGGTGCTCAAGAAAGATGGGGAATGGTGTATGTGTCCAGACTTCAGGGCCCTCAACAAGCTGATGGTCAAAGATAAATTTCCCATCCTGGTTGTCGATGATTTGTTGGATGAACTAAATGGGGCTCAATTCTTTACTAAGCTCGACCTTCGCTCAGGATATCACCAAATTCGCATGAAAGAATTCGACAATCCAAGGACTTCTTTTTGAACTCATGAAGGCCATTATGAATTCCTGGTCATGCCATTTGGTCTTTGTAATGCCCCATCCACTTTTCATAGCCTCATGAACCACTTGCTCAAACCATATCTTAGAAAATTTGTCCTTTTTTCTTTGATGACATCCTCATCTACAACTGCACCTGGGCAACACATCTTCAGCATGTAGATCTGCTCTTGCAACTACTCTGGAAGCATAAATTATTTGTCAAGATGTCCAAGTGCTCTTTTGTCATGGAAGAAGTTGAGTATTTGGGCCACATTGTGGGGCGTGAAGTTGTCAGGGTGGACCCCAAAAAGATCCAAGCAATGCAGGAGTGGCCTCAACCAAAGACTTTGAAGAGCTTGAGAGGATTTTTGGGTCTCACTGGCTACTATCGCAAATTTGTTCACAATTATGGTCGCATTGCTAGACCCCTCACTCACCTTCTCAAGAAAAAATCATTTCTCTGGAATGATGAATCACAACAGGCATTTATAGCTCTCATACATGCCATGTGTTCCACTCCCATATTAGCACTACCCGACTTCACCAAATCTTTTGTGATTGAATGTGATGCTTCAGGTACGGGCATTAGGGCAGTCTTAATGTAGGAAGGTCAACCCTTGGCCTTCACTAGCCAACAACTAAGTGGGAAAAATGTGGGACAATCTACCTATGAGAAGGAGATGATGGTCATCTTACATGCAGTGGATACCTAGCGACCATACTTATTGGGGCGGCGTTTCCAAATCCACACAGACCATCAAAGCCTTAAATATTTTTTGGAGCAACGCCTATCCTTGCTACAACAAAATAAATGGCTCGCCAAAATGTTGGGATATGATTATGAGATAATTTACAAGAAAGGGCGCAAAAATGTTGTAGCGGATGCTTTATCATGCCAATTTGAGGAGGAAAGCACCCTGCTTGCAATCTCCCTTCCCATTCCAAAATGGATTGAAGAGGCTCGCAAGGAATGGTTTTCACATCCCTTGCTCTCCCAACTCATTAATAAATTGCAGGCGGATCCAAATTCCACAACAGGCTACTCTTGGCAAGATGAGATTCTTTGCTACAAGGACAGAGTAGTGATATCACCAACATCCACCCTCAAAAGTCACATTTTGGTGGAGTTGCACTCATCTCCCACTGCAGGCCATTCAGGCTTTCAGAAGACTTATGCTTGCACTCGACGTTCATTCTTTTAGACAGGCATGAAAAAGGACATTCTTACTTTTGTAGCTGAGTGTGACGTGTGTCAGCGCCACAAATGAGAAACAGTCAAATCGCCATGCACATTACAACGATTTCCCATCCTGGCCTCAATCTGGATGGAGGTTTCTATGGACTTCATTACGGGACTTCCAAAATCAGGCAATAAGGCAGTCATCATGGTGGTTGTGGACAGACTTTCTAAGTATGCTCATTTTTGCACCCTACCCCACCCTTTTACACCAGCTTTGGTGGCTCAATCTTTCATGGACCAGATCTTTAAATTGCATGGCATTCGCACTTCCATTGTGTCTGATCATGTCTGATCATGACCCGATCTAGCCGAATGGTGGTATAACACTAACTATCATGCCACCACCAAAATGACTCCATATGAAGCAGTTTATGGTCAACTCCCTCCTTCACCTACTTCTTATATCCAGGGATGCTCGAAGGTACAAGCAGTGGATCAACTCCTACAGAACTGCACAACCATGGTGGCCCACCTCAGAGAGAATCTCCATCAAGTTCAAAACCGAATAAAGCAACAAGTAGATCAACATCGTTCAGAACACAAATTTCAAGAAGGGGATTAGGTATTCTTAAGGCTGCAACCATATAAGCAAACATCCCTCAAAGACAAGGGTTGTCAGAAATTATCTCCAAAATTCTAAGGACCGTATCAAGTACTTCAGCACATCGGAGAAGTAGCCTACAAGCTAGCTTTGCCACCCACTACAAAAATCCATCCAGTCTTCCATGTCTCATGCCTCAAGAAAGTGGTTGGGAACCATTTCCGAATTCAAATGAGTCTATCGGAATTGGATGAAGAAGGTTCAATTTGGCTCCAACCTGAACAGGTTCTTGACACGTGAGAACGACACCTGCGTGGCCGCACAATCAAGGAAGTCCTTGTCAAGTGGAAAGACACCTCTACAGAAGATGCGACCTGGGAACTAGCCACTGTCCTTCAACAATTTCCGCAGCTTCAGCCTTGAGGACAAGGCTACTTTTATGGGGGAGGGCATGTTAGGGTCCAACCCTAACCCCCTTATTTATGTAATAGGGTTGAGTCATAGTTATAGTTAGTTAAAGAGTCAATAAAGCCCATATTAATAATTGTAAGTGGTTGACCCGCATTTAAAGAAGGGACCACAGTTAGTTTCAAATGGGGCATGGTATTAGATAGATGGTATTAATAAGAACCATGGTATTGACCCATGGTATTGCATGTACAAATCCTATATAAAGGATAGAGACTCCCCTCGAGGAGCATCGTGTCTTATTTTGTAATTGAGCCCAGCTCTATTGGAGGTTGCCCCCTCGAAGAGGCAAGTGAACATTGCTTTCCTTTCTGAATAATAAAATATATGTTGTTATTTCTTATTATTCTGTGTTTTGGGTATATTTCTTCGCGTATTTGGTATTCTAGCATCTTCTCGCAGGTCAAGAGCATAACACATTATTATTATAAGAAAGATAAAATATATCTCCAAATTTTTAAAATGTATAATGTCAAATTTGAAACATTCTAACTTTTTATTATATAACATAGTATTTGAAAATTCGAATTAGAACTTTTTTTTTCTATGTAAAGTTAATCTATTAATAAAAACATAATGTACAGTGAGGCACCGACCTCTACGGGTCTAGGTCAGCCATATGACCATTTTAAACAACAAGTCTTGAAATCGAGACTGCCCCGGATGGGGAAACCAGTCCGAGAACGAGATAAAAATAGGTTCATTCTACCCACGCAGGGGCTACAGTTCCAGAACTCAAAATTTACTACCAAAATTGACCAATGTGAAAAGACTGTAAAATTCAAAAAAGCCTGCCAATATTGACCACTGTAAAAATAAAAAACGCCAGCCAAAATTAACCACTGTAAAATGAAAGAAAAATCAAAACTCAGAACCCAAGCTGGACACGTGACCTGTTGCATGCAGCTGCAAGGTGTCTTAGGATGGTGGCTTCTCTTCCACGATCGGACACCAGCCATATTCCTCGGATTTGGTTTCCGCTGCCTGCCTGCCACCTGCAGTGTCCTGAGGCTCACGGTCTTCCACCTGTATACCTTTGTCTTTGTGGGTGGCGTTGCCTCCCAGAGTCTTCTGTCTACTACTTGACGGATGGTCCATGTCTTTCAGCAGGTGGCTTGAGCTCGGCTCCCCCTAAACATTGACATGTGAAGGAGGAACCTGGTACATCTCAGGGCTTTCTTCTGGAGCTTCGCATGAGCCAGTTACCTCCCTGAAGTTCACCGAGACAGTAGCAATGATTACCAGTCTATCCATGGAGCAAAGAAACCAGAATTGAGTCTGCTAGGAAGAAGCAGTGAAGTTGGTGTTCTAGGTGGCGCCACGAGTATGCCAAATCTCATGGGAGCCTGCTCAACCTCGGCCGTTGCGAGTATCCAGATATCTACCATGGAAGCGGGATGAGGAAGGGTTGGGTGGCGGGGAGGCGAAAGGGGAAGTTGAAATAGATGGCGGCAGAGACAGGGGGAGGATGGCAATGCCACGACTACCACCTCGCCTTCTTTGCATACGATGGCGTAAACGCATGTTTCTCTGTGTTGGAAGCTGCAGCGAGAGATGAGCCACAAGGGCGGGGAGCGGGGCGAAAACAGCAGAGGGGGAATTGAAAAGAGCAGGGGGAGTCAATTCCGGGCCAGAGACAGGGGCCGAAGTCTCAATTTGCAGGGCGCAATGAATGGACTGAGAGAAATGCTGACCATTGCCTAGGTCGACGCAGCAGAGGATTCTACAACGTCTACCCATAGTGGTGTGAATGCTTGCCTCTGTTGCAGCAGGGTGGAAAGAGCATCTCAGAGGCCGAATGGAGAATTATAGAGGGCTTGGCTCCATGTTTCTATAATTGCAAGTGATGTCTCGAACCTCACAACGAATTGATGGCGCCAGCTGAGGGGCAGTGGCTTGCCTTAAATTCCCACAGGGGAAAGTGCAGATTGCCATGTGGTTTAGCCACCTGCCTGTCCGGCGGCAAATTGGCATTGATTGCTTATCTACCACCCACATCCGGGGTATTCAAATTGGAACTTAATAACTATGATTTGTATAATTTAAATATTTGGATTTTTAAGAATGATTTTTTCCCTTTTAGGTTAACAATATATTTAACTAAAAAAATGTATTAAAATAATCATGTCACCAAAGCCAAAATTAAACCAAGCAGAGAATTTATTTTGATTCTTTAGTTGATGAGGTGTATTATTATATGTAATGAAGTAATTTTGATTATTAAGTTGATGAGGTGTATTATTATATGTAATGAAGTAAAAAAAATTGTGTACGCTTGGTAGTACTTCCCTTTTCAATAAACAAAATATGTCTGGTAGCCTCAACCAACCTGAAGGAAACCAGGTCTGTTGGCCACTGGTCAGCATAAAAAATTGTCCAAAATTTAAATAGTTTGATCCTTATCATCCATGCTAAGTTTGCAACTATATTTACTATATACTTAATGCTTTGACTTGTAAAATAAATGTTATCCAACATAATAACAAAAATTAACTTTTTGTCTCTCTACTTCAGTCATCAGATGATTCAATTGGAGTCGGGTCCTTAGCACTTGACTCAGGCACTTCGTTCTGCAACAATGCTTGGATTTGCTTCTCCATTCTCCCAAAATGAAGGTTTTGGTGATATTGTTGAACTTGCACCACCTGGATTTCCTTCTAGATGTCCTTTAAACTTGGTTCCTCTTGCCTGTCTCGCTCTGGTTCTTCTCTGTCCCTGTATGTTATCATTTCCCTAGCCAATAGATTTTTCATTGCCGAGTACTATTGTATGGTCTGCCTGAACAGAGTTTGGCAGCCTCTAGTATGGCTCGGGTCGTTAAGTAATGGCTCAGAGTCTTCCATTGGGAGTTCTTTGTTTTCCATGTTGGCATTTAAGTCTGCTTCCCACATTGGAATTATGGCTTTTACTTGTGCTGAGGTGCCTGCATGGAAAGCATGTATTAAGTTCTGCATGCTTTCCTCACCCGTTCTTCTTCCCCTTTTTCTCTGTGTTTTGCTCGTTGATGCTTCTGGGCACTTCATTTTCTTCTATGCCTGCTCGTTGGCCTATTTTTCTTCCATGTTTCCCTTCTGCTTTCACCATCTTTTTCTTCAGCAATTTCCTCCCTCAATCTCCACCCCTTATTAATTTGTTTTTCAACATTAAAACTTCAAGTTTGCTTCTCGGCAACCCAGTTGCCCCCAATTCGCAGCCACCCAGTTATTGCTTCTCTCCTCAGCTCTATTCCCCCCTAGTGCGCATCTCCTAGGGTCCCCACAAAGGTCTCTCAGCGCTCTTGTGATCTGTCCAGCAAGGAATTGGAATTCCGTATTCGAGAAAGCAGGGTTTTGGATCCAATTCCGCCACCAGGGCAAACCCTCTCAACTTTCTATGCTCCACCGCCCACCTGCCCTCCCCCTCTTTGCTTTTCTAGACTTAGCCTTCCATTGTAGTCCATCACTACACAGGGTTATAGAGAATATATCCCCCCCCGGCCATGCAAAGCCCCACTGGACTGGATTTCTCCCCTTCCTAATCCCCTGAACCTCTTTTATTCCCCATTGGTTTAGGCATCCCCCTAAAAGCCAGACTAGTCTAGTAAGGCCTGTCTTCCATTTCCCATCACCCCTCTCACCCCCCACTGTTTTTGGAGGCGACTGGGCCCCCGAAGGCTAACAGAGGAGTGATAGCCTTTTCTCAACCCCGACCTGCAACATTTCCCTATGACAGGTTTCAATTTCCTTCCCCCAAGTTCTAGCAGCCCTCCAAACCCTTCACATGTCTCATTTTTTCCCCCCGTCCTTCATAGAATACAATCAATTCATACCCAGACATTATCAACAGACAATTGAACTCGAATTTACGAAATTTTTCATTTCTTTCCACAATTAAGAAACCAAACATTATCTTCTTAAGACACGACCAACATTTTCCTATTATTTTCGACACCTCTCTCCTTGTTTTCCAGACTCTATTCCAATTTCGCAACATTGTTGCCAAATCTACACTGAGGGGAGCTTGGTTTACATACCAGTTTCATTCCAAGTTGTTGTAGGCGGAGTCCAGATGCTGACAGTGACTCTTTCTCCTGCTCTCCTCTCGAATTTCACCCGCAACGCCTGTCGCTCGTTCTCCTCCTGTGCTCTGCATGCATTCCCCCAGCGCTCTCACCACCTTTCTTTCCCGACTACTCCCCCACCTTCCCATTTTCATTCCCAAGGCATCCTCCACTTGGCTCATTTCCCTGTCCTCTTCCCCTTCCTTCATGTGGGGGGTCCTCGAATGGGCCACCCACTTCCCTTCTTATTTATGTCGTCTGTCATGACCATAGTTTTTTTGGCTGCCCTAACCATATTTTGTTTGGTTCCCATGTCCCTGCACACCCCGATCACGCGGTGTAATGAAATAATTTTGATTCTTAAGTTGATGAGGTGTACTATTATATGTAATGACTTAATGTTGATATTTTATGACTGCCTGGTCTAGCTTATAGATAAAATAATTATTTTCACACAAATCTAAAGATACAAAGATACAATTTCAAGTAAGATTGTGATTTTTTTATTGTCTTAAATACATTTTTTAATGCATAGCACCTTGAAAAACCCTCCAACACTTCAATTCTATAGATTAAACAATTTAAACTCAAGTTTTTAAAAATTTCTATCAACATTCAGTTAAGCTAACTATAAAAATTGATCCCAAGAAAACTATTTCTGTGAACATAGAATGGTTACACAAATGTGAAATTCTCGCATGATTTTGATAAAATCCATTAAAAAAATTTTAAAATCAAAGTTTCAAAAAATTGGAAGCCTTGAATTTTTTTATAGTCCTCATTCCATTTCCACCATAAAAAAATCGAAATTACAAAAATATTTTTCCCTTGCTGGCCAACCTTCGTAGACAAAGACGGAAAAAATCACGATGGTTCTTTAAATTGGAAACCTCGTACATCTGCAAAATGGAGTAGCGTGTACAAACACGATGACATCACAGCATAAAATCTAGATCCCCATATCTTATTCCAATGAGTCCCCGTCCCCATCCTAATGTCTGGGGCTGTGACTATATACAATCTATAAAATAATTTAAAAAATGTTTTAAAAAACCCAAAGTTCAATTTATATAATTAAAAAATATGTTAAAAAAACCAGAATTTAACTTAATGCTTATTTGATATATTGGAGAAGATCCACACATCATATCACGAAAACGAGTATATATATACACATCAATACTGACACAAATATCGCCGAAGTCAACAAAGTCGTCACCAATACAAATATGCTGCATCACGCAGCTCCCCGCGAGATTCGAACAGGAGCTGATCAAATCAACCAACCGCCCGACCAACATATCATGCACCTGATATATATATAGACACACGCTTACTTGATATATATATATATATACACACTCCGATCTGCTGTAATATACATTTAACAGTTAATGATATTGTTGGTAATTTCAGGATTCTAGGTACATAGAACGTGCGGAGACACTTATTAGCGAGATTAAATCTATGCTTAGCGCGACTGGAGATGGGGAATTAATGAGTCCATCTGCTTATGACACGGCATGGGTGGCGAGGATCCCCGCCATTGATGGCCGTGATCAGCTGCAATTTCCTGAAACACGAATGGATTTTGAAATGCCAATTAAAGGATAGTTCATGGGAACTGAAGGTCACTTTCTATTGTCTGAGCGCCTGCTTGCCACTCTTTCTTGGGTTCTTGCGCTGTGTCAATGGAATGTTGGGGATCTCCAAGTACAGCAGGGTAAGAAGTCATTATTTGAAAAACAATTCGTCATGCATTAAAATGGTACCTTTTTACACTTTTAATTTATTTTACTCAGATTTGATTATTATATTTAAATATCTATTTTAATTTTTGATTTATTTCAGTTAAATTTGATTAATTTTTTATTTATTTCAGTTAAATTTGATTATTATAGTTAAAAAACTATTTTAACTTTAGATTTACTTCACTTAGATTTGATTATTAAAATTAAAAACTTACTTTCAAGTGATTCAAATAATTTTTTATAATATTATTTATTTTTTAATTTGAAAAATAGTAAAAATTTAATGTCATTTTTATATAATTTAATTAATAAAGCTAACTCATATCATATATTAGATTAGTTTTATTTTAGGATCTATAAAGCGGAAAAACTAAAATTCACAATTCTTTTTAATTCTAATTCTAATTCTAATAAAAAAATATAATTTATTATGTTTATTAATTTTAATTATTACTATAGTATTATAATTGAGACATAGATGATGTTGGTATTAATCTTTATTAAAATTTAATTTATTAATTTTAATAAAAAAATATAATTTAGTATGTTTATTAATTTTAATTACTACTATATTATTGTAATTGGGGCATTTTATAGATGATGTTGGTATTAACCTTTATTAAAATTTTAATATATCTCAATTTTAAAAATAATGTATAATTTCTCATACAGGCATATGAGAATGATTGGAAAAAATATATATAAAATAATGTATAATTTCTCATAAACGCATATGAGAATGATTGGAAAAAATATATAAAACAATTACTATAGAAAAAGCTAGCAGAGTTGTATAAAAATGGCCTACCTGTAATTCAAAAATCTATTTCTTTTTGTGTCCAATATAATAATAAACAAAATTAATAAACAAAATTGGTCAAACGTGAAGATCCTATTACAAACTTCTAATATCTTAATTATTAAATAGAACATATTGGATTGTGCACTAAATGTGCCAAAGTCCACCCACTATTTCTTTACTTATTCCTATTACAAACTTCTAATATCTTAATTATTAAATAGAACATATTTGATTGTGCACTAAATGTGCCAAAGTCCACCCACTATTTCTTTACTTATTCCAATTGCATCATTGGTGTCTATTGGAAAGCTTCTTTGCTTCTTCTAATTATAGTCTTAGTGTATGTTCAAAAAGGCTAAGGGAAAGGACCCTTTAGTTCTTCCAATTATAGCTGTGGTGTTTATTGGAAAAGGCTAAGTGAAAGGACCTTTGTGTTGTAGGCAACATTGAATATTTGTCCCAAGAATCAATTGTGTCTAGTGGTGAACAACTTCAGATATCATGGAGTGGGAATCCCCTCAAGTCATTGTGGTAGGCCAAGGTTATTGTTGACAAACATATTTGACAACCAATTCCCAAGTCGATGATTGCTTCTATGTTGAAGCAAAGTTTCCATAAAGGTTTCCACTTTTAAATTATTTTTGGTTTCTTGCTGACTTGGCTGATCTCTAAAGGACTGAATGAATATCTCTGAATTTTGAATGGAATGCTCATGTCTCTATAAGGCAAGACAAGTTTCACACGGTTTTTTATAATCCATGTTCCCAAGACAATGAACCATAGGTTCCAGATGGCTATCACGAAGGATGAGAGGAAGAGGCTCAATTCGCAAGGGAAAATTGAAATGCACAAATTCAGGCCTGTGAAATTATGCACTTGAATTCACTAGGCATTTTTGGGAAAGAAAATTCTATTATAAATATCTCATTCACATACAAAATATAGAGCAAACTAGGGAATCATCTCCTCTAGGGGAAGGGAACCAAGCCTTGAATCATACCAACAAGAGGGGGTTGAATGTTAGAAGCCATCGTTCTCGTTACACCAATGTCACACAGTCCTAGATAGAGCTTGAAAAAGATAAAATTGTTCTTGTCTAGTCGAGAAGCATCCTAATAATCCTACCTTAATAATATAGTATCATGAATAGAGCACTCATTAGAATCCATGTAAGGAAAAATAAGCATGTATTAGTGGTGGGAAGGTATTATTGTTGGTTTCCGTTCTTCGTGGGGTGTGAATGTCTTTTAATTCACCATATGCAATGATAATGAACCATCATGCGGTTGATATATTGAATTAAGGGATGGGTTGTGTATAAGCCTTGTTATTGATAATTGATTCCTGATATTTTTCCTTAGGAACCAAATTGGTTGGAGAGTCAACAATAGAATTGTTTTCCCATAGAATATGAAATAGAAAGGCTTAATCTTCTATCCTGTTAAGTAATGACTCCAAGGATCCATGTGTAGGTATATATAATTGTCCATTTATGGTTGTAGATAGCCCTACATTTACATGTCACGCCAAAAAAATTTATTTGTATGTTAAAAGTATTTTAAAAAATCATTTCTAAATAATTATATTTTTGATAAGTTAAAAGGTTATAAATGTAGTTATTCCAACCAACATTCGATACTTTCAATGTGGATGTACTTAGGAAATTTTTTTTTTTCCAAGGAAAAAAACGAACTTTTTTATAAGGAATAAAAAAGTTACATAGTATATGAGTAAACATTCTGCAAAAACTGCAAGATGTACTTAGGAAATTTTAAGAAAAAAGATTTTTCATATTTAAATTAATGATGGTCACAAATATGTCAATTTCTTTCTGCCCACTACAATTTAGGAATTTTTTAATGCTTTGTTTCATTATGTAGCTCATGATATTTTGTTCTTATTTTATCAATGTTGATTTCCTTATTTATGCTAGTCAAAACATGTATACTTTTGGTATTCTAGAATAAGGTTGATCAACTCCTTATAGAATTTTTTATTTGTTATTTTTTTCTACACAATTTGAATGTAACTAGTATAAATCTATCTATAATGTAAACCTTAGAGAGCATTACACCTTGAGGGATCTCAACCCATTATAGATTTGAGAGGATTACACCTTGAGGGATCTCAACCCATTATAGATTTGAAAAGTTCAAGAAACTTGGAAGTGTTAGTTGAAAGTAATATAGAATTTTCTTTTCCTAAAGCTTACAAATACAGTTTTGAACCTGTGACCCTTTGTGAGGTAGCACATGTTCTTAACCATTAGACCTACTTAAGCTACACATATAGTTTAAATTCCAAGATTCGACTCCATGTTGAGGGAATTTTGTTGACTAGTATGCCATTTTTTTTCAATTTCTTTACATATTTTTTCTAATTTCAATGTGTAAACGCCTCGTTCATCATCATCATCACATATGAAGTTTCTCTTGAAACATTTTTATCTTTGACCAATGTTTCCACTGATCTATATATATATATATATATATATATATATATATATATATATATATAGTTCTTTCTCTCTCTTTGTACCTTTTTTTTCCTCCGGGAAAAATTGTAATTTTCATTATGAAAATAAAGAAAACTACACATTGTATGGGATGCATATCAAGCCAAAATGTGTTTTTTGTGTGATCAATAATCATCTAATAGTTTGTAATAGCTGTTATGATATATATATATATATATATATATATATATATATATATATATATATATATATATATATGAAAACAGAATTGGTATTTGTGATGTGTCCATCTACTGAGAAAATTCTAAAATTATCATATACATATGATATTTTGTCTGATAGTGCAAAAGGAAAAATATATCAAAAAGGCCCTTGTTGTGTTGCTCTGTCTTGTTCTATCTCAGTGAATGGATGGTAATAGTACTAATAATGATCGTGCCCATACTTCTCTTTCACATTCCAAGTACCAAACACCTGTTGCGAGCCCTCTTTGGATAACCTGCGGGAAAGTGTATTCATTTCCCTGTAAATATGTGGCAATACATGAAGTCACAAAATGAGATTTAAGCATCATGATTTCATCCATTATGTTGTGAATAGTGTGTGTCTTTGTGACATATAGAGTGTTGATTAAATCAATCCACAACCAAATTTGAATCGCCAAAAACCTATAGATGTTGACAATTCTTTTCAATAGAAAATAGTAGCAGCAACTTGAGACTGTATAGTTCAGAAAATTTATTGGTGTCCTGTCCTAGTCCTACTTTGAGTTCAAAATGATGAGATTCTGATACATGAAGAAATGCTCCTCCACCACATCTGCATGATGTGAAACTCCATCAAAATAGGTCGATAGTTTTGAGTGGTCAATGGATTCATTAGTGATACTACGAGTACATTGTGATAAATCTTTGTCGAGGAGGGGATTATAAGTGGTAATAATCTATGCACTGATGGCTTCAGATATGAAGGCATTGTCTTGGAATATTTCATGATTTCTCCCTATCCATATGCCCCAACAAGTGAGCAGTGGAATGTTCCACAATTTTTTGGGGGTGACATCATTCCACCATTTCTGCCAGGTCTGACTGATATTTTCTCCTTGTCATTTGATAGTAGTAGAAAGACCTTGATATACTAGATTCCAGACCTAGTTGGAAACTTGACAGGGTAAAAATAAGTGTTCAACGAATTCCTCAACTTCTATGCAAATAAGACACCAAGATGGACCTTGGAAGGATCAGTGTTTCAAATTTTCACCATGGGAATGTTTTTTCTAGAATGCACCATAGTAACATCTTGGCTTTAGTAGGGATCGTCAGTTTCTGTTATGAAACCAGCTCAAGAAAAGATATAAAAGATAGATCAACGCCTTAGAATTCAGCCTCTTCGAGGGGGCAACCTCCTTTACATTACATAAATGAACAATTCTTGGATGATTCAAATGACAAAACCTCCTTTCTATATATAGGAGTCTATGGAGTCACAATATAATCCAGCCGACCTAACAATAATAATATAAAGCCACAAAAATAACAATAGAGGGATTCTATGGGCACATTAATAACAATATGGGGGTAATGGGGGCACAACAATATAAATAAGGGGTATAACTACAATAGTAATGGGGTAATCACTAGTATTATAGGGACCCAACATGCCCCTCTCCTTCAAAAAAGTGTTGTCCTCAACGCTTGAGTAGTTCAGGATACTTCTGCATAAAATTCTCATCCTCCCATGTGGAATCTTCAGCGGATAAGTTCTTCCACTTGATAAGGTACTCTGAAATTGATCGATTTCGTAGCTATCGAGTTCTTGTTTCTATAAATGCTTCTGGTTCCAATATAATTTTTCCTTCCTCGTCAAGTTCTGGCAATATTGTTTGAACTGGGAGCTTGTCGCCTATAACCTTCTTTAAGCATGAAACATGGAAAACTAGGTGCAATCGAGAAGCTGCAGGAAGCTCCAATTTGTATGCCATAGTACCAATCTTTTGCAACACCTTGTACGGACCATAATACTTTGGTGATAATTTATTATCCTTCTTAGCTTGCTTGAGGGACATTTGCTTATATGGTTGTAGCCGTAGGAATACCCAATCACCTACATCAAAACTTCTTTCACTGCGATGTTGATCTGCCTGTTGTTTCATTCTATTCTGTGCCAACACGAGGTTATCCTTTAAGAGTTGAAGGACTTGTTGTTGATGTTCGATGTGATGTTCCACTGCCTGAACCTTAGAATTTTCTCTTAAATATGACGTGATGGATGGTGGTTGATACCCATAAAGTGCCATAAATGGGGTCATTTTTGTTGTTGTATGAAAGGAAGTGTTATATCACCATTCAGCCAGAGGCAACCATTTGACCCATTGTGTCTGTTTATCAGATACAAAGCAACGAAGATATCCTTCCAAACATTTGTTTACTATCTCAGTTTGCCCATCAGATTGAGGATGATAAGATGAGCTATGAGCTAACTGAGTACCAAGACAAGAAAATAATTGTGTCAAAAAATTTCCAGTGAAAATGGGATCTCTGTCACTTACAATAATCTTTGGGTTTCCATGTAGCTTTTGAAATTTTTCCATAAATTCAGTAGAAACTGTACTGGCTTTAAATGGATGTGATAATGCACAAAAGTGTGCATACTTGGTAAGGCTGTCAACTACCACCATGATGACACTCTTTCCCTCAAACTTGGGTAAACCTGTGATAAAATCCATTGATACCTCCTCCCAACGTTGGCTTGGAATGGATAAAGGTTGTAATAGACCCGGTGTCTTAATTGTTTCAACTTTATTTTGTTGGCGAACCAAACATTCTGCCACAAAATTTTGAATATCTGATTTAAGGCCATCCCAAAAAAATTCCTTCTTAACCCTATGGTAAGTTTTTAAAAATCATGAGTGCCCTCCTAAGGGAGAAGTGTGCAATTCCATAAGAATCTTTTGTTTTAGCTGGGAATTCTTACAGAGGTATAAGCGATCTTTGTACCATAACGAATCATTTTTCCAGCTAAATGTATCAGACGTACTGGAACCTTGTTGTAGCTTTCGAATAAGTGCCCACACTTCTTCGTCATTCTTCCATTCCTCCCTTGCTTCATTTATCCAATCTGGTTGGATGATAGAAATAGCGCACAACAATGCTTCCACATCCTCATCCTTCCTTGAGAGTGCATCTGCCACCACATTTTGCTTCCCTTTTTTGTAGATGATTTCAAAGTCATAACCCAACATCTTTGTGACCCACTTTTGTTGCTCTTCAAAGGATAATCTTTGTTCTAAAAAGTATTTAAGGCTATCATGATCCGTTTTTACCTTGAAGTGTCTTCCCATTAGGTAGGGTCGCCATTTCTTAAGTGCATGGAGTATTGCCAACATTTCCTTCTCATAAATAGCTTTGCTTAGAAACTTTCCCTTGATTGGACGACTTTCAAAAGCAATGGGTCTTTCATCTTGCATTAGAACAGCACCAATTCCATTTCCTGAAGCATCACATTCCACAATAAAGGTTTTTGTGAAGTCCGGTGTAGCTAAGACTGGTGCTTGGCACATTGCCTCTTTAAGATGTTCAAAGGCCTTTGTTGCTTCCGGAGTCCATGAAAATGCATCTTTCTTCAATAATGTTGTTAGAGGTGCTGCTATTCTCCCATAATTCTTAACAAACTTGTGATAATACCCTGTCAACCCAAGAAATCCTCGCAAATGCTTTATGGATGTGGGGATTTTCCATTCCTTAATGGCTTTAATTTTGGTAGGGTCTACCTTAACTCCTTCATGAGATACAATATGACCCAAATATTCCACCTCCTGGACTCCAAAGAAACATTTGGATCTTTTGGCATATAATTGTTTCTCTTCCAATATTTGTAGCACCCTGTCAACATGTTCAACATGATCCTTCCAAGACTTGTTGTAGATAAGTATATCATCAAAAAATACTAACACAAATTTTCTAAGGAATGGTTTGAAAATTGAATTCATCAAACCTTGAAATGTTGAAGGTGCATTGGTAAGGCCAAAAGGCATGACCAAAAATTCATAATGACCCTCATGAGTTCTAAATGCCGTTTTCGGAATGTCTTCAATCTTCATTCTGATTTGATGATATCCTGAACGAAGATCCAACTTGGTGAAGTAAATTGATCCATGAAATTCATCAATGACAGGAATGGGGAACTTATCTTTAATAGTGAGCTTGTTGAGCTCCCTATAATCTGGACACATGCGCCATGATCCATCCTTCTGGTGCACCAATACTACTGGAGCAGAGAAAGAACTTTGACTCGATTGAATTATACCAGCCTCTAGCATTTCTGCAACCATATGTTCAATTTCACTTTTTTGGACATAGGGATATCTGTACGGCCTGATGTTTGGAGGAACACTTCCTGGAATCAGATGAATAGCATGATCATGATCACGCATAGGTGGGAGACCTTTGGGAGTCTCAAATACCTTGGAATGATTGTCCAGGACTTTTTGGAGATCTGGAGAAATAGATGATTCTAATGTGGAAACATCTAGCGGACATAATTGTGCAATTACACCCCTTTGCTCCTTTTTTAGAAGCTTTGTCATACCATTAGAGCTGATTATCTTTCCTGGTTTCCCTGCAATACCCCTTAATTCAACTTCCTTTCCTTCCACAAAAAATTTGATGAAAAGTTCTTGAAAATTAAAAGCTATTGTACCCAAGGATTGTAGCCATTGGACTCCTAGTACAACATCAGCACCTCCCATTGGAATGGAAAGCATTGGGCTAGTCAATACATATTCTCCCATGGATAGCTTGATATTATGGCACTTTCCAGAGCAATTTATTGTTCCTCCATTTGCAATCATCACTTGACACTCTGGTGCTGGATATAGGAAGCAATTCAATTCTTTTGCTACCCTACAATGAATAAAATTGTGGGTGCTTCCTGAATCAATCAACACTATCACCTTTTTCTTCTTGATTTGTCCTTCTATCTTGATGGTTTGAGGAGTGGTAATTCCCGCCAATGCATTACAAGATATGGTCGGATTTATTTGTTCTTCATCTAGGCTTTGTTCCTGGAGCATATCATGTTCTTTTGACCTTTCTTGCTCCTTTTTTTCTTCCTCTTCACAATCTATGTAGAATAATTTCTTCTCAGCACACTTATGACCTTTAGTGTATTTGCTATCACAACTATAACAAATCCCTTTTGCTCTTTTTTCTTCCAATTGTTGTGGTGTCAACCTTATAGGTTGTGGAAGACTAGGGGCAACTGCACTTCCGTCTTTATAGTTGTGAGTGGTATGCTTCCTGGTTGCCATAATTTTGCTTTCCATTTTTCTTGCTAACCTGAATGCCTTCTCTAATGAATCAGGTTCCCAAAGTTGAACATCATGTTGGATATTATCCTTTAAAGACCCTATGAACACATCAATCCTATGTTGCTCTGGAATATCTTTTACCCTTATGTTCAATGTTTGGAACTCCTCCATGTGCTCAATTATTGAACCCTTTTGTTTGAGACTTATCAATTGGTTAAAAAAAGTGTTGTTTTTTGTATCCTCATAATGTGCTATCAATTCTTCCGTAAAAATTGCCCAAGTGATAAATTGTTTACGAGAGCAAAGTCATTGATACCATACAAATTGATTTGGTTCCAAATATAAAGTTGCCATACGTACCTTTTGTGTGTTTTGCACATTATTGAGATCGAAGAACTGCTCCATATGTAATATCCATGTGGCGGGATCCTTGCCATCAAACTTCCTCATATCGATTTTTGGAATATGGTGGGTCTTCGATCCAACATTAGAGTCTATGGAATCATGATTAACATTTCTTTTGTTCGCATCATGAGTTTCCTTTACAACCTTTTCACCATTAGTAAGTATTTCTTGTAGAAAATTTGTCAAATCTGTCTTCCAATCTGCCATGTCTGTCTTCAAATCTGTCCTCAAATCTGTCTTCAGATCATCCATCTTAGCTTCCATGCCCTTTATCTTAGATTCCACGCCATTTATCTTAGCATCTGTTAGCTTTTGTGAGCGTGACATTTGTTGCACTTGTTCTTGTAATTTTGATATATCATGTAGCATTTCTTCCTCTTCTTCATGAGTCATGCTAGAGCTTTCAGGTTCCTTACTAGGTGTTTGCATTTTCTTTCCTCGGGGCATCAGTTACCGATAATAATGCTTTACTATGCCCTTTGAATTCCTTCAAACCAAGCTTATGCAAAAATAAAAAATAAAAACTACACACCTTTTTTACTTTTAGAAGCCTGATATTGAATCTGATGTATCTCTGTAATTTCGAATCATCCAGTTCTGAAATTGTGACCTGTAGTAGCCTTCTATGTCCTCTTTCCAATGCCACTATTCTAAACCAAATTGGATTCTCCAAGAAAGAGTTATGCACAATCTCCCGCAGTGACTTGATTATAGACTAGTTCAGTAGAGCGAACTTGTATGAAGTGCCACGTGTCACTGTTTCAACCTTTGACTATGAAAAATATATAAACGAAAACTAGAGTCCGTCCTCTTTCTGTACCTTCTTACGAAATTTCAATCCAATGCTAAGAAAGAAAGTTATGACGATTTTCCCCAGGTCACCTGTTTTGAGTGTAATTCAGGAGTCTGCAAAAATACCAACTTCTTGAGATCATATCTCCGAAAATATCGCGCGAAAAGCTCTGAAATTCGGACCCAAGGTTCAGCGCGATTTCTTCTCAAATGGTTTTTTTTTGTGACTTCTGAAACGTCACAGAAACAAAGTTATAGCGAAAATTCCACGATGACCTGTTTGGAGCAGTTAAACCCTAGAATCCAAAGCTTTGATACCAAATGTTATGAAACCAGCTCAAGAAAAGATAGATCAACGCCTTAGAATTCAGCCTCTTCGAGGGGGAAACCTCCTTTACATTACATAAATGAACAATTCTTGGATGATTCAAATGACAAAACCTCCTTTCTATATATAGGAGTCTATGGAGTCACAATATAATCCAGCCGACCTAACAATAATAATATAAAGCCACAAAAATAACAATAGAGGGATTCTATGGGCACATTAATAACAATATCGGGGTAATGGGGGCACAACAATATAAATAAGGGGTATAACTACAATAGTAATGGGGTAATCACTAGTATTATAGGGACCCAACAGTTTCCAGAGATGTTGGGCCACCACCAAGGTTTGATTTCAAGTTATTTTGCAGGACTGGTATAGGTATCCTGATTTGGGTGTATAAGTGTCGTTCTTTGAGTGTACCCACAATAATTCATCCTTGAGATCAAGTATACTAATATGAGATGCAGACAATGCAAGTATTTAACCTTCCCAGGAGACTACCATTATATTGCAATATTCAGTGCTTTGGAAGATAACCATCAATGACCCCAGATAGACATTTGATCCTTGTCCACAATTTGATTTAAGTATCTGACCCTTCGCAAAGAAAATAATGTGATCACCTCTTGGGGAAAGTAAGTGTTGGTTGTTGCATCCCATGGGTACATCGCGATTCTGACCTTACAGCCAGATATAACTCGCCAAGCAAGCCTTGATTCTATGATGATGAAGGATTTCAGGAAAACATTCCAGATTGTAGAGATGTTGGGACGATATTTATTTTGTAGCCTAATCCAATCAGTTGTAGAGAGGGGAAAAATGTATTTTTTGTTTACCACTTCAGACCAAAGATTGTGACTTGTGATTAATCTCCAACCCATCTTTGCTGCCAAAGCTTATGAAAAGAAAGATAAATATTTGATGCCCCAATCACCCCACTGTTTAGGTAGGTCAATTATGTTCGATCTGACACAGGGAAAATTCTGGCCTTCTTTAGATCCATGCGAGAGGAACCCACAACATAATCTCTGAATGATATTTAGTATGCTTTTGGGGATCCATGCCAAAGACATCCAAAAAATTGGTATGGATTAGAGGAAGGATTTGACGAGGACCAATTGACCTACCCTAGACAACCATTTGTGACTCCAGATTTGTATTCTTTTCTCAATTTTATCTACGAGCCACATCCAATCATATTTTCTGTAGTCATTTGGTTTCAGATGGAAACTGAGGTATTTTATACCATCATCTAGGGGATTAACTTGAAAGGGAAACAATATGCAAGCTTGGATAATTTCATCTTCAGTGCATTCAATAGTTATAAGAGTGGATTTTTGGTTGTTAGACACCATACTCCTTGCCTTACAAAATAAATCTAGTAGTGCTTTGAATTTCGTTGAGTCATTACACCATCCATAAAGAAAGATAAAAGAATCATCTTCGAACAATAGATGAGTGAGGAAGATCTCCCCTGCTATGTGAGAACCTTTTAAGGTACCTCTTATTTTCACGTCAGAAATCAATCTGCTCAATCCTTCCATAATCAACACAAATAATAGAGGGGACAAAGGGAAGCCTTGACGAAGTCTCCTCTCAACATGAATGAAATCTGAAGCAACACCATTTATCTGAACTACAAAAGATGCAAAGGTAATACAACATGTAATCCAATTAATAAAATAAATGTGAAAACCCACATGTGTAAGTAACAATTAGATGTAAAGCCAACTTTCCCTCTCAAAGGCTTTTGAGAGGTCTATTTTAATGATCAAGCCCTTCAGTTTTTTGTTTTCAAGATAAGTAGTCCCTCTTGAGCTACACCAATGGCTTCGTGGATCTGGAGGTCCTCTAGGGAAGCAAATTGTTCCTTTGATATGTGGTGAGATAGAATCAGTTTAATTTTGTTGGCAATGATTTTTTCCATGATCTTGTATATGGCATTACAAAGTGAGATAGGCCTATATTTGTCAAACATATTTGGATTTTCAGTTTTCGGGATGATTTCGATGAATGTGGAATTAAAGGCTCCATACATCTGACCTGTAGTCCTACATTCCTCAACAAATTCTAACAAGTCACGACTGAGAAGATCATAAAAATTGGTAAATAATTCGACAGTCCACCCATTGGGACCTGGACTTTCTTCCTTCTTGAACTAGTCTAATATTTCCTCTAATTCACCTTAAGATACTTGCTACAACAATTCCTCATTATCCTCCTCATTAACGAAACTAGTAAATATTCGAGTGATGTTCATAATTTCCCCTAATGAGGCCACTCTGGGTCTATGAAGAGGGATTGAAAGTCTTGTACACCCATCCTAGCATGGTCCCTGAAATTGGAAACATTATGGCTAAATGCATCTTCTAGGGATCAGATGGTGTTGATAATTTTCCTTCCTTTCGCATATTGTTGAAAGAATTTAGTGTTATCATCCTCGGCTTGTAGCCATAACGCCTGAATGTTAAGCCTCGAGGTTTCTTCCTTTGCTTCCAATAATGTTCTTTTGGCCATTTCTAATTGTAGGAGGTGTTTCTTTGATTCATTAGATACATAACTCATGCCTCTAGGTTTTTCCAGTTGTTCTAGTTTTGCTTTAATCATCTTCAGATCTTCCTCGTCTCTTAGTCATTTACCCCTTAGCCATTCAAATCTATTCCTTTTTATTTTATTTAGATTATTAATAAATTGAGATGTCATCGATTGATCGTCCCTATATTCGCAAACCACCAGTTTTTAGTGACTAGATTTCTTAAATATTCTTCCTTTAACCAAGTCACGTTGAATTTAAAGGGGGCTCTCGGCCTATTGATATGACTTTCCAATTTCATGTATACCGGGTGATGATCAGAAAACCCCTCGCTCCTACCCATTTCTTGAACAAAGGGAGGTGGTCCAGTAGGGGTTCCTGAATAAAGAAGTGATCCAACCTTCTAGCGATCATGTCATCCCCTACTCGACGATTTCTCTAGGTGGGTTGATACCGTTCCAGATCAATGTCAATAAGATGATGTGTTTCAAGTAATTGTAAAAAAAATTCCGAGAGGGTGTCAACATGTGCATGAATTCCCCAACATTATGCTCTTCCTGGGTAGAGATTAAGGTCCCCTATGATGATAAGGTGATCGAACTTCATAAAGGATTTGTTCATGAGATCATTCCATAATATAGCTTGATCATGGAAAGGTCCATATCTATTTACAATTTTGAATTGAAACCCAAATTCTTCTGCGATAATATCCACTACAACATAATTTTGGCGGCCCCAAGCATTGATTATTTTTACAGTTTTGCAGTTTATACCCAGTGCTTCCCCCATGAGCGCCCCTTCGCATCAATAGCAAAAAAAATCCAATATTTGTAGAATCCTTCCATTAAATGTTCAACATTCAGGCTTCAACCCAAATTTTCTTGAAGGAATATTATATCAAGGTTGTCTCACAAGATCATTTATTTCAAAACTAGCTTCTTGGAGGGAATATCTAACCCTCTGCAATTGAAGGATAACCACTTCATGAGTGCTCGATAGATGTGGTGTTCCTTGCTCTAAGAACCCCTCCTAAGGATAATTATCTCCCAGCAATGATGTCAAGGCATGCCCTATTCATGGCTTTGGATATGAGGGATTGTCGCCCTCTAGGGATTTTGTGAATCTTATGAGGGGAGAGGGGACCCAAACCTGCCCCAAGACCTTTAGGGAGTGCATATACGCTAGAGGATTTTGATAGAGATCGGAAGTTGTATCTATGTCCCTTATATGACCCTGAATAGTCACTACTTGGGGCAGGGAAGGATGTGGATGGGTCCAGGAAACATGCAGGAATGGTGTTTATAGGACAAGATAAGACCCCCAATCCATGTGATGGAGTAGATATACCAGATGTAGAAGAATTAGAAGATAAGGGAAAACACTCAGAAACGATAGATACACTGATACAAGTATGAGGGGGATGAGAGATAGAAGTACCCATGTCAAAAGCAATAATAAATCCCGTCCTCAAAGCTTCCACACCCGAGTGTAACCAAGACCCAGGATATTGTGACTTTGTTCCTCATGTAGGCGCATCTCTCGCAGGAGATCCTAGTCTATTCAACGAAGTTTTTCCTGGGGTAACATTCTCATCCGAAACCAAGCGCCCTTGAGACTAACTTCCCTCTAAATTTACACCTGCATCTTGATCATTCTCTTGAAGCAAGGGGAAGTCCTTGTATACATGCATGACCTCATGACAATGTCGATGTATGAAAAGTATGCCCTCATAGTCCAATATTTGATTTTGAACATGGCCTCTATAATGTAGGATCAATTTAACTACCAGGTCTCCCTTATGTCAAGATATACCAATACTCTGGCGAAAGTCATCCTCTTAGTTTCTAGATAAGATCTATCATAATCCAGGTACATGCCAATATCATCTCCAATGAGCCGAAAAACATACTTCGTCCATAATTGTAGAGGCAAACCTAGAAGTCTAACCCAAATTGGTCCTGCCCCCAAATGCTCATGTTCCGGGTCAAATAGTGGAGTCCAATACTTTAATAGAACCAATGCCATTTCTATGTTCTAATGATGAGATAATACTGAGGTCGTGTGTTCATTTGAGTTGAATCTAAGAGTAAACCAACCTTTCGGCAGAGTGCAAACCGATGGTAGGACATTCAAGACCTATCCCCAAATTTCTTGTGCCCATTTATTTAGGCGAGAGGTAGAATAACTTCTTCCCCTAATTCTGCAGACCAAAACCCTACCATATGTATCCATAATGTCATCCAATCTAATACCCTCACCAAGGACTATGGCATGATATTTTTCCTTAACCTTGGGACATTTATTTTCTTTGACTTCTTGGAGGCCACCTCCTGCTCCTCACTAGATAGAATATTTCCATCGAGGGTGTGTTGTTCAGTGTGTGCTTCGGGACTCTATGGAAAAAGGGAGGGAATGTTGTAGATAGGTCCTGGACCATTGCTCGAGATTGTAACCTCTTGATTCACAACTCCTCCCTAGGGCTTGTATCTACCAATAGAAATCCAGTGGAAGCCAACTGGTGCAAGATCACAGAAGGATCGACCTCGGACACAACCACCAGCACTCGTAAAGGGATTCCAAGATGTGGATGGTTTGATTCTTCTAGAGTTGCAAGCATGGTGCCACACTCACTTTGTAATTTGCTAACAGAAAATAAACTACTAGGGTTTAAGCATGTTTCAGTGAAATTTAGGGCTTGAATTGAAAAACCAGTTGAGCTGACAAATTGATCCAAAGAATTTGACTATCCTTCCTAGAGCGATACAGGGAACATTGCTTTAATTGAAATGGAGAGAGATGTGTCTGCCTGTCTGAAAGGATGATGAGGGGAAAAGTGGATCCCTTCTAAAATTTCAGACAATGAATTACATATTCCCAAATTGGGAGTTTCAGGTGTCGCCTCCATCTCCATCCATGGATGTTGAGGTGTAGGTTTTGTCCAAATGGATATATTCTCAATGGGATCTTCATAATAACTGACCATCTCTTCTTCCATGACGATAATCCATCCCGTCACAGTATAAATAAACCCAAAAAAAAATATTTAATTCAACCTCAACCACCAAATGTTGCAAAGAATAATCCCACCTACAACCACAAAGCCCCAAACCACCCTTCGTAGTGTGAAAGAGAACCTTCCTTGGTGTCCAAGCAAAAGTTTCAAAATAGAGGCATTAGTGGATGACCGAATGAATCAGTTGAGTCAGGTTAGGTCAAGTAGATAAAACTCTAACCTAATTTATCAACTAACCGCAAACACGATATCGTCGACTACAAATCCCATCTTATTTTTTTAAGAGCTTTCTCCCTCTATACCTTTTATCCATATGGAAAAAACCATTAGATTCTTGAGTCAAAATACATTTTTTAGTACAAAATAGTAGTCCAGAAGGGATGTTTGTCTATTAAACCATACTAGGAGTTAATTTTTGCACATGTTATTATTATATTTTTTAATGTTATATGTCAACTTCATATTGATCACTAAATAAATTACACATCTCCCTGATACTAGGCTATATAAAGCCCCTTTAACTGAAACAATAATTTTCATCTTATTCCATAACCTTTTTCACCTTTGATTTAATTTCCATAACCTTTATTCTACCAATGTTAATAGTCATATAAATATAAAACAAAATCCTTGTGAATTTTAGCTTGTTCATATTATAGGGACTCATCATTACTTATCATCATAAGAACAATATCATTAAAAGGGGTGACTACTATGACTAGCTAAATTCGAGTAGAGACAATCTTTATCACCTATACTACAATTAGTGCTTTCCAAACCAAATCTATCAATACTACCAATGTAAACATTAATCTACCAAATCTACCAATACTACCAATGTAAACATCAATCTACCAAATCTTTCAATGTTAATAGTCATACCCATAATAAAACAAAATCCTTGAGAATTTTTACTCTTTGAGATCATAAGGACTTATTACTAATATCATCATAAGAACAATATCATTAAGAAGAGTGACTACTTTCCTAGCTATATTCCAGTAGAGACAGTCTTATGTATCACCTATATTACAATTAGTGATTTCCAACCAACTCTCTGTTAAGATTAATGCTTACATTGGTATATTTGGTTTCTTAGGTTGTTGGAGATTGGTGAGATATCCTCTCAACCACAATTTCCAAAACTAGAATTAGTTAGATCTAGTTCCAACTATATAAATATCACATATTTGAGTTCAAATAGTGAAAAACAATATATTGTGTGTGCAATTACATCTTTTATCATGTATTTGAGCCGATTTTGGCTTAACTTCTTCACGGTAGGTTTTAGGAGATGTGAGATCCATGATAGTTAATCCTCTATAAATAAGTAAGTTTGCATACAAGAATGATTGATTAGCTATGAGTGCTCATTCCGTTGTTTGTTTATGTAGTTAATTTTGTGTGTCTATTCATTGTTTTGTTATGAGAGAGGTGTTATCACTTCTATTTAAAGAAATCACACTTATACTACGATATGAGGATAGAATGTCATCAATTGACAATTTGGATGGTGCTTGTTTCGTGAGGAGTTTCAATTCCGTAGCATCAACGTTAATTACACTGGATTACAAAAATTTGATAACATCGTTGTTTTTATAGAAACACTTAGAATGCTATTTCAAACAGTTGGAACAACAAAAAATAAAGATCCATCTGGTTTTGAGTTAATTCTTATTAGTTCTGGTACAGTATTTCATATTTCTTTAATTATAACCTTTGAGACTGACGATACCTTTATCTCCATGAATTTGTTGAGGACCCTCCAAAAAGGAATGTATCCCTAGGGGAACAATGTTATGGGTATTAGCCAAGAAATATGTCAGTGAAAATTTGTTGCTTAGAAATTTTCTTGACAACTTCAACAACATCTGGTATATAGATTTTGATAATTCAAGTATGTACTGAATGTAAGCTCTATGGCCATTTATTTAAACAATACCAAAAATCTTGTCGCAAATGTTGTCATCTAGATGGCATGTTTATGTATGTGGACTACTTTTCAATCACTCTAAGGACAATCTCTAGTCAAAACACACTATTAGTGTTTTATTTTTCATATTCAAAGCAAGAAACCTAATGACCAACAACTTTGTCTGCAAACATGACCTGTTGTCAAGATTTATGGCGATATCCAACTTGCATGCCAAACAAGACACCTTCCTTTCAAAATAATTTCTCTATTTATCCTGGAGAGAACTACAGGTGGGGACTTATGTGGAAAGGGAAACCATTTGAAATTTGAAATACATGATAGGTAAGAGGTCAAATTCCTAGTGCTAGAAATTTTAAGTGTAATGCTCACTCATTCAGAGATCCACACATGTGAGGTGCCATATATTTCATGGAAATCATTGACGATCCCTTAATGAAGTTGTTGATTCATGCTTAATGGTAAATATGGATGTTCATCATTGGGATATGGAGTAATGCAAGAACGAGGACCTTTTCATGTAAACTTAGATGGAAAAATCGCTTTACTACAAACCCTACACATAGAACCAAGTGGTGTTATTATTTTTGGAGTCCCCCGTTAGTTCAAGATTCTCATCCATATATATGGCATGTACTAGAGCATTCATGAAGTATACACTCAATAGAAATAGAGGGAAAGAATCATGAGAAAAGTTTGGAGAATAATGGCTTCATTCGATATTAAAAAATTTCAATTTTGTTTGTTTAGCAAAATATGGATTTTGGTGGTTGTATATGGTATACTGAAGGAAAACTATTAGTATTTTAATCATGAGTTCATCAATTGTGTTGGGTTATTTGTTTCTTTTCTATTGTTTAGTTAAATTGTTATGTAAAATGAATATGTAGATTCAATTATTGAGCACAATAGCATAGTTCAAGTTAATGGATCTTGATATTATTTGGTACCAAGAGAACATATCATTGATTTGGTTATGTTTATGCGTTGTTATATGCTGGTGGTTTGGTTGTTTTTCAGTGCTTTAAGATTATCTGTGTGTAAGTTTGTGTATGTGAAAATGAAGAAGAATGTCAAGTTGTATTGTTGACTTCTGAATACACTCAGTACCTATACCACTTGTAACTGCGAAAATTGTAATTTGCCGCATTTTGATAGATGGAAGTAAGTTCATAGAGTGATTCGGTATGAAGACAATTTTTCAAGGTAGTAAAGAATCATTGATCCTACAAATACATAAACGATGGTAAGAAGTCGTCGTGTCTTAAATGGAGCAAGTGGTAGGTCGAAGATGGTGGTTGAAGAAAGAGTGTTGTTTATGAGATTCCAGAGTGGATGGACGTGCTAATGAAGACCAATCCCAACAAAAATATTAATGTGACTTCAATATTGTTATTTGTAATGTAAGCATTACGCCTAGAAGGTGTTGGGATTAATGCCTACATTGGATATTTAGTGGATTTGGTTTGTTGGAGATTGTTGAAATATTCTCTTAACCGCAACTTCTGAAATTAGAATTATTTAGATTTAATTTCATCTCTATAAATTTAAAGTAATGAAAAATGATTTATTGTGGACACAATTGCATATTGTGTCACTCTCAATTTTTTAAACTTGATAATAACACAAAAATTACTTTTCTTCTAGTTGTCATTTCAATATTATAAAATGTAACCATGTATTTCATAGTTAAATAATTATAAATCCTAATTCGCATTAAACCTAAGATATAAATTATATTAAATAATTATTATTATAAAAATATACATATAAATAATATTTAATACTTTATAAATTATTCATAATGAAATTAACTTTAGCACACTTTTATGTTAAATAACAATAAATAAAAATTACATATAATGAAATTAACTTTGGCACACTTTTACATTAAATGATAATAAATAAAAATTATATATAAGTAATTGTGTAAAGACAAGATGATGGGATGTTATGATGAAAATAATAAATAAATTAAAAAATTAAAAAATAAATTAATTAATTAATTGGTGTAAGTCAATATCATAATTAAAAATATATAAATCAATTTTAAAATTACAATTTATGTTTGTGGATTTAAATTTAAAAATAAAAAATATTGTTAATTTTATTGTATATAAATAATAGTATTAATAAAGATTTACTTTGATTTTTAAAAATAAATTTAAAAAGATTTTATTTAATTATTTTGTAATTAAAAAGAATAATGAAGTAATTAGAAAAATTAGAAAAATGATTGTATTTTAATAATTGACAATAATGAAACCTTATAGTATAATACTATAACGACATTTTGAGGATATTTTCAACTAATATGCATTACATTATATTAAGCAAAGATAATATATATATTGCAATATCTAAAATCAGTTTAACAAACAAGTAGGAAGCATGTTGAACCTTTGTAAAGCTTCAGAAGTGCATTTCCTCAAGAAAATATTATGGATGAAGCTAAAGGCTACGCTACTAAATATTTAAGAGAAGCCTTAACCAGAGACGAAACTTTCAGCGCGTGGAGCCGCGGAGGACCCACACAGTGGGATGCCTTCACATCATTTGTTTCCAATGTTGTTTTTTTCTGATTTTTTTTAATAGAGTGGTTGTATTTGCTAGGTTTTATTCCATGAATCTTTTACATATTTGGTGAGGTTTTTTTATTATTCAATGAATCTTTTATATATTTAGTGAGGTTTTTTGTATTATATGATAGAGTGTTTTGTATTATATAATATTTTTAATTTGATTATATATTGAAAAATATTTCTAAAAATTATATTATTTAATCCTTTAACAATATGAATCCAATATACCTTTTCAAATTAAAAATTTTTTTTTTCTAAGTATTCATATTTTCATTAACATTTTTTATACCCCTTGTATTTTTCATTAATTTTGAATTCCATTTTTTATATATGTCAGTATAAAATCTTTTTATCCCATATATATCTCAATATATTATGTTATTTTTTCCTCAATATATATCTTTCAATATCAACCCATCTCATATATATCTCTTAATATATTATGTCATTTTCCCCTGAATATATATCTCCCAATATGAACCCACCTGGTATGGTATTGCTCCCCTAATAAATCTCTTGTACTTCTATTATTTTAAATAAAAACTACAATATCATTTTTTGTATTTAGTTATCTGATAAACATTAAAAAAAAATTGTACTCATTGGTCTTCTATTATATTCTATATGTTGATTTGTACTATGAATAAGTATAATATGTGCTGATATACTGGACTGACTTATGACAGTTACCGCTCCTACCCACAGTGACAAGGGATGACACTGATACTTCCTTACTAGAGTTTTAACTAGTTTATTAATACTGCTATGCTCATAAACACTTGTTTTTTCACTGATAATATTTTGGGTCTGGGTATTACCCTTATTTCATTGGGTACTACTTGTGTGATGTTTTTCTTTCAAGCTACCTTGTAGACAATGAAAAGCTTTTAGAGCTGGCAAAATTGGACTTCAACATTGTCCAATGCATTCACCAAGAAGAGATGAGGAATATCATGAGGTAATGAATTCCGCTAATTGTTCAAAACTATGTGATTTAAATTCTGAAATGAATTCGTATAAATGGTAATCAACAATTGTTGTTCTGACAATAACGTTATATTCCTGCACAGTTGGTTTAGAGTTTCAGGATTACTCCAGTTCACATTTGTGAAGAGGCCCATGGAATATTATTTGATAATAGCGGTAGGGACGATGAACCCCAATATGCCAAATGTCGAGCCACCTTTACCAAGCTGGCGTGCTTGCAGACTGTTCTGGACGACATGCACGATACTTACAAAACCCTTGAAGATTTGAGGATGTTCATAGATGTTGTCCGAAGGTACATATCATTAGAATTAATGGAGATTACATAATTATTGTTATGTAGTTATGATTGTGCTTTTCTTGGATATTCAATTCCTATTATTCATGGATTTGATTTACTATCCCTAACTAAGTGTATCTATTTATTATGGGAGTTTAATGTGAAGCCTAAGCGACATATTTGCGTGTAGGAGCTCTTGGTGATCCGTACTTGTGAGCTCCTCCTGTTTGTTTGCCAATTCATGTCTTCCATGTGCAACTCTTGACATGGTATCAGAGTTGCAGGAAAGAGAGGAGATTAAATTTGTGGCTGGGTTTGAAGGAGATTAATGGTGGTTGTCTTTTCGTGGCACATTGCCACACGTGAAGTTTTTTTTTTTAATTGTAAAGTATTTATGCATTTTTTTTTTAAGTCGCTCTTTACTTTAAAGCTTCACATAGATTTTTTTTAAAGCCGCCCTTTTTTTTACGTTAAAGCTTCATGTGGATTTCTGAATTTGGGAATTTTTTTAATTAAAGATTTTAATTCTTTAATTAAAAAAAAAAGAATTTCATTATTTTTTGAAGGAATTCTTATTTTAAAAAAAGGGGTGTGTATTTTTGGAGTGATCTTTTTTTAAAAAAGAAAAAGATGATTTGGAATTCTTTTAAGTGAAATTGGAGGAGGGCAACTTTTTTTGTGAAGGAAATTTGCAGTGAACAGGGTATTTTTTAACATTTGAGGTTTGCTCAAATTGTTAAAGATTTTATTCATTCAAGATGAATAATCAAATTGCCGAAGCTTATCTCAATGAGAGTAATAAGCTTGATGGTTCCAATTACACAAATTGGAAATTTAAGCCTCGGACTCTACTCGAGGGACAGAATGCCTATAGCATTGCCACCAGTGATGAAGTCAAGCCGACTACTGCAACTAGTGGATCGAATGCAACAATTCAAGACTTGGAGAAAAGGGAGATGAAATCAAAGGTGGTACTTAAGTTATCAGTCAAAGATTGCATCATCCCTCACATTCGAGATTGCAAGACAACGAATGACATTTGGGCAATTCTCAAAGAGATGTATGAGATCAAGAACACCAGTCGAACCTTGTACCGCAGGAAGAAGATTCTCTCAATCAAGATGGAGGAAAATGAGTCTATTTATTCATTCATATCCCAGATAAAGGAAGTTAAAAATAAACTAACTGATATCGGTCAGGCCGTGGCAAATGATGATCTAGTGACAATTACCATGAACAACATGACGGATGATTATCATATGTTTATAAGCGGATTAAATGCAAGAGAAAAGCCTTCAAGCTTTGAAGAGCTCACTGGGATTTTGCTACAAGAAGAGGAAAGGAGGTTTCTCTCAAACCTCAAAATCTAGATCTTGCACTGATGACAAAGTTCAAGCCAAAAGGGAAAGCAATGGCTAATCATAAGAGAGGCAGTGCATCATGGAAAAGGGCACCACAAGGTATGACCTTGCATAAACATGACTCTGCTCCTAAACACTTTTATTGTGGTAAGATAGGCCATATTGCTAAATTTTGCCACAAGAAAAGGCAGATGAGGAGAGGTACAAGCAGAGAATACATACAGGCCATTTCACTGATGCAGATGCAGATCAAAATCAGGATGTCAGATTGTTTATGGCTGAGGCTGACACTACTTTAGTTACTGAGGAGGATGAATCAGATATTTGGTTTGTAGATTCTGGAGCCTCCTCACATATGACAAGTAAAAAGCAATGGTTCAAAAATTTTAGAGAATCCAACGCTGGAGTAAAAGTATACCTTGGAGATAATAGAGGGTATAAGATCAAGGGAAATGGATATGTCCTTGTTACTCTGCCTGATGGAAAGATCAGGAATATATCTGATGTGTGGTATATTCATGGTATTAAGAAGAACCTGATTTCTATGTCAAAGATTACAGATCGGGATCTCAAGGTAGAATTCTTTAAATCTCATAGTATTATAAAAGACTTGTTGGATTAGATGAAGCCTATTGCTACAAGTATTCGCATAGGAGGACTCTACAAACTGGATGTGAAGAGTACGCCACAGCAAACCTTGATGTCATCGGATAATTCTACTGAAAAATTGTGGCATCAACGACTTGGGCATATCAATTTCAGTGACCTCCTTTTGTTGCAGAACAAAGGTATGGTAGATGGTCTTCCTGTTTTGAAAATGTTGCATATTGATTGTGAAGCATGTGCATTCGGTAAATAACAAAGAGATGAATTTCCTTCCATTAAAGATAGGAAACGGAGGGATATACGCGAACTTGTACACACTGACTTATGTGGCCCAATGCAGAAAAGATCGTTAGGACGGGCTTACTATTTTTTAATCTTTGTTGATGATTGTACAAGATTCACATGGGTATATTTTCTTAAACAGAAGAGTCATGCTTTTGAGTATTTCAAGCAATTCAAAAATATGATTGAGAAGCAGACAGGAAAGTTCATCAGGATTCTTCGATCAGATCAAGGTAGAGAATTCAAGAAAGAGGTTTTCATCAAATACTGCAATGAGCATGGGATACAACAACAATTTACAACACCTTACACTCCTCAGCAGAATGGAGTAGCTGAGAGGAAAAACAGAACACTGGTGGAGTGTGCTCGTAGTATGTTGAAAGGTAAGAATCTAACTAATGGTTTTTGGGCAAAAGCTGTCAATACTGCAGTATATTTGAAGAATAGGAGTCCTACTAAAAGTCTTGATTATAAAACTCTTTTTGAAGCATTGTTTGGCTTCAAGCTTGCAGTAAGTCACTTTAGATTATTTGGTTGTAAATACTTTGCGCATGTTCCCAAAGAGAACAGGAAGAAGTTAGATTCAAAGACCATTAAATGTACCTTCATTGGATACTGCAGTGAGTATAAGGCTTATAAAATGTTTGATCCTTCTACTCACAAGGTGTTTGTTAGTAGAGACGTAGTATTCCATGAACAGGGTGATGATGGAAATCTTGTTCAAAACAATGAAGAATGGCATGTACCCTTACTTTCAGATGAGGATATTGAAACAGGGATCAGTCAGCGACATCAATAGCAGCAAGAACAACAGCAGCAGCAGCAGGATAAAGAGGAAGAAATCGAGTTCAGTCCACAAAAAGAAGAACACATCAGAATAATTGAACCCCCACCTCTCAAGAGATATAGCAAGCCGAAGCAGTTATTAGCTCGATAAATGGTTTGTGCGCTCATGACTGGTATGTTAAACATTGCAGAACCTTCTAATTTTTATGAAGCTAGTAAGAGTTCTGAATGGAAGGAAGTAATGAAAGAGGAATATGAATCTATTATTAAGAACAATACTTGGGATCTGGTAAAGCTTCTTAATGATAAACAACCCATAGGTTGTAGATGGTTATTTAAGTTGAAATTTAAAGTAGATGGGTCTATTGATAAGCATAAACCAAGGTTGGTGGCAAAGGGGTATTCCCAGAAAGAATGTATTGATTTTGAGGAAACATTTGCCCATGTTGCAAAACTAAATACCATTAGACTAATTATTGCTTTAGCCACTTAGCATCATTGGAAAATACATCAATTGAATGTTAAATCTGGTTTCTTAAATGGTGATTTAAAAGAAAAAGTATACTTAGTGTAACCTGAAGGGTTTGTTAAGAAGGGAGAAGAGAACTTAGTATGTAGATTAAAGAAAGCTTTATATGGTTTAAAATAGGCTCCTAGATCCTGGTACGAAAAAATTGACTCATTTCTCCTCATGCATGGTTATAAACGAAGCAAAAATGATCCCAATTTGTATACTGTGTTTAATGATGAGGGACAGATAGTGTTGATTTCTTTATATGTAGATGATCTGATCATGACAGGGAGTGCAGACAATCTCATTGAAGAAATCAAGCAGAAGTTATCACAAAAATTTGAGATGAAGGACCTTGAAGAAATGCATTACTATTTGGGTCTAGAAGTTTGGAGAGATTCAAGCCAAACTTTCTTGTCCCAGGGTAAGTATGCTAAGAGTTTGTTAACTAAATTCAAAATGGATGAGTGCAACGCTGTATTTGTGCCTTTACAACAAAACAACAAACTTCAGGTGGATGATGATTCGAAATATGCAGATGCAACATTATACAAACAATTGGTTGATAGTCTTATCTATTTGACTACAATGAGACCAAATCTAACCTATGCAGTGAGTGTTTTGAGTCAGTTCATGACTCGACCTCATGAGAACCATTGGATTGCAACGAAAGGAGTTCTGAGGTATCTGCAAGGAACTTCAGACTTTGGTATTTTGTATTCTGACTCATATGATGTTAGTTTGATAAATTATACAGACTCTGATTAGGCAAGAAATTTAGATGATAAAAGATCAATTATAGGTTATGCCTTTAGCATTGGGTCTGGGGTCATCTCTTGTTGCAGCAAGAAGCAGCATACTGTAGCCTTATCCTCAGCAGAAGCAAAATATCAAGCTATGTGCGCAGCATCATGTGAGGCAGTTTGGTTGCGTAGACTTCTCCAAGATGCAGGAGAATAACAGACAGAAGCTACGGTTATCAATTGCAATAAGTTCCATCAAATTGCCCTACAATCCTGTGTTTCATAAAAACACTAAGCACATAGACACTCAATTTCATTTTGTCAAGGAGAAGGTGCAGTCCAAAGAGATTTGTGTTGAATATTGTAATTCTTGTAATAATATGGCTGATATATTTACGAAGCCTCTGGGAAGACTGAAGTTTGATTTGTTTAAGGACATATTAGGTGTGTTTAAGAACCCTTTTTCCATTAAGGGGGAGTGTTAGAATTAATGGAGATTAAGTAATTATTGTTACGTAGTTATGATTGTGTTTTTATTGGACATTTAGTTCCTGTTATTCATGGATTTGATTTACTATCCCTAACTAAGTGTATCTATTTATTATGGGAGTTTAATGTGAAGCCTAAGCGGCATATTTGCTTATAGGAGTTCACGGTGATCTGCACCTATGAGCTCCTCTTGTGTTGTTTGCCAATTCATGTCTTCCATGTGCAACTGTTGACACATATAATTGTAGTGAAACAAAAGTTGTTTCGAATATTAGCAGTTTGATAATGTAACATTTATTATATAACAGATAAAATAGGTTATACAAGAGTTCTTTGTAGTATTAAGATGTTGACATTTTTTTATGCTGGAAAAATCTAGCAGATCAACCCTGAAGGGAATATTTTAAAGCACACCCCAAGGGCATGATCATTACATCCACGGGATTAAAGCCCACCCCAAGGGCATGGTCATTACATCCACGAGAAAATCTAGGTAGATCAACCTCGAAGTGAATCTTTTAAAGCCCGTCGGCCAGATTAGCAGGGCCTAACCTCAAGGGCGTGGTTGTTACATCCTCGAGAAACGTTACATCCAAGAGAAAATATGGGCAGATCAACCCCAAAGGGAATCTTTTAAAGCCCGTCAGCCAGACTAGCAGGGCCTAACCCCAAGGGCGTGGTTGTTACATCCACAGAAAGGGCGTGGTCGACCACTGGAAAATCTAGATCAACCCCGAAGGGAATCTCCACCAGAAAATTTGGGTAGATCAACCCCAAAGGGAATCTTTTGTTACATCCATGGAAAGGGCATGGCCGCTACATCCACTAGCAGGGCCTAACCCCAAGGGTGTGGTTGTTACATCCATAGAAAGGGTGTGGTCGTTACATCCACCGAAAAATCTAGATCAACCCCTAAGGGAATCTCCATTGGAAAATCTGGGCAGATCAACCCCGAAGGGAATCTGCTGTTACATCTACGGAAAGGGCGTCACCGCTACATCCATTAAAAAATCTGGGCAGATCAACCCCAAAGGGAATCTGTTATGAAACCAGCTCGCAGAAATATAGAAAAGATAGATCAACGCCTTAGAAATAAGCCTCTTCAAGGGGACAACCTCTTTTACATTACACAAATGAACAATTCTTAGATGATACAAATGACAAGACCTCCTTTCTATATATAGGAGTCTAAGGGGTCATAATATAATCAAAGCCGACCTAACAATAATAATGTAAGGGCACAATAATAACAAGGTTGGACTTCTATGGGGCACAATAATAACAATATGGGGACTACATGGGCACAACAATATAATAAGGGGGTTTTACTAATAACAATAAAAGGTTACACTAGTAGTATAGGGACCTAACATGCCCTTCTCCTTCAAAAAGTGTTGTCTTCAGCGCTTGAGTAGTTATTGATGCTTCTATATAAAATTCTCATCCTTCCATGTGGAATCTTCAGGGGGTAAGTTCTTCCACTTGATGAGATGCTCTAAAATTGATTGATTTCATAGTTGTCAACTTCTCGGTTCTGTGAATGCTTCAGGTTCCAATATGATTTTTCCTTCCTTGTCAAATTCTGGCAATATTGTTGGAATTGGAATCTTCGACAACTTTTGAATGAGTTCCCACCCTACTTCGTCATTCTTCCATTCATCCCTTGCTTTGTTTATCAAATTTGGTTGGATAATTATACCAACCTCTACCATTTCTGCAGTCATATGTTCAATTTCACTCTTTTGGGCATATGGATATCTATAAGGCCTGACATTTGGAGGAACAATTCCTAAAATAAAATGAATAGCATGATCATGATCACGAATACATGGGAGACCTTTGGGAGTCTCAAATACCTTGGAATGATTGTCCAAGACTTTTTGGAGATATGGATAAATACATGATTTCGATGTGGGAACCATTAGTGAACATAATTGTGCAATTACGCCTCATTGTTCTTTCTTTAGAAGCTTTTTCATTCTGTTAGCGCTGATTATCTTCCCTGATTACCCTGTGATACCCCTTAATTCAACTTTTTTTCCTTTTGAAGAAAATTTCATGAAAAGCTCTTGAAAATTAAAAGCTATTGTACCCAAGGATTGTAGCCATTGGAATCCTAGTACAATATCAGTACCACACATTGGAACGGAAAGCATTGGGCTATTCAATACATATTCTCCCATAGATAGCTTGATATTATGGCACTTTCTAGAGCAATTTATGGTTCCTCCACATACAACCGTCACTTGACACTCTGGTGCTAGATATAGGAAGCAATTCAATTCCTTGGCTATCTTACAATTAATAAAATTATGGGTACTACCCGAATCAATCAATACTATTACCTTTTTCTTTTTGATATGTCCTTCTTTATAGTTTGAGGAGTGGTAATTCCGGCTAATGCATTACAAGATATGGTTGGATTCATTTCTTCTTTCTCAATGTGATCTTTCACTTCTTGAACCTTTTTCTTCTTGATATATCATTCTATCTTGAGAGTTTGAGGAGTGGTAATTCTTACAAATGGTTTACAGGATATGGTCGGATTCATTTCTTTTTTCTCTGGGGTTGGGTCCTAGCATATATCCTCTTCTTTTGATGTTTCTTGATCTTTTTCTTCTTCCTCTTCATACTCTATATAAAATAATTTCTTCTCAGTACACTTATGACCTTTAGTGCATTTGCTATCACAATTATAACAAAGCGCTTTTTCTCTTTTTTCTTCCAATTGTTGTGGTGTAAACCTTGTAGGTTGTGGAAGGCTAGGAGAAGAAACACTTCCATAATTATAGTCATGAGTGGTTGGATTCCTTGTTTCCATAATTTTGCTTTCAATTTTTCTTGCCCACCTAAATGTCTTCTCCAATGAATCAGGTTCCCAAAGACGAACCTCATGTTGAATGGTATCCTTTAAAGTACTTATGAAAACATCAATCCTTTGCTTCTCTGGAATATCATTTACCCTTATATTCAATTTTTGAAAGTCCTGAATGTGCTCTACCATTGAACACTTTTGTTTGAAATTTATCAATTGGCTAAACAAGGTGTTTCTCTTTGTATCCTCATAATGTGCTATCATTTCCTCCGTAACAATTGACCACGTAACAAGTGGTTTACGAGAACAAAGCCTTTTATACCATAAAAATTGATTTGGTTCTAAATATGAAGATGCAATACATACCTTTTGTAACAGTTGCACCTCATGTAGATCAAAATGTTGCTCCATTTGTAGTATCCAATTTACCGGATCCTTGCCATCAAACTTCCTCATATCGTATTATCTTGATTTTAGGAGCTCGATATTGAAACGACTATAACTCTGTAATTTCGGATCTTCTAATTTTGAAATTGCGACATGCAGTAGCTTTCTGTGTCCTCTTTCCAATGCCACCAGTCTGATCGAAATTGGATTCTCCAAAAAAGAGTTATGCACAATCTCCTAAGATGACCAGATTATATACCTTTTTAGAAGAGCGAACTTGTATGAAGTGCCACATGTCACTTTTTTGACCTTTGGATCTAAAAAATATACACAGGAAACTAAATTTCGTTCTCTTTCTGTAACTTCTTACGAAATTGTAATCTGATGCTCAGAGAGATAGTTATGATGATTTTCCAAAAGTGCCCTGTTTGGAATGTAATTCAATGGTCTGCAAAAACCCTAACTTCCTCAGACTATATTTCCTAAAATGTAGCGATATGGGATCTAAAATTCGGACCTGAGGTTCAACGCGATTTCATTTCAAATGGGTTTTCTGTTTCTCTTCTGAAACGTCGCAAAACACAAGTTATAGAAAAAATTCCACGATGACCTATTTGGAACAGCGAAACCCTAGAATCCAAAGCTCTGATACCAAATGTTATGAAACTAGCTCACAGAAAGATAGAAAAGATAGATCAACGCCTTAGAAATAAGCCTCTTCAAGGGGACAATCTCTTTTGCATTACACAAATGAACAATTCTTAGATGATACAAATGACAAGACCTCCTTTCTATATATAGGAGTCTAAGGGGTCATAATATAATCAGAGCCGACCTAACAATAATAATGTAAGGGCACTATAATAACAATACTAGGCTTTTATGGGGCACAATAATAACAATATGGGGACTACATGGGTACAAAAATATAATAAGGGGGTTTTAATAATAACAATAAGGGGTTACATTAGTAGTATAAGGACCTAACAGAATCTCCACCGAAAAATCTGAGTAGATCAACCCCGAAAAGAATCTCTTAAAGCCCGTAGGTTAGACTAGCGGAGTCTAACCCCAAGGACGTCAAGGAGAATTGACCTTGTAACCTTCCGATCAGCAAAGCACTTAACAACAGGGACTTGACCAGTTAATCTAACCCTTGGGGCTATTAGGATGTTGATATTGTAAATGATATTATAAGCCATTATATGAATTCCATTTACAAAATTTATTATAACATGATTCATAAAGTGGCCTTAAAGTTGGAGAAGAACAAAAAAGTGAATGGCTTACCTATTTTTGGAATCTAGTGAGTAATCCTCTTTAACAAGGCAACAACAACACCCACACTCATACCCATAGGTTTTGGACAAACAAACATAATCAGCAAGAGGATTGCAAATTTTGAACTGAAAAATAGGTGGGAATAATGGGTGGGTAAGAATAATCAAAGTAGAAATTGAATTAGATTGTAGAAATATTTCAGAATTTAATAAATAAAAATTAAATTCCTAAACTCCAAATATTTTCATATCTAACAACAATTTTTTTTTTGTGTGCCAAATCTACCGTCAAAAGAAATTTGTAATCGTATGGTTTTAAATTTAATTTAAGAGGATGCAGCCAAATTCTTGGAGTTAGTAGTTCCGATTAAGCTTTTCCTATGGGTCCATAATCAATTAATATTTAATCGTAAATTTCTTCAAATTAAACAGCAAGAGGAGTAACTCCTGAGTTATTTGCAAAAATCGGAATGGCAAGCGGCCCAACGGCGAGAGGTTTTAGAACAAATCGAGAATCCTGAATCAAAAAATGAGTTCATAGAACAGACTAGCTACTTCACCCGGCTAATCGACGACATCATGACATATAAGGTAGGTTGACTTGCGTATTATACTTACACTTCTTTGCTTATTTGTTTTCTCTAGCTTCAATTACTGGTACTACGGGTTATTTTGGAGAACAGATCAATTAATTTTTGAAGGATGCACAGAGTGAGAAGGGTCGTGGAGAATTGGCATCCAGTGTCGAACGTATCTTTTTGAATGTACAGAGGAAGAAGCCTTGAATCACATTGAATGTCTCATGGATGCCGCATTGAAGGAGCTAACGATGGAGTTTATGGCCAGACAGCAATGTTAAAATGAGTTAATTATTTTAGGACTAGGAGTTAGTTAAAATTAGAGAGTTATTAAGTGAGTGTTGAGTCTAGTCTAGTGATGGATTATTTGTAGTGTGTGGTTGCAGGTCAAGGTATCGTCTAAAATATGATGGATTATTTTTAGTGTGTGGTTGTATGTCAAGATATCGTCTAAAATATGATGGATTATTTTTAGTGTGTAGTTGCAGGTCAAGTTATTTTTAGTTTGTGGTTGCAGGTCAAGATATCATCTAAAATATGATGGATTATTTTTAGTGTGTGGTTGCAGGTCAAGATATTTTAAACAAATCACTAGTCAAAAATGTTAAATATCCTTCACCGAGTTTAAGCTTTATGTGATCAATAGAAAAATCGTGTGATTTGTGTGAGAATTTATATCTTGTCCCCTTTGTCTTTTCAACAAATTAACGTAGAGAGAAAAAAAAGCAAATTAACAAGAAAAGAGAAATTTATATTTTGTCGTGGCTAATGTTATAACTCACATAAAATTATATACAGAACACAGATTCGTGTATTCTCGGTGCTTTATGTTTCCATGTTGATGGATTTGTCTTTCTGCACAAGATGCCTTTTCGGACATCTGACTTTTGCTTGTTTCTCGAAATGTCTTGGATCGTGGCTTCTGTTGTCACCCTTTTGTATCTTATGATGATTTTTATATTGCCCCAATATAGTCTATGATGTTTTTTTCTAACTATATATGCAGAACACGCAGAAAGCCTCGACAGAGGATTAACACGGGTTATTATTATCATGAAAAGCGTTAATACGCAACCGGTGTTTAACTCCAAAAGCATTAGCGTGGAAAGAGTCAACCAAAGTGAAAACGAGGAAGTGAAATTTGGTATTCACGTTGATTTAGTTTATGAGAGGGCCTTTTTAAAAGGCCTTTTAATACAAAAGAAGTTTTTCGTTACTACATATTCATAAAGGATATTATTGTTAAAAGGTCTTTATCGTAAAGAGATTTTCTTTTTAATCTATATTAAAAAAATATTATTTAATGGTTTTATTTAGGGTTAGCAAAGTTTAAAAAGAGATATTATTATTGGAAGAGAAGAGTTTTATCTTAAAATGGGTATTTTTTTAAGAAAAACAAGTTTCTCAAATTTCTAACCCCAATTTTTACTATTTGCACATAGAGATTATGATGTGTGGGCTATTAAGATGGTGACCATGTTGCAGGGACATAATGTTTGGGATTATGTCTAGTTTCAATTTTCAGAACCTAAGAATGAAGCAAAACAACGAGCTCTCACAAATGCAGAGAGAGAACAATGGAAGAAAGACAAGAAGAAGAATGCACAAGCGTTGCAACTTATCTAGCAGGGAGTGGACCGAGCAGTGTTACAGAATATTATGATCACGTTTTCAGCAAAAAAGAGTGGGATACTTTGGCGACAAAATATAAAGGTATGGCCAAATTCAATATTGTTAAGTTATAGAATACAAAAAGAGATTTTGAAAGTCTGCAGATGAAAGAGACAGAGGAGATCGATTCTTTCATGAATCGGGTCATAATTGTCATAAATCACGTTTTGTGTGATCAATAGAAGAGAAGCAGCTTGTGTGTGAATTTGTGTTTTGTCTCCTTTGTCTTTCCAACAAGTAGCAGTAACCGCTTCCTTTTCACCTCCAAGAAGATGATTTTTGAAGTGGTCAAAGGCATGTTGGGCATTTACAAATATGGAGATACCTTCTCCCCTCCCAATATCCAAGAAACCATGAATTATGTTAAAGAATCTAGCAACCTTTATTTGCTAGTATATGTCTACCACCAAATAATATACTTGTTTTGATTCGACAGTGGTCATATACTACCCTGCGCATTTATGGATCGATGGAATAACAAATAAGGCTCGGTATCTCTGATCCAGCGTCTGCCATCGGAATAGCGATGCTCAAGAGCGTTAAAAGCACACGCATAATTAATGGGGGCAGATAAACTAAGACGTTTAATTGAAGTTTTATTTCATCATGTGTTTGGTAAATGCGTTTACCTTAATTTTTTTCAAAACTTACAAAAAATTAAAGATGTATGTCTAATGTTAACCTTATAACTAAAATACAATTTAATGTTAACCTTATAACCAAAAAATAATTTATTTGTTGGATTATTTTGAATCTATTTTTTTAACCTGTGATTAGTTGTGTCAGCTCTCGTCTTATTAAGCCATGCCATAATTGTAGGCTTGTACTCCGCCTGCGAACTCATACTGCTGACTTGAGCATTCATGAATGATTGTATGATTATTTTGATATGTTTTTTACACCATGGAACCACATTGATCCTACTATTTCTTAGTTTTCTTGGAATTTTCTCTACAAATGATCTATTTAGTCTTTCCCTGCCATGTGATGCAACAACTATTTTAGTTTTCTTGGAATTTTCTCTACACATGATCTATTTAGTCTTTCCCTGCCATGTGATGCGCCAAGTTAATTCCCTAGGGGGTTATTAAATACATTGTAATTTAATATTTCCCTGTCGAAGGCGTTTATTTAAGGGCAGGTGCCATGAGAACCTTGCGTTGTCTCTCGAAAGCACATGGGAAAATGCCGCATATAAAATAAATAATGTATATAAAATTGCCACGTTTTCACTACACAACACAGTGTCAGTATACAAACCCTTTACGAGCTCTAGGGTCTCATTGGCCATCGGCCTACTTGTGAGCAGTTTCACCACGGGTGATGCCAACCATGGAGCGAAATTTCCATAAATGATAGGGAGTGGTTTGGAAAGTAAACATTTCATACATGAAGCCGACAAAATGTTTTTATGTTCCATAGATAACATGTAAACAGTTTATATCAATTTACTGGAAAGCGTTTATTTTTGGTTTATTTCAAAATATTATTATACTGGTCGTAGGTATAGTATAAAGCATTCCATTCACTTTTGATTGGGTATTAGTTTATTTTTTAGCAAAATTTTATGACTCTTATGCATAGTTTAATATTAGAAATTTATTTTTTGTTATTTTTTATTATTATTTAAATTTATTTATTTGTAAGGTGATTGGTTGAGGTTTTATTATGGGTTGTTTAGTAATTTCTATTTTTATTAATTACTATTTTTTTGTTTTTTGTTTTATTTTTTTTTTTTTTTTTCTATTATTTTTATTTATTTTTTCTACAATATTTAAAAAATGAGTTATTATTATATTAAAAAAATATTTTAATATATATATAAACAATGTTAATTAATCATATTTCTTAATTTTTGGTGATGAAATTCAACAATACAATATTTTATTAATTGTTTTATTTTTGTGAATTTAATATTTGTCTTTATTATTTTTTATCTAATTAAGCTATAATTAAACTATATTTAAGCAACTCTTGTTAAATTTTATATTTAATATTAAAAATTTGATAAATTTTATATTTAATATTAAAAATTTAACAAATTTTAATTTATTTTGATATTTATTATTAAAAAGCACTGGACTAGGTTCCGAGTACGTCTATTACCACTCCATAGCAAAAATTAAGGGAGTTGTCTATAATGCGACTTTTTGGAGATTCCGGTGACGGAATCCGGCGGAAGAAATTGAGGTTAAATCTTGATTTGTTGCAGTTAAAATGGTTTTTTAACTGCATATTTGGATTCAGCACTCTGAAAAACCCCTGGGACGGTTTCATTGTGCAAAAACTAGCTATCAAACTTGTGATTCCAATAAATTCTTGCCGGATTTCGACCGAAAAAACCCGCCAGAAAAACCTTTAAAAAATCGCGTTATAGACAACTGCAAAATTAAGTTCACTAATCCTTATGCTACGTGGTTAGAATATATATAATTGTAGCGAAAAATGTGATGGGTTAAAGAAACGCTTGAATGCAAAAATTTGCTTTATGGAAATCATGTGAAATATTTAATATCTTCATATTTGTGATAGAGATATTTTTTTTTTTTTTTGAATTATATGTGATATGATATGTAATTTTATTATATTGTATATTTGATGTATTTTTATATTAATTTAAAAAGTTATATTTAAAAAGAGATGAGGAAAAATAATATATATATATATATATATATATATATATATATATATATATATGATATGATATGATATGATATGAATGATAAAAAGGAAAGGAGAAATAAAAAAATAAAGGAAATATTTTGCATTCTCAAAATTTATGAGTAATATATGGTAGATGTATTACAAGCATTATATTTAGAAATTGTTAAATAGAAAAAGAGTTTTATATTTATGTGATTCAATAACAAGTAGTTGATTTGACTTTTAGCAAAATGACTAAGTTCTAGGGTGGAAAGACATGTCTTCATTTGATTTAGTCATATGAAAAGGTTGAATATTGAAAGTAAATCAGGGAAACTCTAAAGAAAAGGGGCTTGACTAACAAGGAGGAGATTAATAGAGGAGGTTAGAAGTAACATAATGGGTCACTGAATAGTTTGTTGACAACAATTTTTTTGTTTTGTTTTTTTTTTTTATGACTAGTGTAATTGATAAAAGGGATAATTATTGCTACAAATATAAACTATAAATTATATAAAATATAAATGAATATATAGTAAATATAGTTATAGTTAATTAATTGATTAGTTAATGAAGAAGAATGTTCTAAGGGACATGACCAGTCACTAAAGGGACACCTGCCTAAGTATATCAACAAGCCCTCATTGTCACATTCAACATCCTTGGACATTTCATATTATTAATAAAATATTATTTACAAATATCTTTGTGTATTTTACATTTAAAGTCAACTAGCTACAATTTTATTGCTTCAGTGGTATCGGAGCCATGTGAGCCTTTGAATATTATCTGCTACACAATATGCCATTAATTTGATGTCCTAAAATCATTGAGAATTTAAGTGAAATTCGAGAATCATTTTAGCAATTAACAAATTTATTCGCAGAATATTCAGTATGTCTAAAGGAAGAAAACATTAACATGAAAGGGACTAACATTAAATAATGTTCTAATTGAGAAAATGATGTTGAACACGTTGAATTGGGATCTTCTCAAGGTGACATGAATGTCAATCAAAGTGGGTATATGGCAATTGAGGATGTAAATACAATTATAGATGATGAAGATGTCAATATTACTAATTTTGATGATGAACATGAAGGGAAAGTAGTTGATGCTGATAATGGAGAGGAAGATGCGGAGGCAAAGATTTCCAAGAGAAGAAATGAATCCAAGGATAATATAGAAGGGGAGAAAATAAAAATTGATGTTGATCACATTTCCACTTGAAGCCCTTATAATGAGATAGTAAAGAAAAGCTTTATGCTAATGATGGAACAATGATAAAAAAAGAGAGGAAAACTTATGTATACAATAGAGATCCCTTGAGAATAAATTTCTTCATGAAAGGATAGACTCAAGGTTCAAAACACAACAATGGAAGAACTTGTCCTAAAAGATACGAGTGTTAAAGTTAGAGCTTTGACAGGTCTTCCTATTAATATACTTGAGGTGCCAGATGCTAATTTAGATCATGAGTTGTTCAATACATCTGATATGAAGAACTTAAAAAATGAACCAAAACAACCTTGGGATTTTCCATCTGAAAGAGAAGGTTCAACAAAACAATGAGAAAAATATTGAAATATTTGTCCAAACCCAATATCTTGAGAAGGAATAAATAAATTTCCCAAAACTAATGGAAGAGATGGAAGCCAAAGACCAAAGAATCATTCCAAGGTTCAAGCATGTCTATAAGAAGTCTCCACCCTTTAAGAAATTGCGATATATGAAAATTTTGGCTTGGATATTCTCTTCACAACAAGGTATTTTGGATAGCAAAAGGTCACCCTACATGGTGTCTTCTGCTCCATCTAGTGCAAGTAATGCAAGCATTGATTCAATATTTGTTGCAAGGAATGATCACGAGGTTAGAAATAAATTTAAGAAGAAAATTTCATGTTGACCATTTTTAGGCTTTGGTAAGAGGCGATTCTTAGAAAGAGCCATGGTTGAATTTATAAAGGGACTACAAATACAAAAAATGTTATGGTCTGGAATCTATGATGGAAATGTTGCCAATAAAAAGGATAAAAAAACAATATTTGAATCCACCACAGACAATGAAAAGACTGAATATATTCAGAAGGTTATAGAACAATTTGCAATGAAAGATAGGGAGTACGAGGTTGTTGTTTCTCATGTTTCAAAATATTTACAAAATCCGAGGGAAGTTTCCAAAAATTGAGAAACAAGTTGGAAGGAACTCATACACGACTCCACTCTTATCTTCCTTCACAACCGCTGCCTCCCTCTGCCCCGAGAATTCTCTGTCGGCCACTTTCCCTATCCAACCATGTCCAATTCTAATCACATTGATTGTTGTCCATGTTGCTCCCTATCTCGACCAGGCATTCGTTTCTCTCTGTCCACTCTTGGTCTATGCCTTGCTAGCATTGTTCCCTCCACCACACGTAGCCACTCTCCTCAACTATGACACCTCATTGTCACCCTTCATCTGAATTTCGTTCATTTTTAGTTTTTGGTCGACAGACTGACACACTTACGACAACCATTTGGTCCACCGTTTGATTTTTACTGCAGTCAAAATGGTTCAATTCCCAGTCAAACGGTGAACTCTTGGGTCACTTATTCAAAATAAATGATAATTTTATATCTTGTATAGTTACTATAAATTATAAATTGATATATATATATATATATATATATATATTTAACAAAAAATAAATTAATTTTATTATATATTTGAATTAATTTAATTGTTAAATTATATAGGATTAAAACCTAATTCCAAAGGAATGTTATTGATGAGCTATACATGCCGAGACAATTGATGAATCATACATATCAAGATGAAAAACACAATGTGAAGAAAATTGTCAACATTAAAGCTTTAAGGACAAATCTTTTTGAAGAAAGGGGCAATGTTACGAATATAAATTATATAAAATATAAATGAATGTATAGTAAACATAATTAGGTTAATTAATTGATTAGTTAATGAAGAGGCATGTTCTAAGGGACATGTCCAGAAATTAAAGGGACACCTGCCTAAGTATATAAACGGGCCCTCATTGTAACATTCAACATCCTTGTACATTTCATATTATCAATAAAATATTATTTACAAATACCTTTGTGTATTTTACATTTAAGTCAACAAGCTAAAAATGTGTTGCTTCAATTATGTGCTTCTGTGACATGGAGTTGATCCATCCACTGCCACTATAACCACTATGCACATGGATACATATTGGTCATGGTTTCAATCAATGACCTCATAATCTTAACATAATATGATTGGATAAGTGTTTTATAGTACACTAGTTGTTGAGAACAACTTCTTCGTATTAGTCATGATGGTTGAGTGTTTAATGATGTGGGATTCTATCAATAGATTGAACACCCCATCAACGTAAGATGTCATCAATAATGGCGACCATAACTGTGATAGGTGTCAAAGACATCCAATTATATAAATAGGTCTCTAAGACCTAGCTTCTTATTAACAACCCCTTAAACATGTAAATGGTAGTTAGGTTGATTGTTATATGAATTTATTCTTGTTGTAGGCTAATTTTTAAAGAAAATTAGTTCTATAAAAGGTGTTTTCTTTAAATAGTGAAAGTATAGGATTGTCATAGCTTCCACATAGGTCATACCTGATGAGGATGGTTATGATAAATAGATGAAATTATATTTTTTATAATGACATTTAAACTTAACAAAAAAGGCTAGGCCTATAAGATTTTTTGTTTTGTTGAATAAACACATATTTAAATAAGCATATATGGTTCTCTTTTGTGTCAATATTCAAAAGTGGGAGAACCTATCATAACTCAATTTCCAACCAATAGTGGAATTAGTTATCACGAGCTATTATCCACAAATGTGAGCTATCACATCACCATTATTCAAGGAAAACCACGCCACCTAAAATAATCAACTAGCCTTTCACTCCTACCAAATAACTCTATGTCCCAGCATGGTCCCAAACTTTATTTTTTTCCTTACATCCTGTTAGGTCCTAAATCTACCTTAGGTTGAGAAAGGCAGGTCTAAGGTAACATCAAACCACGCTTAACTTGCTAGCTAGCCCTACCTGGTCGGGAGAGGGCTCTCTCCTTGTCAATCTCAGGAAAATATAGCAAATGAGGCTTGAGATGACTAATGTAAAAACTAATTTTAGGCTAGGTATATGCTCAGAGGAGTTTGATTGAGTTTTATGTTGGTTTGATGGATCAAAAGTGAAAGGCAGTTTTGGGTCCGGGGAATGAACTTAGTCTTGTAGAGATTTCTGTGGGGTGACGTAGACAAATGTTTTAGTACTTTGAAATAAGTGAAATGGAGTCTTTAGACTGGTAAGGAGTTGGAGAGGGCATGAAAGTATCAAGGATCCTCTTCAAACAGTAGAAAACATGAAAAGCTAAATAAACCCTAAGGTAGAGCACTGCAACATCAATGATTTCCACCTTTATACTTGATTCATTTAGTTAAGCTGAAAAAGAGAGAGATAATGGCACACATAAACACATGATAACTTGAATTACAAAAGGAGAAACAATACTAAATCACCTTGCCACAAGAATCCCACAAAATTTTGCAAACCCTGGTCTATTTCCTTGCTAAACTACAGAGATGAATGTACAATGATGCTCAAAGCTTTCAGAAGAGTCTGGCCTTTGAAAATGACTGAAAAAACACATGATATAGACCTCCAAACCACCTGTGATATCCATCAGGGGTTGAATCCATGAGAATAGGGGTGGTTTCAACCATTTCTAAACTAGAACACAAAAATAGGCAGTGGAACAGTTTGCCTCTAAAACCTAGGAAACTGGTTCATTCAACTCCAAACCACCTACAACTGATGTATCAACCTTATCAAGTCCATTTTTATAATTTTTACATCATATTACATCAATTTACATCATTTGAGCTCATGAATTAGACCATAAGAGAGAAAAATTCAAACGAGAAGAAAAATAGGCGAAAAACAGGCAAAATTGACACTTTTTCATCCTGTGCATAACGCTTTTTCCAAACTGCATTTGGAGGCCTTCCCCTTCACCAAATTTTCTCCAAGTAGGTTTGTTGGAAAGGTGTCTCTATCTACTTTCTAGAAAAAGTAAAATTTCTGAATTTGGTGCCCATTTGTCCCTCCAAAAATCAGTTCTCCCAACACTTCTTCCTGTGTGGCCAAAAAGTGGCAAGAGGGCATTCTTGAGGTGTTTTTGGCCCTTTTGGTCACCCAAAACTTGTCAAAAAAATTTAGTAATTTTTGGGTATTCATAATTTTCCATGGGGAATCCAAAAATGTAAATTTTGCCTCCAGAAGAGGTCCCTAGAAAAAGCGAGCGCCAGGTGGTGCTACGCACCTACTAAAAAACCCTGTTTTTTCCTTCAAAAATTCAAAATTATCAAAAAGTTTGCCAAATTTCTTGAAATTTGGCATGAGTGATCTGCATCAAGTACTATGCTGGACCAAGGAAGCTTCAGCCAAGATCTTAAGTTTATCTTGGTCTTTCTCGCTCCTCAAATTTTTCTTCAACTTGGCTTTTAGGCACCTTATCCTAGCTTTGCAAATTTTATTTTGTGCCAAATAGTGATAAGCCATGTGCCGCAACATCTTTTTCTCTTTGTTGGCCTTTTCAATTAACTTCTCCAAGTGCATATTTTCCCTCTCTAGCCAAGATTCTCGGTCAGCATCAATCTCTTGCTTGAGGGATGTCAACTTGACTTTCTTTTTTTTGTTGCTTGCTAGTTTTTTCTTATGGTTTGCAGCTCCATGATTGTCTGCTTATCCTCCAATTGCTTGTTCCATTGTTCAAGGTAATTGATGATGCACTTATCCCTTTCAAGGTTAAGAGCTAAGGCATGAATGTCAGATTCTTGCTCTTTGATGATCTCCTTGAGTTTTGAGCTTTGGGAGCCCAAATCAGCATCATCATCCTGAATCAAAATGAAATATATCTCCTGACCTTCAGAAGGGCCTTCCTCATGTAATGATTGTTTCCCTTTATCCTTTACCTGCTTTGCTGAAGAAAAAGGCAAAGTCCCTTTCACCCCGGGTGAAGATAGCATTTGCCTTTCATCTGATGAAGGAAACGAGACCCCTTCCACCCCGGGGGGAGATAGTACTCATTTTGCAGCTGCAAATAGCCTCCTTGTCCACTTTTCATAAGTGAAATATATTGGCACCCCTATAGCTTGAGCCTCATGAGCCTCTAGTTGATTTGAAAGCCCTCCTTCCTCTTGAAAAACTTATGGGGTCACTTGAGGGATTTTTAAAACCTCATGTGAAATGAAAGTGTCCCATGAAACATTCAACAAACTCAACTGATGCAAAACAACAATCTTGATCAATGAAAAATGATAAATGATGTGTAACTGTTGATGGAGAGGTTTCCTTTGCACCAGTATAGCGATTTTCTCAATGTTTCTGCATATGAAATGGAGGAGGCTCATCATCCTCACTCTAGTGAAATGCATCAATAATCTAATGTGGTAGGTGTACAAGCGAGAAAATCTCCCTTCACAGCTGAAGTATTTGATAATGAGCTTCATGAGTGGAGCATAAGTGTCTTGTAGGTATCTGAAAGGAAAGACCCTACTGTTATGCTTATGATAACTAGCCTTGATATAAGGCTCATAATGTTTTGTACTCACATGTTGTCCTTTATTCCACTATTCACCTACATTTGGAATCCTTGTTGCTTCAGCTATAGTTGCAATTGTTAAAGTGAAGGAAAGACCTACTAAGTTCACCTGGCCATTATGAAGATGAAGGAAAAATAGTCTAGCAATTTCATGGTGGTATTTCACCCTCTCCACCATCTCACAAAACTGGTAGCAAGACTGATGTTTGAAACATGTTACTGCAAGGGGACAGGCCAATAACTTTGTAAGTGTAGTGGGCTCCTCCTGGATGTGTTTTCCTCCCTTATGTGGTTTTCTCAGTGCATGAATCTCTTGGAAGGAATCACTCACTCTTTCCTCATCCCTTTCATAAGCTAAATTTGTTTCCATATTTGCCACTATATGGTGCAAAATGATGAGTATGAAGAGATTTTATTTCAAGGATAGGTGACTGTTGTTTTCTTCCTTGGAATTTGATGAATGAGACTAATGAGTGGAAGGTTTTGATGCTTGTTGTAGGGTTATTAGGGAGTAATAGGTTTTGGGAATGCAGATTAGGGTTTGGGGAATAGTGGGATTAAGTGTTAGGGTTTTAGGGTTTAGGAATAGAGGGTAGGATAAATGTCAATGAAAGAGGGAAAGGGGAAGAAAATGTCAGGAAATGTAGTGAAGGGAAAATTATGCAAAGGAGTGGACTAATAGCAAGAATGACAAAAAATTGCAAACCCTAGGCAATTTTGCAATGTGACTATGCAGCAAATTAGGGTTTGGTTTTTCACATATCAAAACACTATGAATGATGACCAAATATCTTTTTAATGGCAAATGGAGGGTTTACTTACTTAGAGGGATGGAATGTGAAGATTTTGGAGCTTATAAGGTCGATTTGCAAGAGTTTTTGGCTTGGCAAAATGGTGCGTCGCGCCAACACCTAGGTGTGCCGCACTGAACAGGTGCACCGCGCCAACACCCAGGTGTGCCACGCTAGTTCAAATCTCTTTGAAAATTCTATGCCCAGTGCGCCGCGCTGAGCAGGTGCGCCGCGCCTATGCCTAGGTACGCCGTGCCAAGAGAAAATTGTGAACTCTGCTGCAAATTTACTCTATTTGCCTCTAAGCACGATTTTCACTTTATTTCTCTCTCACTTTAAGCAAATGAAATTTTCAAATACCAAAGAAAATTTATATGCTTTTTTAATTTTAATTTTTCATTTGAAAAACCCATTTCTCTAAAGTTTCCCTTTCACTTTAATTTTAAAAACTCTATTTTGCAGTTTGGCTCTCTTTTTGTCATTTGATGGACTAATGCTTGGGTTTTCTTGTCTCTTTTGTAGGATCTGGAGTGCAGGAGTTTGGCAAGGTGACCCAGGGTTGCAGATGATACTTATTACATATAGGAAAATTAAAATTACATGAAATTTTTATACATAGAATATAAAAACTCTGTTTTTCCTCAAAACAGGGTTTAGAGGAAAAAATCAATTACTGAGTACATCATTATTGATATTTTGATGTTGAGACCTTATTAGACCTCCTCATGTGCCTACTGCCCATTATTGAGCTTTTTCATGACTATGGTGACAAACCCTAGACCTAATGAGACTTGAACACCCTAAAATGACTTATGCAACTGAAATGAAATAAAAATGACAGCAAATGATCTGTACATGTGCAAATAGGCCAGCAGATGAAAGTATGAGGGAAATTTGACAAAGAACCACTACCATCGATGATCCATGACCTAATGGAATGCAGTTGATCGGATGAGACACCTAAAATGCATGCAAAAAGAGAATTTGATCACTGATGGAGGGATGAAGGTACCGACACTAACACATCCATAGACAAGAGTTATGTTGTAGCAGATACAACCACCCTTCAAAATTTTGCCTATGATTCATTTTGGAGCCTCCCTTCTAAATCACAAGAAGTCATATTGCACTGATCTAGGTACTTGTGCTTCAACTGAGCTTTATTATTTTCATCTTGGCTTGTTTTTTCTCACTTATTTCTTTTTCTAACCCAAAAGTTGATCTCTTGACTTGGTCCTTTGACAATTCTAGGATTTCTTTAGAGAACTACAAAATTCTTGAGGGGAACTAGCCTTTCTCTTGGGAATTGTACAGCCCTGACTGCTAATGATCCTTAAGCTCAGGAAATGTGCAGTACTGGAGGGAAACTAACCTTGAGCTGGGAAATTATGCAGATATGAGAGGCAGCCCAAAGCCATTAAACCCAGAAATTACGCAAAACCCACTGTGATAAAAAAAATTGCTTAGTGCATGAGTTAGAAAGTTGCCCAGTTCTTCAAAGAACTACGCAATCTTTTAGGGAAATGCATGGCAATTTTTCCTGAAAAAGGAAAAAATAAAAAAGAATCCCTAAAAAATAGGGTCCTATTTTTAGCAACCCAAAGGAAGCACTTGAGTTATTTTGGAAACTATCGCCAAGTGTCTCTTTTTCCTTAATTTGTGGCATGCGTGTCATAAACCCTAATTTGACCAGATCTATTTAATTGATGCTCCTAGCCCTCATTTTCACACACAATATTGGAGATCTAGGATTCCTGAGGAGAACAAGGAAACGTAGGTGTGATCATCGTCGCTTTTCTAGGTGAGTTTTTATTTTCTGGTCTTTTGCCACTTTTTCTGTCACTTTTTGTTGTTTAGCTTGTGATAGTGTTGTTTCACTTGTTTCTTTGAACGAATACTAATGTTTTAACTCGTTTTAGCTTTTAGAAGTGTTGTTTCAAGTTATAGACTGCCTCTCCCAAGTGGTACATGTGTTACCCTGTTTTGCACCAATGGTCGTCGTTACAGTGACTCTCTTCACATGCTTCATTTTCCTTCAATTTGATTGATTCCTACACTTGTTTCACTTGCATGCATCAAAACTTAGTTAGATCTACACTCAGTATCTCACCATCCTTCATATCTAATTGTTTTCACACTCCCCATGGGCAGATCTGGGCTGCCCTTGCCTGGATCTCACACTTCACTACATGCATTGTGCAATCTGGGAGCTCAAGTCCTTTTCCTTGGCTTCTGGAATTGCATAGAGCCTATCCTGGGTTGGCTTTGATTGCACACTGCGCAGTTCTAGGAACCATCCTCCCATCTTAGCAATTAAGACTGCGCAATGTACAGTCTCTCTCAACCTTGGCCGAATACTGAACTACACATTGCGCAGTTCCAGTCATCAAGCTTCCCGACTGACTACTAGGACTGCTCAATGTGCAGTTCCCATAGACATTAAGTGACCTTTGTGAGCCAAAATTGTGCAATTCTTCCCATCATCAGCCTGATTTTCTGCTTGGTCTTGCCTTGAAGTTTCTTTTATTTTAAGCTGACATTTTCTTGCTATCAGTGTCCTCTTTGTCCCACAGGTACAATAGTTGTTGAGCATCTCTCTAATAATTATAGTTAACATGGCATCCAAGACAGTTGTATCAAAGGAAACCATCAAGAGAAGTATTGGGGAAGCAATTGAGCAGATATCAGTTGATCTATGAGTTTATGCAGATATTCAATTGTTCTTTGAGAAGGGTTCAACACTGACATGGTATAAAATCAAAGATACTTTTGTAGAGGACTTCAAGGAAGTCTTAGAGGACCAACAATTTTATCTTAGTATCCAGCGGTCAGGCTTATACAAAGTTGCATGCGGGTACCTCGCCTTCCCATGTGCAAACATTATCAATTCGATTGTCTCACACGCAAATGAACAAACTATGACATTGAGTAGTGCTAGTGGGATAGATATTTCCACCTTCAGGGTAGAAAACTTTCAACAGATGTATCATTTACCCCAGTCGGTGAAGCACATGGACTCATTTTTCTGTGCCACCCATAGATTTTTGAACACTAGAGATATCATCAAGTGTTGAGTGAAAGAGTCATCAAATTTTAGACATACACCCACCCACGTTTACAAGATCAAGTCCCTCAAGAAGGTTTATCAATTCTTGGTCATCTTTTCCTACATGATATATGGTCAAGGGAACATAGAACCCTTTCCTGAAGGGTCGATAGTTGTACTAGACTAGTTGGTTAGTGATGGGAAGTCATTCAATTGGTCAGATTTATTGGCTCATCAGCTGAAGATCCATGTTAATAATGCTTGGAATCCTCCCAAGAATGAGAAAACAAGATTTTATATGTCTGCATACTTAGTTGATGCAATTTGTCCCCAACAACGATTCCCTGGCATGAGCTAGACATGGACACCAAAAGAGACTGTCTTCAACATCTATTACAAGTTTCTTTCTGATTGAAGCTATTGAGGAGTGATGGAAAATCTAACTGACATTTTATCATCCCGTTGTACAAGATTCTCTCTAAGAAGGATCCACCTTTTAGGTCCCAAGAGGAAATGGACGCGATAGTAAATTTTCCATATTGGTATGCCTTGCCAGGCGGCACCTTCATTAGAGTGTTTGGTAGAGAGAAGGCTTTGCATGTTCTACCAAGGTATGCCACTGACAAGTTGATCATGCAAGAAGTGTCATATGACCCCTCCACATGGTTGTTAGCGGGACTACATAGGAAGAAGAAAGCATCATGTCCTGCTCTTCCTTTGTGAATCGAATTATATGAGATTAAGAGCTTTAAGGATGCAGATGTTGAGGCTAAGGAGATTGTGAAATTTGAGTCTGGCACCAAAGACTTTAATATATATGATCCCTATAGTATTTGCAAGGACCACTGTGCAAGAGTGTATTTTCCATGGATCCACGCGACATGTTGTTGGCCAGATGAGGACCCTTGGAGGTACTATCACAATGCCTCCAAATTCAATGAGTCAGTCCATATAGAAACAACTTGGAAGGTTACTCTACAGACAACAACAACTCTAGAAGCAAAAACAAAAACAACAATAGGAAGAAATCTAGTGCAGGACAAGGGAAAGAGGAATATTGTTGAGAACCCATAAGAAAAGAAAAGTTTCAAGATGAGGGAAAATCATATCATGGAGAAATCATATTTGGTAAGGGAAGAAAAGAGGGAGAAATAGATAAAAAGAGAAAAGTGAATGAATAGAGAAAAGCAGAGGCTGGAAGAGGAGCATAGGCAAGGTTCGATGATAGAGAAAACATCACCCATATAGGTTGATGAGTTGGAACAACCAGTAGATGAGGAAGAGGGTGAACAAACGTAGGATCGGAAGCTTTCTCAACATATTGAGTAACTGATCAAAGTGACATACATGGAGTTGGAGCAGGAGCCATAGAATGAAGATGCTAACCTGGTTTTGAGAGCACCATAAGTCATCTCTAAGTCTCTGCCACCTCCAATGTCAGAACCAGCCCCGAGTGAGCAAGGAGAAGTTGTTCTCCTTGATGATGATCTAGTCATGGTTTTGTACAATCTATCATTTGTTGAGTTGCAAAAGAATATCATGGAGGAATCACTTTTCAGATTATCACGCATCATCTACATTCATCAAGGAAAGGGTGATATTGTCAGACACTAGGAAACATCCAACCGCCCTTGCCGAAGCTAGCTTGGTCGATGCAAGAGAAACAAACTCAAACGTTAAGTACATGACGGGTGAGAGTCCTTTAAACCTGTGACCCAGGGGCCTTTTCCCTCTTTTACTCAGAATCCTGCATCCCGACGCTGAATGCACTTTTCATTAAGCTTCTCCCCTGAACAATTTTGATTGCTGATATGCAAGATCGGGCCCACTCAGGACATCGCAATCACAACATGAGGAGGGTGGCTCTTTACCCTTTTTCCATAGCACAGGCTAACTGGTCCGTACACGAACCCCTTATAAAATAGAGTGTATGGAATATCATGTCCGGGAGGATCCCCCGCATATCGGAATCGCAGGCCAAGTGAGACTAAGGTGCATGGAGTACTTTAACCTGTGCGATCATCAATTGCCGATCAGCGGGGGTGAAATCACCACTACCACATGTCACCTTATGAGTGGTGACATGTGTCACCCTGTGAGTGGTGACACGTGTCACCCAAAATTGCCCCTATAGGACCCCTAAAAATGCTGAAACGACTTGACACGTGTCCTCCATATCGCCACGTCATTTTCCATACTTCCACATCATTGATGATGTCAACTTCCATGTCAGCTTTAAGGTCCAATCATATTCCGCCACATGACCCCCTAGAGGAGAGAGAAAATGGCCTACCCAGCCCTGTTTTTGCATGGGTTTCCTTTGTAAAAATAATTTCGGCCTTCCTCGATGATTTTACACCATATCGCACCCCCTACAAGGTTTTGGAGTGGTAGCCCCTTTGTCTCAGGTGGGCTTGGAATTCCATCCACTATGTCCCATCGATGTGGTCATACCATTTGCAACTACTCAGGCAGATTCGGCTCATGTCCAGTGTGAAGTCAACAAGGCAAATAGCTTCATTAAGCACATTCGACACATCTACCAACAAGTCCATAACATATTGGATAAAGCCAATGTTAAGTACAAGCAGTGGCATGATCCACATCAGGTGCCACACAAGTTCCAGGTGGGCATCAAAGTTTGGCTACATTTGCAAAAGGAGTGCCTCGCTAGGCCCCACCGCAAGATTCACCTTCTTTGATATGGGCCACACACCATTACGAGGGTTGTGGGAGATAATGTTTTTGAGCTCAACATTCCCCTATTCCTTCGCCTGCGCCCAGTGTTCAATGTGGATCGCCTTCGGTCATACTTTCCACCATTATTGGACACATCTGACATTGCAGAACAACTAACACCAACAAAGTTAAATCCATAGCGCTTGGAACAAGCTACAATTGATCAAATCATGGACACGTGGACTAAGAACACTCACCAAAAGAAGATCCAATTGTATCAGGTTGTCAAAGTTGGCCAACTCCTGCACTAAGGAAAATGGCCCACTAGGGACCAAGTTCAGCAGAAGTTTCATCATCTCATGGAGGAACTCAACGCAATGGAGACCATTGCTTCGTAAGGGGGGGGAATGATCCAACTGGATATTGGTGGCCACCTCCCTATTCCACGTGGATCCCACCTTTTTTTCTTTCAGTTTTTTCAGTTTACTTAATTGTAGCATAGTTTACTATTTTTGGCAGTTTTTTCAGGTCCTGAACTTTTGGAGCCGTTTTGAGGCCCTAAATGACTTTTTTTGGCAATATAAAATTGACGAAATTTCATTGAGATCACATTTTAAGTTGTAGTCCTCTGAGAGATCTTTCCAATGAGGTATCATGCGTGCCAAACGGAGATAATATGACCAAGTTACGACCCCAAGAAGTTGGTTTCCCAACTAACCCCATCGAGACCCATAAACACTTGGTGTTACGTCTCCTCGGGTTAGGGTTTTGGTTGTTTAGGGATTTCTCTTATTGTTCAATAATAAAAAGGCCCTTGAGCCTCATTGTAACTCAGTTCAAAGGCAGGTAGCTGCCACATCTCTTCTGAGAGATAAGCTACCATCACCCGAGCTAGTCTCATTTCCATTTTGTTTGTAAGCATATTTCATTATTTGATATTAATGAAAGATAATGTTATTTATGTTACATCTTTATATTTATGGTTATATCTATAATTTGTTGCGTTCCTGTTTAAATGCATATATGTATTTATGGTTATACATGTAATTTGTTGCGTTCCTGTTTAAATGCATCTCTGTATTTATGGTTATATCTGTAATTTGTTGTGTTCCTGTTTAAATTCAGATAGTTTGTCTCATTAATATCAAATAATGAAATATGCTTACAAACAGAATGGAAATGAGACTAGCTCGGGCGATGGTAGCTTATCTTTGAGAAGGGGATGTGGCAGCTACATGCCTCTTACTAAGTTAGAATGAGGCTAAAGGGCCTTTTTATTATTGAACAATAAGAGAAACCCCTAAACAACCCAAACCCTAACTCGAGGAGATGTAACACCAAGAGTTTATGGGCCCTGTTGGGGTTAGTTGGGCAACCAACTTCCCAAGGTCGTAACTTGGTCATATTATCTTCATGTGACGCGCATGATACCTCATTGGAAAGATCTCTCCGAGGATACAACTAAAAATGTGATTTCAATGAAATCACTAGGAGGAATATTGCCAAAAAACGTCATTTAGGGCCTCAAAACAGCTCTTGAAGTTCAGGACCCGAAAAACTGCCAAAAATAGTAAATTGTGATACAATTAAGGAAACTGAAAAAACTGAAAGAAACAATAGTGGGGGTCCACATTGAATAGGCGGGTGGCCACCAATATCCACCTAGATCAATACTTACATTGGGATTATGCTTGCATGAACTCTGTAAACTGTTTGCAATAATAATCTATATCTTCCTCATCTGTTGTTGTTTCTCTATCATGATCGGTCTCCTGGTGAGCCATAGTCTCACGTTCTTCTTTGGGGAAAGTAGAATATAGATTTCCTTGCATCTCCTGCGTATCCGAAAATTGTTCATCATGGTCCTCTTCTAAATATAAAGGATGAGGGATCTGATCAAGTTGCTCTTTTCTTTCCCTTGGAAGTATCTGTAATGGAGTCCTTTTACACTGCGAGTTATAGCCCTGGTTGTTGACTTGAGAATTCTATCTGGAGAGTTTCTTGTTCTCAATTTCAAGCTTTCCAACCTTTTGTGATTAACTCCTGATGAGTTTGTCCAGATCATCCCACTTCGGGTCTAATGGTTCTCTATCTCGACCAGAGGAGGATGCCTCTTCTTTCCTTCTTTTGGGTTCATTAGGTTCTTGCTTTACCCTTGACTTCCCTACCGAGGCCATATTTTCTTCCACTTCAAGAGCATCGATCTGAATTTGGTCTAGAGTGAGAGACTTCCTTTCTCTCAGGGTAAAACTAACGTCGGACTCAAAAGCTCCCAAGAAAACCACAAGAGTCGCAGTTGGAGGAGGCTTTATGTCACCTATCAAATTATTATATTGCTTATTAAATCTTTTGATAAGTTATGAAGTATCCTCCTTCAAATTTTTTCTTATGGAATTAAACTCAGTGAGGAGGTACTCATGATTCCTCTTTTCTCCCCATTTCTAGGTGAAATCATCTTCCAGCCCCTCCTAGGTTGTGATGGAGGCATTGGGTAGGCCTTTGAACCACTTTTTGGCTTTTCCATCAAGACTTTGTACAAAAAGTCTCATGACCACATCTAACGGTTCCATGTTTAGGTTATAAACAAAGGCACAAAAGGTTTTGATGTGCCTCTGTGTCATTTTTTAATCTTTCCCATTGAATCTAGGCAGAAACTTTAGGTAATCATGGGGCATGACACTTAGGGGTTGAGATAGACCAAGAGGTGCAAACTTATTTAGCAAAAATCCTGGAAGAGCCATATTCTGGATTAATGGAGGGGGATTAAAATTTGCTTGAGGAACTGGGGTCAAGACCACAGTGGTTGGAGGGGAAGCAAGTTATGTCAGGGCCTTTGGAGTAAGTCCTGAGTAGTGAGCAATAGCAGGTTGAGAACTGGATGAGGAAACTTCAAAGGCTAGTGAGATGGTAGCACAGTCAGGGGGAGTTTTCTCTTTCCAGGCTTTCCTAAAAATTAATTTTTTTGGTTCAGATACAAATGGGGCTTTCTTTTGGGATGTATCTAAGTGAGTATGAGGCTTCTTAAAAGCCAAGGTGATGAATGATAATGAGGGGGGTATGTAGTTGCCAAGGTGATGTGAATGCAATTAGAACAGACTTCGCTCACCTACATGGAGGGTGTTCAATTTGTCATATCCCAAGGGAAAAATCCTTCAACACGTTCCCCGGAAACAGTGCCAAAACATTTTGTGGCTCCCAGAGACAACCTTGGATTGCTTACAAGACCAGTGCCTAGGCACATCTAAATTTTGTGTGTCTCTTATGGTTTTCTAGAAAAGAGGACATCACATACAATATATGTATGTATATATATATATCTAAAGATAAAGGGTCAGTTCATTCACTTAAAGGAGTAAAACATGGATTTATGGTATTTCTTCACATATACAAATCTCAAAAGTATGCATAAAAATAGTGGAGGTTGAGTAGTTCAAGGGTTTACCACTTAATAAAAAAAAATCAGAGCGGATGAGAGAGGATAAGAAGAAGGAGTAACTCATCACATATAGCATAAGGCTTCAAGAATTCTATATTGAACACATAGATCTTGAGGCATTAAGGATTTCTATACTTATTTAAGTTACAATCATAAATAATAGATGAAGGAGGAGGTGAATGCTATGATTCATGTGTTGCATATTTAAAGATATGATTTTAATAGTCCACACAGGCATATGCATAAACAATATTGAGACAAATGAATTTGTGAAACAGTTACTGGTATTTGCATTAACATGTAAATACTAATGAATCTGTGAGGAATCTTGAAATATTTCTAGCAACTATAATTGCATGAATCTAGGGAAGAAGCATGAACATAAAAATGAGTTTTAACAAAGGGAACACATACTGTAATACTTGAAGGGGGAATCGCCAATGTTTCCTTGATAGTTTGAAAAAATTGTGTTACAATGAGATACAGCATGAAAATAGCATGTAGTCTTTCTTTAGAATTTCTTAACCTTTCTTAAGTCTTGCTTTCCCCTATTTATCTGGATAGGGGAGCAAGAATCTTCATTACAACAAAATATCTCTAGTCTAGACTCATCTGTCAGGTTGACTAGTTGTGTCAGTCATAAATCGCTTTATGGACCAAAAATATTACATAATTAAATGTCTCATGAAGGGAGGCATGTTACAGTACAGTAAATAAGTAACAATCAGATAAAAAATACACAAAATATCTCCTTGCCCATCTCGTGATCGTCTCTACTACAGGAGTTGTTTTGCTTACAATATGACTTCATGCGCAACTTCACCAACCTCTGTCCTTTCTCACTTTATTTCATTCGGCGCTGACTTTCGAATCCATGTCACAAAAGGCCCCCTTTTTGGTCTGTATATGCTTGGTTTTGAAAGCTCCATCTCCCATTAGGGGAATTTTGAGGTCTAAAATGGGCCTCCTAAGAAAAATATACAACCAAAATAAGCTTTATAAGAACCAATAAGATTCAAGATGATGATGTCAACCATGGGAGATGATTCACCATTTTTGGAGTAAAAAATAAGAAGATTTAAAAATAATAAAATAATAAAGCTACTTTTTCAACTCGTATTTTCAACTTATCTCCCTAAGTTTTTACTCAAATTTTGAGTGGGAGTACTCGTTGCATGCAAAATTTGGTTCCCCATCCAAGGAGTACCCATGTTGCATACTTTCGAAGGACCCTGCTACATGAAAAATGAGAAATACATGAAAAACGTGATTGCAATCACTTTTTTCATGTATTTCTCATTTTTCATGTAGCAGGGTCCATCGAAAGTATGCAACATGGGTAATCCTTGGATGAGGAATCAAATTCTTCATCCAACAAGTGTTTCCACTAGAAATTTGAGTAAACCATAGGGAGATAAGTTGAAAATATTAGTTGAAAAAATTAGTTTTTTTCTCTTTTCCTTCTAAAATTTGATGATGTAATCTAATATTATTTTATTATTTCCACTATTATTTTATAATTTCCCTAGGAGGCCCATTTTAGACCTTAAAACTCCCCTAATGCTCATTGAAACTCACGGCTACTTTTAGCATTGACCTAGTCATTTCCGTGTCACAGTAAGCTTCTTCTAGATCAGCCCATTCCATGCTTTGAATGCACTGTCTATTCTTCTTAAAGCCACAACTTTCGACCCATTACATATTTAGATCCCTATCCTACACTATCGGTGCCTTGATGTATTGGGTGAGGCCCTCTTGATGGCAATATGGGGGGACTTTCTCATTCTGGCCTCTGGCTGTACAAAGTGTTACGAAATAGACAGAACTTGACCTCCCTTAGCTCCTTTCACCTTAGACCCCCTTTTGTAACTTTCTTCATATGATTGCGGGCTGGAACTAGGGGCTCAGCCTTTGGGTGCTAGAGTCCTTTAAACCTATGACTGGGGGCCTTTTCCCTTTGTTACTCAGAATCCTGCATCCCAACGTTGAATGAACTTTTCATTAAGCTTCTCCCCTGGACAACTGCGATCGCTGATACGTGGGATCTGTGCCACCCAAGACATCGCAATCACAACACAGAGAGGGTGGCTCTTTACCCTTTTTCCATAGCACGGGCCGACTGGTCCAGTTGCGAACCCCTTATAAAATAGAGCATATGGAATATCGCATCTGGGAGGATCCCCCGCATATCGCAATTGCAGGTCGAGTGAGACTGAGGTGCATGGAGTGCTTTAACCTATTCGGTTGTCGATCACTAATCAGCTGGGTGACATCATCACTGCCACGTGTAACCCTACAAGTAGGGACACGTTTCACCCGAAATTTCCCCTATAGGACCCATGAAAACTTTGAAACTTCTTGATACATGTCCCCCATATTGCCACATCATTTTCCATATTGTTGCAACATTAATGATGTCAATTGCCATGTTAGCTATAAGGGCCAATCATATTCTACCATGTGGCCCCCTGGAGGAGAGAGAAAATGGCCTGCCCAACCTTGTTTTTGCATCGGTTTCCTTTGTAAAAATAATTTCGGCCTTCCTCGACGATTTTACACCATATCGCATAATCACACCCCCTGAAAGGTTTTGGAGTGTTAGCCCCTCTGTTTCGCCAATCTCCAATAATGCAAGATTGCGAGATTGCGCATCCCCAATCTGCCGTACCGCCATGTGGAGGAGAGAGAAAGGGGGTCTCTTGCCTTGGTTTTTCCATGTATTTCCTTTGTTAATCAGATTTCGACCCTCCTGGCACTTTAACACTAAAGCCCAAATTTCAATGACTTCATGTGTTATTGGCATCAGTGGCCTTGTGACCCCATGTTTGTATTACACCCCTTTTTTCCTGTGATCGCTGATATGCAATATCGGTGATCCATGTCACAAACCTCTGATCTATTGTGTGCATGGGCCCTCTGACCACCAATATGTGATATTTTCAATAGTGGGAACCATTGATAGTTGATCTTTGTACCCCGTCGATACGTCGTGCCTGCGAGACTTCACCTTTGTTGGGTTGTGTTATATTCTTTCCACGCCTAGCCCATGTAGTTAACTAGGGGGTTAGGGGGGGGCAGAGCGCCCCCTTCATTGCGTCGATTGGGTAGCGGGGGAGGGTCACAGGGGGTTTGAGAGGTGCAGGTAACCCCACTCTATGCGGTCCGGGGCAGTGCCACGGAAAATTTTGGTTTTGGACCCTACGTTAGGTTTGGCGGACCCACCTATGGTTTTGTGTATGATTTTCACACATGGTTTTGGACGCGATGGTTTTCGGTCCATGGTTTTGGATGCGATGGTTTTTGGTCTAGGGTATTCGATGCTTTGGCATGTATAAATATGTATTGTAACATTGAAAGGAACATAATGAAAAATTAAGCTGGTAGTCCTGGTTTTGGGATCTAGGGGAAATCTCTGTATATATGTGTTTTATGTGTTATCCTCTCTCATTGTTTATTTTATGTGTTCTAGAATTCGTATGCAGGTAATTTTTTTACGGGGTTAAATCTTACATTTGGTATCAGAGTTGTTTTGGCTTCAAGGGGACACCTTTGTTGCTGAGGGGTTTCACTCAGGCCTGTGGTATACCCTGTTCAGTGGGAGATCTGCGAGATCGATTCTGGTGGTGAATGAAGATGGTGAGCAGTGGAAAGATAGAGATTGAGAAATTTAATGGTCAAAGTTTTGAGTTGTGGAAACTCAAGATGGAGGATCTGTTGGTGGATAAAGATCAGTGGATCGCGGTAGATCCGGGTACTAAACCAATGGGAGTGTCCGATGAAGAATGGAAGAAGTTGGATCGGAAGGCAAAGAGCACAATACAATTGTGTGTCTCAGATTCATTATTGCTGAATGTATCAGGGGAAGCTACGAGGAAGGCTTTGTGGGACAAATTAGGTACTTTGTACCAATCTAAGTCTCTGGTGAATAAACTATTCCTAAGGAAAAAGTTGTATAACCTGTGGATGAAATATGGAGACCCGGTGACAGAGCATCTAAACACATTTAATACTATGGTAAGTCAGTTAGCATCTGTTGATATTAAAATTTCAAATGAAGATAAGTGCATCATTTTGTTGTGTTCTCTACCAGATTCGTTGGATAGTCTGGTTATTGCAATAGGTAGCAATGCAACTGCCTTGCAATTTGATGAAATAGTCTCATCCTTGCTAACGGAGGAGATGAGACTGAAAAATATGGAGAGCCAGAATGGTGATGCCTTGTCTATACGAGGATGGTCCTAGAACATAAACAAAAATAAGTCATCGAGTGGGAGATAAATCTAGAGGGAGATCTAAATCTCCAGGAAAACCTGTAAAAGTGGTGTGCTAGAAATGCAGAAAGGAAGGGCACTACAAAAGAGACTGTAAATCTAAAGCTCCTATAAAGGAAAAGGATCTGATGATGCTCCTTCTGTAGAGGCGAAAACCACCTCAGATGAAGGTGGAGATGTGTACTTGGCTTCTTCAAGTACACATGTAGATCATGACACATGGTTGATTGACTCAAGTGAACACTTTCACTTCACTCCCCATAGAGAGTGGTTCTGCAAGTATGAGAAATACGATGGTGGTGATGTCTTCTTAGGGGATGATAGGAAGGCTAGAATCGTTGGTCATGGAAAAGTAAAGTTGAAGTTGTAAGGTGGAAGGGTTAGAACAATTTCGGGTGTCCTACATATTCCTGCATTGGCCAGAAATTTGATTTCTATAAGCAAGCTGGATGATGCAGGTGTAAAAACAGTGTTCGAGAAGGATAACTGCAAGATGGTTCAGTGAGCACTGGTATTGATGCGGGGAGTTCGGATTGGAACTTTGTACAAGCTGCAAGGTATCACAGTTGTTGATGGGTGCAACAGTTCTATGGTTCCTGAAGTGGAGCAGAAAATCTAGTGGTCTCTAGAGAGAAGACCATGTTGTGGCATCAAAGACTTGGACATATTGGAGAGAAGGGCCTTCGAATACTTTATGGTAAAGGTATGGTAGAAGGTATGAGTAATAGCTCTCTCGATTTTGATTTCTATGAAAATTGTGTATATGGGAAGCAGAATCGAGTGCGTTTCCCCTCTGGTGGTAAGAGGGAGAAACAGATATTAGAGCATGTGCACAGTGATTTGTTTGGACCTGTGAAGATTCCATCACTAGATAAGTCTGTGTACTATGTATCATTTATATATGACTTCTCAAGGAATACATGGATATATTTCCTTAAAAAGAAATCTAAAGTCTTTGACAGGTTTAAAGAATTTAAGGCTCTGATGGAAAACTAGATTAAAAAGAAGATAAAGATGTTGAGGACAGATAATGGTGGAGCATTTTGCAGTAAGGAAGTTGAAGAATTTTGTAAGAAGTGTGGTATAGCACAGTAGAAGACTACTCCATATAAACCTCAGCAAAATGGAGTTGCATAAAGAATGAACAAGACGTTGATGGAAAGGGCAAGAAGTATGCTCAGTGGTATCGGGTTAGGACAAGAATTCTGGGTAGAGGCGGTGGAGACATGTTACCTGGTTAGCAGATCACCTTCATCAGCATTGGAGGATAAGACTCCACAAGAGGTATGGACTGGTAAGAAACCCTCTCTTTCACATCTGAGGGTATTTGGATGTGATCCATATGTACATGTTCCAAAGGAGAAATGAACCAAGTTGGATAGCAAATATGAAAAGTGCATCTTTGTTGGGTATAAGGATGGTTTAAAGGGTTATAAGCTTTGGAACCTAGCAACAAGGAAGGTTGTGTACAGCCTAGATGTGGTTTTCAGAGAGGTGAAAGATGTTATTAAACATAAATTCCAACCAAAGGAACCTAAGAAGACAGATTTTGAGCTAAAGGAGGAAGAATCAGACTCTATAGCAGAAGAAGAATCAGAAGATGAAGAGCCACAAACTCCGGGTGTGAGAAGATAAGTTCGAAAAAGAAGGCCGCCAGAAAGATATAGTCCATCTACTTTTTGTTCAAAATTTTCTTTATCTATTACTAATGATGATCCTAGAACTGTGAAGGAAGCAGTAGATTCAGAGGATGGAAAACTCTAGAAAGAGGCCATAGTTGATGAAATGGCATCTTTGCACAATAATGAGGCTTGGGATCTGGTGGAGTTTTCGACTGGAAGGAAACCCATTGGAAGCAAATGGGTGTTCAAGAAGAAGACAAATGCAGAAGGAATGGTGGAGAAATACAAAGCTCGGTTGGTAGCAAAAGGTTATTCCCAAGTGCTGGGAATTGATTTTGGTGATATTTTTTCTCTTATTGCCAAGGTAACTTCTATTAGATTACTTTTATATGTTGTTGTTGCTTTTGATTTTGAGGTAGAACAAATGGATGTGAAGACAACATTTCTTCATGAGGATTTGGAAGAGGAGATCTACATGAAGCAACCTGAAGGTTTTGCGGTGAAGGGTAAGAAAGAACTGGTATGCAAGTTAAAGAAGTATATGTATGGGTTAAAACAGTCACCAAGGATGTGGTATCAGAAATTTGATACATTTATACGGGGACTTGGCTTCGCCAAAAGCAAAGAAGATCACTATGTGTATTTTAAATTAATTAGTGACTGTGTTATTTATCTGGTATTGTATGTGGATGATATGTTGCTGGTTGGAAATGACAAATAAATTATCTAGGATTTGAAGACCCAATTGTCCTTCAAATTCGACATGAAAGATCTTGTTGCTGCAAACAATATTTTGGGCATGGAAATTAAAAGAGATCAGGCAAAGAGGAAGGTCTGGTTAAACCAGAGGAAGTATGTCAAGACAATATTGCAAAGATTTAATATGCAAGACAGTAAACTGGTGAAGGTTCCTATTCCTGTAGGTGTAAAGTTATCTGTTGAACAGTGTCCCAAGACACAAGAAGAGGAAGAGGATATGTCCCGTGTTCCATATGCAAGTGCAATCGGTAGCCTGATGTATGTGATGGTCTATACTAGACTAGACATTGCACATGCAGTGGGAGTATTGAGCAGGTTTATGTCAAAACTAGGAAATGAGCATTGGACAATAGTGAAGCTTGTTTTCAGGTATTTGCGTGGCACTAGTGATTATGGTTTGTGCTACCAAGGAAGACCAGGATTGGATAGAGTGTTGGATATCCGTGGCTTTGTTAATATAGACTGGGCTGGAGATTTGGATCAGAGAAGATATACAAGTGGGTATGTGTTTAACCTATTTGGAGGTGTAGTCAGTTGGATGAGTAAGAAACAATCTGTAGTGGCACTATCAACTACAGAGGCAGAATACATGGCAGCCACTCATGAAAGCAAGGAAGCAATTTGGTTGCAGAGATTGTGTTCAAGTATGGGGTTAGTACAGGGAGCTATAAGAACATATTGTGACAGCTAAAGTGAAATTTTCTTAGTAAAGAACCTTGCATATCATTCAAAAACAAAGCACATTGATGTTCAATATCACTTTGTGAGGGATATGATAGAAGACAAAAAGGTGTTGATGGTAAAGGTGGACACTTTGAAGAATACTGCAGATGCATTGACAAAATTTGTGAGCTCTGAGAAGTTCTATTGGTGTAGAAAAACAACGGGCATTGCATGGCTGGATAAATTCCTAAGCTCTCTTGTGGCCCCCAGTGGAAAGAAAACAACAAGTGGGAAAATGTTGGGTTGTGTTATATTATTTCTACGACTAGCCCATGTAGTTAACCAGGGGGTTAGAGGGGGGGAAGAGACCCCCCCTTCGTTGCGTTGATTGCATAGCGGGGGGGTCACAAGGGGTTTGAGGGGTGCAGGTAACCCCACTCTATGGAATCCGAGGCAGCACCCCAGAAATTTTGGTTTTGGACCCTATGTTAGGTTGGGCGGACCCACCTATGGTTTTGTCCATGATTTTCACACATGGTTTTGGATGCGATGGTTTTCGGTCCATGGTATTGGATGCTTTGGCATGTATAAACATGTATTGTAACATTTAAAGGAACATAATGAAAAATCAAGCTGGTTATCCCGGTTTTGGGATCCAGGGGAAATCTCTGTGTATATGTGTTTTATGTGGTATGATCTCACATTGTTTATTTTATGTGTTCTAGAATTCATATGCAGGTAATTTATGTATGGGGTTAAAACCTACAGCCTTAAGCCAATTTTGAAATTGTGATAAGCCCTTGGGTCCCGATATGCAATTTTCCCTCATACTTAGTCATTTTCTTGGTTTTCAGGACTTTCCAAGGGTAACTTCAACATGCTCCAACTTTTGATCCAGAAGTCCATTCTTGGACTTATATATATGGTTGGAAAGCTCTTCCCGAGAACTATGCAATACATTGTGTCTGATTAAGCTCTAAGATCTTTTGTGGCCTAGGAAGGTGACTTCAAACTTTAGTGCTCTTGGGCAACCTTGACCAATTGAAGCCCACAATGTAGTGAGGGACAACACTGCACATGCTTCAGAACGAGTTAGATACAAGTTCCAAGACCATATACCTGGATGCCATGGAGGCAAGAGTTCGCTTTCAAAAAGACACCATCAAACATTTTGGGGACACCATCATGCAGTGCTAATCTTGGCATCAATATGTGATTGAAAAGCACCAAGTGGAGGTTTCTGAGTTGGTCTTTCCCCAAACTTCAAAATCATAGTGTTTTGTCTTGTTAGGTTGTCTATAGCCTATTTTGTCTTACATGGTTACATGTGGAAATGTAATATTATTTGTAAATATGTTGTAAGTGAAATTCCAAGTGTCATTAGTGGAATGTGAAAGGTCATCATGTTATGTAATGAGTTACCTGTAAGGAAGATAATGAGTCATGCATTAGGGGAATTTTGAGTTCTAAAATGGGCCTCCTAAGGAAATTATAAAATAATAGTGGAAATAATAAAATAATATTAGATTACATCATCAAATTTTAGAGGGAAAAAAGGAAAAAAAAAATTGTTTTTTCAACATGTATTTTCAACTTATCTCCCTATGGGTTTACTTAAATTTCGAGCAGAAACACTCGTTGGATTCATAATTTGATTCCTCATCCAAGGAGTACCCATGTTGCATATTTTTTATGGACCATACTACACGGAAAATGATAAATACATGAAAAATGTGATTGCAATCACATTTTTTCATGTATTTCTCATTTTTCATGTAGAAGGGTCCATTGAAAGTATGCAACATGGGTACTTTTTGGATGAGGAATTAAATTTTTCATCCAATGAGTACTCCCACTCGAAATTTAAGTAAAACCTTAGGGAGATAAATTGAAAATGCAAGTTGAAAAAGTAGTTTTATTGTTTTACTATTTTTTAATCCTTTTACTTTTTTACTCCAAAAATGGTGAATCATCCCCCATGGTTGGCATCATCATCTTGAATCCTATTGGGTCTTAAAAAGTTTATTTTGGTTGTACATTTTTCTTAGGAGGCCCATTTTAGACCTCGAAATTCCCCTTATGAGGGTAGTCAAAGAGTCACAAAAGGGAATGTTAAGGGTCGGCCCACCCTTTGTTATAAATAGAACCTCATAACTCATATAAGGGGCTTTTGGGAGCCAAGATTTTGCCTAGGCTTAGGTTTAGAAAAAGCTCGGGAGTATTGTGAAGAGCCTTAGGTTCTCCATAGTGTAGAGCGAGTATACTTCCTTGGAGGAGCAAGTGTTCTTGACTGTAATGTTCCACTATTGGGGCTAGTGGTCGTCAATGGTGTATGTAAGGATGGAACTTTCACTTATAATAATAATATCAGAGCCAATACACTTTCATGCATATGTTGTTAATGTAGTTGGACTATTCTGGTTCATTTAACAATGTATGTTGTTTAACTTATGCATTTTTTTATGAACTACTTTGTATGATATTGTACGAATCACGTTGAATGTGTGTTGCTGGATTAAATGATCACTTTAATTTGTGGATTATTCTACATTTTATCTTGTGATGTCATTCCGCTCTTGTGTTCCTTTCAAGTTGCGTACTATTATAGGATTTTAAGGGGTGCACTTCCTTTTCCCCTCCATATGTTAGAACCTTCACAAAGTCACACATTTTCTCTCGCCCAAAGTTGGGACTCCTACTCCAAAGTTGGGACTACCAACCACTGTTGGGACTCCTACTCCAAATGGTTTGAGAATGACAAGATGAACCCTTGAAGTTTGTTTTGAATTTCTGCACATATTTCATGACTTCTACCTAAATCATAACCCTAGCATGTTTCTCTTACTTATATATCCCTAAGGTATATACAATTTTATAATATAACCCTAGGTTTATAATAACCCTGACATGTTTATAATATAGCTTAGGTTTATAATATTTTCACGACAGCCACGGTCAGGAAATTCAAGATGATGGACAACAACATCCTCATGATCTGACGAATCATAAAGAGGGAGTGATAAAAAACGAGAAATTTCATCCTCTATGTTTCCATAAAGGTAAGATGAGAGTTTGGATGGATCGGAGAAGATAGATTTGTCCTCTCTTCAATACAATGAAATATTGGCATTCCACGTGTTCTGTGAACGATCGAAAATAGACACATCTAGAAATTAATTTTCACAAGATGGAATTGAAATGGAAGAATCGTGGAAGATGTCAAGATAAGGTAGACGAGGTGCACACAGAAGGAGGTCATCCTTCACCGCAACTTCTTGTTGAGATTCCCACACATAATCATTAAAAATGATGGCGCAGGTTGGTTGTTCAACACCAAATCCATCCAAAACTTGATCCTCGTGAACATCACATGTGAGATCCGAGACAGATGAACACAACACACCAAAATCCAGAGAATTAAAGAGACCAATGGATAGAGGATGAGGAGATAAGACCACAGGACAACCATCGGAGCTTTAGTCCAAATTTGTGCAAAAATCATGAGCACATGGGTAGGAGGAGATGTTGATAGATCAACATGCGAATTCTCAACTTGTCCTGCCTCTACATGCAGAGCTAGAGCTATTTGATGAGAAGGGGACGAAGGGTCACTTAGGACAACAACCTTATCCATCTCATATTTAGAAGCTCTAACACCGAGGTATGTTGGGAGCAGTTGGAAAGATTTTAACTCTTGTGGATTCTCATAAATGTGAAAATGATATTGAAATCTTTGATCTAAAAATTCCCAGTCAACTTCATCTTGAGGAAATCCATAACAATAATAAAGAAAACGATCGTGAAAATCTTGAAGAGATTCGTCCAATGATTTTTCCAATTTTAAGATTTTTTTATTAAGGGATTTACAGTCCTAAAGAATGAAAGAATGACATAATTCTTTGAACAGTGATCAAAAGAGTGTATAGAGTTTGCAAGAAATGTGAGAAACCATTTCTTTGTACACCCTTTGAACGTGAAAGTGAGCAACCTACAGGAAATGTCATCCGACGGGACATCATGTTTGTCGCAGAAGCCAACAAAAGAAATGGTGGGCCTAAAAAAGGTTGTTCCATCCTCACCATTGAACTTATATATGGACAAGTCATCTATGATGCTCACCAACACTTCAAAATCAGCAAAGTTAGATAAACATGTCAGGGTTATGATTTGGACAGAAGTCATGAAATATGTGCAGAAATTCAAAACAGACTTCAAGGGTTAATCTTGCCATGTGGCCCTCCTTCTAGCACCAGAAATGTTGATGGTGTTGGACCCACCAATATTCATGGGATCTCCCTGATATGAAGTCCCCAAGGGTTTCCAATGGAATAATATTATAAAACTAAGGTATATATCTAAGATAAATATTATAAACCCTAAAATAAATGTGGTTGACCATGATTTCATTCATTTATCTGATCATGATTTTGATTCTGATTTGTCTATTGTTGATCTTTCTAAGCCACCGGTCTTTGATGATCCATCTTCTGATGAATTGGAAACTTTTCAAGTTTTCGAGGCACTTCATCCCAAGATGATGGTTATGTCAGGGTCTTGTAGCCTTGAGGTTAGTTCCACTTCGGATCAGAAATTTGTTGAACTTTTCTACGATCCTCATCACTCTGTTGCTTACATTAAAAATCAATCTATTTCACAGTTCTCGCATCCTCCACCAGAATCACAAGATCCTATTGCTCAAGCATGGGAGGAGTCGTACTTAACAAGTACTGTTGTGAAATAATTTTTTTCTTCTTTCTTTGAGTTTGCTCTTTTTTCAAGTTCGAAGGTGTGTACATGTTTGTCTTCAACATGCAATGTGATAGGACACCATGATGCATCCTTAGAGTGCCTTTCATGTGCTTTTAATTTTTTCTTTTCTATGGATGCATTCAAGCTTTGAACATATTGGTTTACATTGTTGTATCTTTCTTATCTGTTGGTTTGCTTACATGTCTTTTCAAGTTTTTTTGTGATTCAAAGTTGGTTTTGGATTGGTTTAATCAACACTCTATATGTCACACACACACACTCTTTACAGAATATTGGATGAAATCATGATGGTTAAATCTCATTTTGTGACTTCATATCTTTCCAACATATTTACACGGAAAGGAATACACTTTTTGACGGACTATCCAAAGAGGGCTTGCAGCAAGTGTTTGGTACTTGGCATGTGAAAGAGAAGTCTGGGCATGATCATTATCATTACTATTACCAGCCATTCACTTAGGTAGCACAAGACAGAGCAGCACATCAAGGGGCTTTTTGATATATTTTTCCTTTTTGCATTATCAGACAAAATATCATATGTATATGATAATTTTAGACTTTTCTTGGAAGATGGACACATCACAGATACTGGATTTGTTTTCATGTATATATATGTATATGTATCGTAGCAGTTATTACAGACTATTAGATGATTATTGATCGCACAACAGTGACATTTTGGCTTGGTATGCATCTCGTACAGCATGTAATTTTCTTTATTTTCATAATGAAAATTATGATTTTTCCTGTAGGAAAAAAAATGGTAGAGATAGATATATATATATATATATATATATATATATATATATATATATATATATGGAATATTGGTCAAAGATAAAAATATTTCAACAGAAATTTTATATGTGATGATGATGAACGAGGAGCCTAAATATTGCAATTAGAAGAAATATGTAAATCAATTGAAAAAATGGCATACTAGTCAACACAATTCCCTCAACATGGATTAGAATCCTGGCATTTAAATTGTTTATGTAGCTTGAGTAGGCCTAATTTGGCTATCCCGCATGGGTTTATGTGTGGTCTGGCCTATGGGTCGCTCAAGGTTTCGCTACACTCCCTCCCTTCGTTATGTTTGATTTGTTATGGTTTTGTTTTATGAACAGCCCTGTTTGGTTATTGAGGACCCTAATTATTTAAGGTTTTGGTCTATGGACAACCCTACTTATTGTCCCAATCTTAGTGGGCACGGTGTCATGGTCTAGTCTAAACTATGTGAAGCGTCTTGTGTCAATTATGTCCCTATGTTAATGGTATCTAGAATATGGTTACGACGCACGGTTGTGTGTGGGACCTGGCCTAGGGGCAGCTCAAGGTTCTATTGCTCTTTATTTCTCCGGGGTACAGGTCTTTTGCTTGAATTGATTATAGATGATCTTGCCTTGGCCCTTTCTGGATGTATGCATGTGGATAATTCAGTTTGTAAGAATAGGTGCAACCATTGCGGGCATTGTTGGAGCAATGGTAGGTGCAGGACTATAACACTATGTTGGTCGCCTGTCGACAACAAGCTCTCGATTTGGCTCCTTATTTTCTTGGTCCCTTATGAAATTTCGTTGGCAGGTGTCCAAGGCTATAGTGACCCCTGACAGTTTCGTGTTCCCGAGTAGATTATGTTTGGGTCGGCTTCCAGATATAGAGACAGTCAATTATTCGACTTGCAGGTTCATCAAAATGGTTTGGGCCTCTGGTAAAGGAAGGAATGGTCGGTGAGCCCACAGTCATGGGAAACAGAGGAAAGTGTCCCCTCCTTAGGCTAGTCAATCCAGCTCATCCGGGAGAACTGTGCGTGGGCATAAATCGACATCTAGGATTATCCAAGAAGTAGTCCAGGCGTACCATTCGGGAAAGTTCGACCACAGTTAGACAGCTCATAGAAGAATGGGAAGAGGAGATTAAACAGAAGTAGAAAATTTTTGAAATTGATTTGGATGAGTGGAAAACATTGGTTCCCGATTTTGGACATACCCACTGAAGATCCACCCAATACAAGAAAACGGTCCACTTATACTAGATGATGAAGATCCTTTTGGCTAAATCCCTGGAGCAGTTCCCAACATGCATTCATATGCCATCCCATGGGCACTTAGATTATACCAATGAGTTTCAAAAGATCCATTTCCAATTGCAGCAACAAAATGGACACCTCAGCTGCATTGAGCAACACATCCCATGTATTCCTCACACAGAGCTGCGAGGCTCTTGATTGCGCCGAGGATGAGTAGATTGACAATGAACCCCTATTTGTAGCTTTTGCATGAATTAGTTTCACATTTTTAGGAATGTTTTTAGTTATGTTTATAATTATCTAGAGAGTAGGAAGAACAAAGACACTCACACGTATATAGCGTGGCTAGTAAGACTTTTTATTTTTTGTTTTTGGATGGCTTATCATGTTGTTAGGTGGCCAACACACCTAGTTTCTCACTAGGCAAGTTGAGGCCACCTAATCGTATGAAGTGTGGATGTAGCCTGCTTTTTTGATAGCAAATTAATGGAAAAGGACCTACCAAGCTTACAAAAAAACAAAGAACCTTTAAAATACAAATAAAAATTTTGGGGGTGACATGTATAAGAAGGGCTATCCACAACCATAAATGGACAATTATATATACCTACACATGGATTCTTGAAGTCATTACTTAACACGATAGAATCTTGTGCCTTTTATTTCATATTCTATGGGCAAACAACTTTATGATCAACTCTCCAACCAATTTGGTTGCTAAGGAAAAATTTTGAGAATCAATTATCAACAACAAGTCTTATACACAACCCATCCCTTAGTTTAATTTATCAACCACATGATGGTTCATTGACATCACATATGGTGAATTAAAAGACATTCACACCCAACGAAGAAGGGAAACCAACAATAATGCCTTCCCACCACTAACACATGTTTTTTTTCCTTACATGGATTCTAATGTGTGTTATGTTCTCATACTCTAATATTAAGATAGGATTATAACAATGTAAACTTTGAAATGGGAGATTACCCTTTTTTTTGCAATACACATTTTTTTAGCATATTTTTGATACATTAAATACATTTTTTTTTAAATGCTAATGATTTTCATGTTGATTTTGAGTAATGTTGATGAGGCATCAACCCCTTTATTTATTTAACCATTCTTCAAGTTGACAAAAAAAATTAAAAACATTAAAAATTTGAGGCAAAAAAAACAATAATAATAATAATAAGTAAATAAAAATATATAATAAAACATAACAAAACTAAAAAACATGGAAGAAAAAAAAAAAAAAAAAAAAAAAATATATATATATATATATATATATATATATATATATATAACCCAAAAAAAACTAACACACAAATGTAAAAACAAAAAAAAATTAACTTATAAAATGATACAAATTTAAATAAAGATATTAAAAAAATAAAAATATAAGAAAATATTAAAAAAATTTAAGTAATTTAAATTATAAAAATAAAAATAAAAAACGTTAAAATCAAAATCAAAATTTCAATAAAATAAATAAATAGATAAAAAATTAAAAATTTAAACATTAATTAAAAAATAAAAATAAAAATTGGCCGGACATATTTTAAATTTTTTTAAAATGTTTAATTTTTATTTTTTCCAATATTTTTTTTTATTTTTTTCATGTATAAATTTTATAGTTTTATGTTTATTTTTTTATTTTTTTAATGGGTTTCTTTTTGTATCTTAAGGTTTTTTTTAATAAATATTTTTATAATTGTTTTCTAGTGTTTTTAATTATGATTTTGAATTTTATTATTATGTTTTTGCACCAAAAGAATTGGTTTTCAATGTCATTTTTAAAACATGTTGAAAACTTGTCCCATAAAAATTAAAAAAAAAAATATGGTATTCCAACATCAACATTTACAGTTTTATAGTTGTTCGGCTAGAATTCTCGTTTTGAGTTTACAGTTCTCGTTTCAAAATTTACATTGTTTTATTAAGATGCTTCTCGACTAGACAATAACAAGTTTATTTTTTCAAGCTCTATCCAGAACTGTGTGAGGTTGATGTAATGAGAATGATGACTTCTAACATCCAGCCCCCCTCTTATTGGTATGATTCAAGGCTTGATTCCCTTCCCTTAGAGGAGATAATTCCATTATTAGTTCTATATTATTTGTATGTCAATGAGATGTTGGATTTAGAGACGTCTAATTACAATAATTAAGTTGGACATACGTGCATTATGATTATGATATCAAATACTGTCAGCAAGATTACATTTATGTAATGATTAAAATATGCCAAATAATGTGATTAATTAAGTCATGGCATTATACGTATTTAAATAAGGATTTGGATACAAATACATATAGAATAATGTTAAACAATTATAATTGTTAATGGACCGATTATAGTTGATTAAAATAATAGCAGTAATAAATTTGAGCTGAATAAGGAAATCAGAATCTATTCTGATTGATTTCAGTTTTTCTGGAAAGTTCCCGATTTCAAAATCTGATGAAATCCGAAATTTCAGATTTCTTGACAGACTTGTTTCAGCTAAATTTCGGATGCCCTAGGATTGGGGTTTTGCACTGCTATAAAAGGGCTGAGTCTCCAAGGCTTGCAATCAACTCAGAAAAATTGTCTGCTCCATTGAAGACTAGATACTCTGTCATTTAGGATAGCCAGAGAAAAGGATTGCAAGTTCTTGGAAGGATTCAGGAGCCAATAACTCAAGTCAAGACCAGGAGCCTTTGAAGATGGAAAGTAAGTTCCGCTGTGCATTAATTTTAATTTCTTACAAAGGAGTAGATCTTGGTTAGGGTTTAAAGTAATTAGGAAAACCCACAAAGTAAAACCAACAATTGGTATCGGAGCACCCTTATGTAAGAACTGTCTCTCCCGTCATATTTTTCGATCCTTAAAATTTCTGTTTTTTTCCTCAATTCGAGATCTGACCCGGTCTGCTTACGATATTTAATTGCGATGCGAAATTTATTTTCTCGTTTTAATATTCTGTAAATCTTTTTAATGGGAGAATGAGAAACAAATTTTATTTAGGGGCTAAACTATTCTCCAAGCAATTTTTTATTTAGGGTCTAAACTCTGTGCATTAATTTAGTTATAAGGGCGAAAATATGGTAGAGTAATTGTAAGTAATTGTAAGTGATTGTAATTTAGGTTATAATAATTATAATTACTATAATTACTATATATATTATGCTATATTTAGGCTAATTATTAGGATTTAGATATTATTTAAAATTGGTATTAACACCAATTAAAGGGTATAATACTGAATTCTAAATTGATCACAATAATGCTAATTATGGCATAAATTTTTTTGTATTAACGTTAATTACTGATATAATACCAAATTCAGATTTTATCACAATAATGCTAATTATGGCATAAAATTTGTATTAACGTTAATTATTGATATAATACTAAATTCGGATTTTATCACAATGATGCTAATCATGGCAACCATAAAATTATTTAGTATTCTCTAAATAAATTATTGAAGCATTTCTAAAAGGTAATCATTGTAGAAACTGCTAAAGTTTTACTAAAACCTAATAATTATTTTGATGAATATAGTTGACATATTAAATTTAAAAGTGTTATAAGATACTGTATTCTATATAGGACGAATAGATTCTATAGGTACGTCCTAGATTAGGTTTCAGACATAATTTTGGAATCTAACTAAAGACGTTTAGTATACATGTGTTGTTTTCACATGAGTCAAGCATTGATGTTCGCAAACGAACCGCTCTCTGTAAGACGATTGCAAGGATGACTCATGACAAGTTGAAATATCGTGCTGGCAATGGACGTGGGTGTTAGCTTTCCCAAAGGAGGGTTGGCGCCTGCTAAGTTGTTTGGTGCATAAGGGTAGTGTATAAAAATAAGTTGCAACACACATGGACTAGCGATGTCTAGAAAAGAATCGGGAGCTTGGAACATAAGCGATCAGTATGTGATCCTCCTCCCCCCGTTGACTGGCCTGGTCGTTAGTTCATGGATATGTTAGTCTGACCCAAAGGTAGATTGACATGTTTGTACTTTATTCACTACACCAAAGTGCCTGAAGGTAATGATTGCACCCAAAGGTGTTTCATTACTGAATGGTGTTTTGGCTAAAGTTTTAATGGAGCAAATAGTTTTACACATGCCTTTAGATAGATTTTAGAATTATGATTAAGGATCAAATCGTGACGCATCGTATCTAAATTATTTCCTTGTTCTTGAATTTTTCAGATCCAAACATAATGTCAAGTCTAAGTCAGATTAAGCCCCTCATGGGGAACAATTTCAAACAGTGGGAGGAAAAGCTGAAATTAGTCTTAGGGATCATGAAATTGGACACAACACTGAGATTTGATCGCCCCAAGCCTAATAAAGAGAGTGAGGTAACTCCTCAAGAGAAGGTTGATATTGCTAGATGGGAGCATTCAGATCGCATGTGCATAATGGTGATAAAGCAAACGATCCATGAGACTTTTCGAGGCATCATACCTGATACAGAGACAGGCGCTATTGAATACCTTAAGGCCCTTGAAGAAAAATTCGCAAAGAGTAAAAAGACTGATGTTAGTACACTCTTTGTGAAGTTGGCAACAATAAAATACAAGGGAAAAGAAGGGGTTAGAGAGCATGTTATTGAGATGACAAGACTGCAACGTGCCTTGAAAGGGCATAATTATGACATCTCTGATGAGGTTCTCATTGAGTTCATTTTTCTGTCTCTCCCGTCTAACTTTAGTCAATTCAAGATGACTTATAATTGTCAAAAAGAGACGTGGACATTACCTGAGTTTGAGGCTCAGTTGGTGCAGGAGGAAGAGAGACAGAAAATGACTAAGGGAGAAAGTGCTCATGTAGTAACATCTAATCCTAAGGGTAAAGGCAAGAAGCGCAAGTTTACTGCCAAGGAAAAGGGACCTACCAAGGTAGCTGCAAACAATGCCGCGCAGAAAAGCAAGAAGGAAGATACTTCTGCGAAAGCAGAAGAAAAGAACTGTTTTTTCTGCAAAGCGCTAGGACATACAAAGAAATTCTGCACCAACTATCATGCATGGTTGGCAAAGAAAGGTATGTCTCTTGCTTTAGTTTGTTCTGAAGTTAATTTAAGTTCTGTATCTAGATATACTTGGTGGATAGATTCAGGTGCAACGACTAACATCAGTATGTCGATGCAGGGTTGCCTAAGCCATCGCAAGCCAAGTGAGGCAGAGCGCTACGTTTACGTAGGAAATGGCAACAAAGTAGAAGTGGAAAGCATAGGAAAATTTCGATTATTATGTAAGACAGGATTTTATTTAAGTTTTGATGCTTTAGTGGTTCCATCTTTCAGAAGGAACCTAATTTTTGTATCTTATTTGGACAAAAATGGTTATGTATGTTCATTTGGTAATGGAAATTTCAGTTTGTGTCAAGATTCTAAGCTTCTTGCTTCTGGTATCATGTCTTCCTATGATAATCTTTATTTTCTAAATATAGACACTTCACATTCAGAGGCACTGCATATAGATAATAGAAAACGTAAATTAACTTGCGAGAAATCTGCAACATTATGGCACAAGCGATTAGGACATATCTCTATGAAAAGGATAGAACGTCTTGTGTCTAATGATATTCTCCAACCTTTAGATTTTACAAACTTAAGTGATTGTGTAAATTGTATAAAGGTAAAACAAACTAATAAACGTAAGTATGATGCAAAAAGGTGTAATGATGTCTTAGAATTGATTCATACGGATATCTGTGGTCCTTTTCCAAAGGCTACAAGAAATGGTGACCGTTACTTTATCACATTCATAGATGATTATTCAAGATATGGTCATATTTACTTAATAAAAGAAAAGGCGGAAGCATTAGACGTGTTCATAAAGTTTAAAACGGAAGTTGAGTTACAACTTAACAAACATATAAAGTCCATTCGTTCTGATCGTGGTGGTGAATACTACGGTCGTTATGATGGATCAGGAGAACAGCGTCAAGGTCCCTTTGCAAAATACTTAGAGTAATGCGGAATTGTGCCTCAGTATACATTGCCAGGTTCGCCTGCAATGAATGGTGTTGCTGAGCGACGAAATCGCACCCTTAAAGACATGGTGAGAAGTATGATTGCTCGTACAACTCTACCTGAGAATTTGTGGGGAGAAGCCTTAAAGACTGCAGCATACATACTTAATAGAGTGCCTACTAAAGCAGCTAACAAGACCCCTTACGAGTTATGGGTTGGGTGCAAGCCTAGCTTGAATCATTTGAGAGTTTGGGGATGTCCATGTGAAGCTAGGCCTTATAAGCCAAGCGAAAAGAAACTGGACGAAAGAACCGTTAGTTGTTACTTTATAGGCTATTCTGAACGATCTAGGGGGTTCAAATTCTATAATCCAACAGAACATACAGTTTTCGAGTCAGGAAGTGCAAAATTTTTTGAGGATAATGAGTTTGTGGGGGGAGATATGACAAAAGATAGTATTTTTGAAGAAGAAGAGACGAATGCGAATGAGACTATGGACCAAAGTCCTAGTTTTGTTCAAATTCCGATTGCGTTTAGAAATACATCTTTTGACAATGTGCAAACTTCATCATCCCAAACAACTCAGTTAGAAACTCAACATGGAATAGAGAACACAAATGGACCTGAACCCAACCCAAACCCTCACATTGACATGACAAATGTTGATGGCCTAGGGCCTGTGGGAGATTCAGAAGTTGGTAATGATGTTCTTCCTCCTGTTGAAGATCAAGTTGTAAATGAACCTCAAGAAAATCTAGAGCCTGTGCCAATTAGGAGATCTACTAGAGAGAAAAGATCTACACAATCAAAGGATTATTCATATCTTCAAGAACATGAGTTTGACATTGGCATGTTTGAAAATGATCCTGTTAATATCAAACAAGCTGTGGAAAGCTCTAACTCTCAAATGTGGATTAATGCCATGAATGAAGAGATGAAATCTATGTATGACAATGACGTTTGGGATATCGTTCCGTTGCCTAAAGACAAGAAACCCGTTGGTTGCAAATGGATATTTAAAACTAAGCAGGATTCTAAAGGCAATGTTGAAAAATACAAGGCACGTCTTGTTGCGAAAGGTTTCACACAGAAAGAAGGCATTGATTATAAAGAGACTCTCTCCAGTTTCATCGAAAGACTCTTTAAGGATTATATTGGCGCTTGTAGCACATTATGATTTAGAACTTCATCAGATGGATGTAAAGACGGCGTTTCTCAATGGTGACATTGATGAAACGATCTATATGAAGCAGCCATAAAACTTTGTATCAGGCGATGCAGGGTCTATGGTTTGCAGACTTAAGAAATCTATCTATGGGCTAAAACAAGCATCTCGACAATGGTATTATAAGTTTCACCAAGTTATTAGCTCATTTGGTTTTGAGTCTAACATAGTAGATGAATGTATATACCTTAAGTTCTGTGGGAGTAAATTTATTTTCTTGGTTTTATATGTAGATGACATATTGCTTGCCAGTAACGATAAGGACATGTTGCATCAAACTAAGAATTTTTTATTTAAGAACTTTGAAATGAAAGATCTTGGTGATGCATCATTTGTTCTAGGGATTGAAATACTTAGAGATAGATCTCAAGGTATTCTGAGGTTATCCCAGAGGAACTATATCGATAAGATTCTAACAAGATTTGGCATGCAAAACAGCAAACCAGGAGATACCCCTATATCAAAAGGAGATAAGTTTAGTCTGAAACAATGTCCCCAAACTGACTTAGATAAAAACCTCATGAAAGATATTCCCTATGCCTCAGTCGTGGGTAGCATCATGTATGCACAAGTATGCACGCGTCCGGATATTGCGTTCATTACCGGAATGCTAGGGAGATATTTGAGTAACCCAGGTATGGAACACTGGAAGGCAGCCAAGCGAGTGTTGAGATACCTAAAGAGAACAAGGGACTATATGCTCACGTATCGGAGATCGGAACAGCTCGAGGTCATTGGATATACCGATTCTGATATTGGAGGATGTGTCGACAGCATGAAGTCAACATCAGGATACATCTTTATGATGGCAGGTGGTGTTGTGTCATGGAAGAGCGCTAAACAGTCATTGGTAGCCTCCTCCACTATGGCAGCTGAATTTGTTGCATGTTTTGAAGCATCTAATCATGGCGTATGGCTGAAGAACTTCGTCACAAGTCTGAAAATTGTGGATTCTATTCAGAAACCACTCAAATTATTATGTGACAACAATTCAGCAGTGTTATACGCAACCAACAACCGAAGTTCGTCAAAGTCGAAGTACATTGACATTAAGTTTTTGGTTGTAAAAGAGAGAGTGCAGAATAATGAATTATGTATAAAACACATAGGTACAGACTCCATGATTGCGGATCCTCTTACTAAAGGATTACCACCCAAGAAGTTTCACCAACATGTTGCTTGTATGGGTGTAATATCTGTTTAGGATAATTAGAAAATGTGGGAGTCTGAATATGTTTTAAGTTCTGTTTTTGATGTTCTATGTAATGCAATTGTAAACAATTTTGATGATATATACAAGTTGCATTCAGTTTCAGTTTCATTATTTCTTTCTTTAAAGTTTAAATTTTTGGCCTCATACAGTAAAGTAAAGGTGACTCAATTAGAAATAGGCACGTCTAATCACACTTGCGTGTAATTTCTAAACTATATGTCCAAATCAGATTCATGTCATTCAGTTATGTTGGCAGCGTGATTTATGTCAGTTTAGTTGCGAATAAATGTGACAAATGCCGTTTAAGTCCTTTGTTAGCATAATTGATGGACGGAATTGTTTAAGAAATACGATAAGTAAAGACGGAAAAGTTGCATGCAATAAAGTTAAGGATATATAATCAAAAGGTTGCACTTGTCCATGTGGGAGATTGTTGGATTTAGAGACGTCTAATTACAATAATTAAGTTGGACATACGTACATTATGATTATGATATCAAATACTGTCAGCAAGATTACATTTATGTAATGATTAAAATATGCCAAATAATGTGATTAATTAAGTCATGGCATTATACGTATTTAAATAAGGATTTGGATACAAATACATATAGAATAATGTTAAACAATTATAATTGTTAATGGACCGATTATAGTTGATCAAAATAATAGCAGTAATAAATTTGAGCTGAATAAGGAAATCAAAATCTATTCTGATTGATTTCAGTTTTTCTGTAAAGTTCCCGATTTCAAAATCTGATGAAATCCGAAATTTCAGATTTCTTGACAGACTTGTTTCAGCTAAATTTCGGCTGCCCTAGGATTGGGGTTTTGCACTGCTATAAAAGGGCTGAGTCTCCAAAGCTTGCAATCAACTCAGAAAAATTGTCTGCTCCATTGAAGACTAGATACTCTGTCATTTAGGATAGCCAGAGAAAAGGATTGCAAGTTCTTGGAAGGATTCAGGAGCCAATAACTCAAGTCAAGACCAGGAGCCTTTGAAGATGGAAAGTAAGTTCCGTTGTGCATTAATTTTAATTTCTTACAAAGGAGTAGATCTTGGTTAGGGTTTAAAGTAGTTAGGAAAACCCACAAAGTAAAACCAACATGAGATATTCTAGAATAAAATTTTCTTTCCCAAAATTCTAGTGAATTCAAGTGCATAATTTCATAAGCCTGAATTTGTGCATTTCAATTTTCCCCTACAGATTAAGCCCTTTCCTCTCGTTCTTCGTGATATCCATCTCTAACCTATGGTTCATTGTCTTAGCAACATGGATTATAAAAAAATGTGTCTCTTCCTCTTGTCCTTCGTGATATCCATCTCGAACCTATGGTTCATTGTCTTAAGAACATGGATTATAAAAAATTGTGTGAAACTTGCTTGCCAGACATGACCATTCTATCCAAAAATTTCGAGATATTCATTCAATCTTTCAAAGATGGTCAAGTCACCAAAAACCCAAAAATAATTTTAAAGTGAAAACCATTATGAAAATTTTGTTTCAATATAGAAGCAATTCTATCCAAAAATTTCGAGATATTCATTCAATCTTTCAAAGATGGTCAAGTCACCAAAAACCCAAAAATAATTTTAAAGTGAAAACCATTATGAAAATTTTGTTTCAATATAGAAGCAATTATCGGGAATTGATTGTCAAAGATCTTTGTCAACAATAACCCTAGGCTACCACGATAACTTGAGGGGATTCCCACTCCATGATATTGAAATTGTTCACCACTAAACACAATCTATTATTGGGACAACTGTTCAACTTTGCCTACAACACAAGGGTCCTTTTACTTAGCCTTTTCCCATAGATATCAAAGCTAACCAATTTTGTTTATTATTATACTGTAAGCTCTATAGAAATCCATATTGATACAAAAACAAATGGCTTTTTGAATTACAGGTAGGCAATTTTTATACAACTCTCTACTACAAACTCTTTCTATAGTAATCTTTTTATATATTTTTTCCAATCCTTTTTAAAAATTATTCATTATTTTTCAAATTCATATATATTAAATTTAATTCTAATAAAGGTTAATATCATCATTATTTATAAAATATCTCAATTATAATAGATAATAATAACTAAAATTAATAAACATATTAAATTATATTTTTTATTAAAATTAAAAAGTGAATTTTAATTTTTCCACTTTACACGTCCTAAACTAAAACGAATCTATGAGATATGATAAGAGTTAGCTTAATTAATTAAATTCTATAAAAGTGGCATTGCAAGTTTACTATTTTTCAAATTAAAATAATAATAATAATAATAATATTAAAAAATATTTAGATCAAAATAATCTGAAAGTAAATTTTTAATTTTAATAATCAAATCTAAGTGAAGTGAATCAAAAGTTAAAATAAATTTGTAACTATAATAATGAAATATAAGTGGAATGAATTAAAAATTAAAATAAATATTTAATTAATTTGAGTAAAATAAATTAAAAATTAAATGAAATGAATTAAAAATTAAAATAAATATTTAATTAATTTGAGTAAAATAAATTAAAAATTAAAATAAATGTATGCAGGGTTGGAATTTCAAAAAAAACCAACCTGTCAAATTTGATGTTTTTCAGAGTTTGCAAAAATCAAACTGAATTTTTGAAGATTTTGTAATTTTTAACCTAAAGAGCAAATCACCCCATAACAAATAATTATGTACAATGCATCACAAATTGTTTTTCAAATAATGAGGACATCTTACCCTGCTGTACTTGGAGATCCCCAACATTCCATTGACACAGCGCAAGAAAGAGTGGCAAGCAGGCGACAGTAGAAAGTGGTCTTCAGTTCCCCATGAACCGTCCCCATGAACCGTCCTTTAATTGGCATTTCAAAATCCATTCCACTGTTTCAGGAAATTGCGGCTGATCACGGCCATCAATGGCGGGGACTCTCGCCACCCATGCTGTGTCATAAGCCAATGGATTCATTAATTCCCCATCTCCAATCGCCCTGGTCATAGATTTAATCTCGCTAATAAGTGTCTCGCACGTTCTATGTGGCTGGAATCCTGAAATTACGAACAATACTAATTTAACTGGAGCATCACGAGTATATTATTTGTAAAGTTAAACCTATATTATAATAGATAAGAAAATTTATCATAATTTAGATGACAAATGAAACAGGGAGTACAGTACAGTTATTTTTAGTTAGATTTTGTTCCAGGAAAATCACTGACATTATTCAAGGAAAATGACGCCATCTGGAATAATTAACTATCCATTAGTGATCTATAAAGGGGTAGGTTTTCACAGCTCTTAGATGTCTCTGGGTATCCATTAGTGATCTATAAAGGGGTAGGTTTTCACAGCTCCTAGATGCCTCTGGGTATTACCGTATTAGGCGTTTAACCTGTTTCTTACCTCTAAAGAAGAGGAGTTCTTAACCAAACAAAAGCAAATTTTTTAAGGCATACTCCAGTCCCAATCTCATATATATAATTAAAAACAAAAAGCATTGATTTTTTTTAAACACATTTTCTAATTATATATATAAACTAAAACAAAAAGCTGTAAATTAAACTTAGGTTTTTTTTAACATATTTTTTAATTATTTTGTGTGATAAAGATATAGTGATTCAAAATTTACCTCATATATTGGAAAAACTAGTTTGAATTAGGAAATATACATAATCTCAGTATTATAAGATTTTTCATTTTTTCAAATAATAGAACCAACCTTTCTTTTAGAAAACTAAAACATAGAATAGAATAATTAGATTATTTTTAAAAATCAAAATATAAAATAATTAAATTTAGAAGACAAAAATAAATCAAAATTTGAAAAATGCAACTTTAAATATTTATTTTATGAAATCATATAAATATCTATTCTGATTTAACAATTTCAATTAAATAAAACGACAATTGTTTTTTTTCAATTAAAAAATTGCCTATAGAACAATTCTCCAGAATTGGACAAGTAAACAATGTAGACAAAACCTAGACCAAATCTCTCTACTTAATTTTTTTTTTAACCACATGGTGAATCGGTAATTGTCAGTCTTAATCTATGGGAGAACCTACCAAGAGTACATCCAACCACCTGTAAGTCGGGTATACTAAGATCCTATGATTTTAGCAAGGGCAGACTCAAGTGCCGCCAAGACGGGATTGGGGAATCCGCCCATCCTATGATTTTAGCAAGAGCAGAGCAGACTCACATGCTGCCAATACGGGTTTGGGGAATATGCCCCTTTAGCTTCCACCACATCCTATGATTTTAGCAAGAGCAGACTCACCTGCCACCAAGAAGGGATTAGGGAATCTGCCCCTTTAGCTTCCACCACATCCTATGATTTTAGCAAGAGCAGACTCACCTGCCACCAAGAAGGGAATAGGGAATCTGCCCCTTTAGCTTCCACCACAGCAAGGCATTGTACTCAATGAAATTTAATTGTACTCAATGAGATTTCAACTTCAATATTTCAAACTTCGGACAAAAGTCAAACCACACGTCACTGTACAAACCTCTCAACTCAATTATTGAACCACATCTTCAAAACTATGACCAATTAAATAGAATATTCAAGTTCATGAAATGAAATTACTCAAACCTCTCAACTCAATTATTGAACCACATCTTCAAAACTATGACCAATTAAATAGAATATTCAAGTTCATGAAATGAAATTACTCACAGTGCAAGACGATTTTATCGATTGTATATAGTCACAGCCCCAGACATTAGGATGGGGAGTGGGGCTCGTTGGAGTAAGATCGGTGTGCGCATCTCCAACTCGAGAGGACACACCACAAACCTTCAGAGGGAAGATTTTCTTTTTATTGAGATCACCCAATCCTCCACTGGAGTGGAGTCGAAACGGCTGAGACATATCTCGACGCAGGTTACATTCCCGTGGGCGTACTCTACGGCCGCATCTCAGCAAACAAGTCTGAGGCGGCGACATCTGAGTGTGTAAGGTTTGCGAGAACCAGGAAATTTCTAATCGTATTTTGATTTGTGCTCTCTGGGAAAACTGCTTAATAGTTATCTATTATACCAAGACAGTTTCTGGAGGATAAAAGATCTACTCGTATTATTATTGAAGATATGGCGATCTAGACAACGAGGTACGAGTTGATGCTGTGATGTCATCGTGATGGTACATTTGTAGATGTACGACATACAGACTGTTCTAAAATTTCCAATCTAAAAAATCAGCCGTGATTGTCATTTTTTTCGGTCCAGGACGGTCAATCATTTAAAAAATATTATTATTATTTTTTTTAAATTTTTTTAAATCTAATTTGATAGTATGACTGATTGATTTGTAGTTTTAATGGTGGAAATGGACACAACACCATCAAAAAAACCTACACCCATATTCTTAAAGCTTGATAGTTGTAACTAGAATTTCTAAAAATTTCTACTAGATCTTATCAAAATCATCTTAAAATTTCCATTGGTTTTCAAGCATAAACTACATCAGTTAGATTAAGGCATTTTTTTCACATCTATGTAACCATTCTATGTTCACATGACAGTTTTTTTCACATCTATGTAACCATTCTATGTTCACATGACAGTGTTGTACAACCTGCTGTCATAAAATGGTGTAGTTTGAAGTATAGAGGAAATAGTCTTTTTCAGATCATTTTTTATGGTTAATTTTATTTTAAAGTAGTCAGAAATTTTTAAAAAATTGAATTTAAATTGTTTAATCTATAGAATTCAAGTGTTCCAAGGGATGCATCTATGCCTTACAAAATGTATTTTAAACAACAAAAAAATCACTATTTTATTTGAAATTGTATCTTTGGATTATTGTGAGAAAAACTATTTCATCTATAAGTTAGACTAAGCCATCATAAAATATCAACACTACACCATCATAAAATATCAACACTACACCATTAAATATGATAATAAACCTAATAAATGTAAGAAACAAAATCAATTCTTGGGTTATTTTTGGCTTTGCTAATATGATTATTTTAATTACATTTTGTTTTTTCCTTATCACATTTTGAACTTTCAAATACTAGCTTATAGAATAAAAAGTTGGAATGTTTCACATTTGATATTTATACATTTTAAAAATTTGGAGATACACCTTTTTCTTTAGTTTAATAATGACTTTTTCTGTTTCTTATTTTTTATGATTATTTTAAATTTTGAATAATTTTTAATAATTCCACTTAATATAATAAATTTAAAATAATTTTTAATAACTATAAATAATATAACAATTTTAAATATAATTAACTAAAATGTGATATTTTTTTTCTAAAATTAAAATCTAAAATTATTTTTTAATTTCAAAACTTATTTATCCCCCAAAAAAGACCTTTCTGATAAATAAATATCTGAAATTAATATTAAACCTTATTTATCTAATACATCAAAATAAAAATATATTTAAAAAATCAATCATCCTTATCTAATTAATCTATTTTAACAAATTATCCTTCTTTAATTAATCCACTTTCACAAATTCTTCTCTAACTTTTCCCTGCGTCTAAGACCCTAATGAATTTTAGAAATAAAAAATTTCCCATTTCAAAATTACTTTATTTATTTTCCTGGTTTGGTCACACACAAGGTTATCTATTTGTATTAAGACAAAACACTCACAAATCCATGTGAATAAACTACTGACAACTGATTTTCAGAGGAAAGAGAGATTTCGTCAACTATTCTGTATTCGAGCTAATTTGATAACATCCTAATAATATATAATAAAAAAATATAATTTCAATCATATTTAATCAAGAGTGTTTTTAGTGTTTTTTTTGGAAGTTTTTATCGTGGGTTTTTAATCAAATTTCTATAAAATTTAGTAAGATTTATTGAAATCCTAAGTTTAATGGGTAATAGTGTGCAATCAAAGTGCCCTAGGATTTTCAAGGGTGCTAAATCCATATATACAATCAAAAAACTAATTTAAATAACATAAATCAAGATTTCACCTCAAATTTTTCATAAAATTCCGAAACAAAAAATCCAAAAAATCACACCAAAAACAACTCCAATTACAGATTCTAAACAAAATTGATAACCTCCCTAGTCACGTGATGGCACCGAAGTTTTGGAGTTTTTCGACTGAAATTTAATGTAAAGTTTTCGACTTTTTCAACAGAAACTTAATGTAATTTGACGCATATGTCATAGACCATACATAATTTCACCAGTGTTCTTCTTCTGACTGGACACAAACGTCCCCATGTGCTCACTTTATGGTGCGAACAGGAAAGTACAGCACATGGACAGAACACCACTGTCGAAAACGTTTGTAGTGTTTACACGAAGTGCGTGCCCATGTGCCCATTCATAATTTCGATGTTTCAGAACAACTCTAAAAAAGCAGATGAGGAATTCAAAGATTCATGAATAGCACAGGGTTGGTACTGTGGTATTAGCTCAATTTTGTATAATCTTGGGTTTTTATAAAAATGGAATCAATTTATATATTTAAAAATATAATTTAACTGTTTTTATTAGGATGATAAATATTGTCAATGATATCTATGATATTGGTATTAAAAGTTTTTTAATATGATATTTATGATAAGGAGGTGATTTAGGCTATAATGGTAGTGGTATTTGTTTGCATTTTTTGGAATTGAGAGATGAAGGTTTGGTTTGTAGGGGACTTTCTTGCTCAAGAGTTACGTGAGGTCTCACGAGAGAGGCAATTTTGTTTTTTGATTACTGATTGTACTCACTTGAGGTTGGAAAGAGTAAGCATCGCAGAGTGTGGACTCCTATGGTAACGCAGAATGTAATTTGGGATTCAGGCTCACAGCGAATATTCACAATGAGATCGATTCGATGAGTGGCGGTCTTCAGTGAGGGGCTCTTCTTTGGCATTGGGTTTCTCTTTGGAGTGGGTGTTGTAGCTTCGACTCTCGTCTTTTTCCAAGTATTCCCATTGTATTTGTCTTCTATTGTGTTAGACCTATGGGGCACTCACTTCATTTGGTTAAATTATGAGCCAGTGAAGCCAGAGAAGGGGCCCTTTGTCACATACCTCCTTCACCCAATATTAACATTAGCGACATAGCTCCTTGACCCAATATTAATAACCACCTATTATGCTCCCGTCACTAAATTTACACTTTGATTAATTTATTTTCAATAGTGGTCACATGCATAAGTATTCAATCATTCTCATAAACAAGATAACACATGCAACTATTCACATATGATGAGAGATTCGACAACATAAAGAGTGAGGAGAAAACATAGAGTACATCCCATGCAATTAAATCAGACCAAATTAACTAAAAGAATGTCACTTGGAAAATCAAGCACCGCCAGCCAACCTAGAACTGACTTCCTCCGGTTCACCCCCGAGCCGGGAGTTCTTGCCATGGATCAATTGCCTCTTGTTGATCTCTTCAATGGATATTTAATACCCTTTCTCATGATATGGTTTCCTTTAGTGGTGTCCCACTTTTATGAACCTTTTTATCCATTTGCCTAGGTTTTTCCCAGAAAATATCTTCTTTCTCTCCCGCGAGGTTTTTCCTCATAAAAGCTTGCCTTTCTCTCCCGCAAGTCTTTTATGTTTTTCTTAAACTTAACATCTTTCTCCAGCTAAGTAACTTAATGGATATTTATCTCTCAATCCATTAAGATTAACTAGAATTAGATTCTAGAAGTCTTATCATGAAATAATTATTCATTCCCATTCGCCAATGGGATTTCATTTGGCAAGAATCTCATCTCTTGGTGTCTCTTTTTCCAAATGATTAAATTATCTTTATTTATTTAATAACAAAGTATTTACTTTCATTGTTACACCTCAGACCTAGATTTTCTATTACAACTCAGTCTTAGCTTAGGTTTTGCATGATAGTAAGAGAGTGTTAGATACAACAGAAGGGTGTTACATACTCCCCCCCTTAAATTTACATCGTCCTCAGTGTATTATGGCATCTTACAATTTATTTCCTCATTCACAAGTAGTTGTTTCTGAATTTTCAAGTTCCCATGGCCTTGCCCCCTGAATTAGATCTTCTAATATATAGGTTACAAAGGAGTTCTACCGCAATTCTCCTTCAATTGCTACCTGTCACATTTGTTCAATCAATTCTATGAGAGACTTTATATGTCATAAAAACGAAAATTCAAATTTGTTTACCACAGTTAATGTTATAACTTGATATACAATACTTCTACTTGTGTAAATACAGGTTAATATTGCCCGCGAGTTAACAATTATTCCTAATTTTCATTGTATTTAAATAATAGGAATAAATGCATGCTCTTCCAATGCATTTGTGTTCTTGCTGAACACTTGCTTCCTACAGTTTCCCTACATAATCGCAACAAGTCAAACTAGCACATTTGACCAATCAACATGTATAAAATATCACATCTGGTTAGCTCAAAACATAACCATCAACATCATAAACCATATGTAACCATCATAACCCCAATCATAGATCACATGCAATCATTATATATTAGAATCATAAATCACATGTATACTAGAACTGAAAACAAAATATTGATACTTATCCTTTAATCAATCCTTAGTTTCCACCTTTGTCTTGCCTCTATACGCACTCTGGATTGGTTGCCCCACCAGGAAATCACCCAGTGCCTTCTCCTCAACCATATGTACATCACACACATACAACTATCCATGTCATCCAACATCATGCAATACCTACATCCACACTAGTACCATTTGTACCACATGTACACATTACTACCTATAAAATGTGTACACAATACTCAATGTCCATAGCCTCATATGCACGACATATACATGATCCACATGTTTTCAACAATGTTAGTATTATTATCATAACATCAAGTCAATGTCAAAATTTCCTTTATTTATTCACACTACCTTTAGGCAAATCCAGTCAAACCAAGCTCGGTTTGTCGATTGGATAATAAGGAATTCATGGACCTATTCAACTTTTGCAACGAGAGCATAACTGAAATTTTTTATGTCAAAGTATTCAAGTGCTTTTATTTAGCTAATCCTCTTCATGTATCTTGTGGTTGCAAGAAATTTTCAGCAAAATGATAACATAGATGTAATTATGCATAATACAACTTTACAATACCAATAACTTTGAGGTTTTGGGATTGAATTTGTCCCTTAGACAAAGTTTTACTAACAGCGGAATATGAACTTCGCTTACTCATAAAGCAGACTATTGCCTATGATAGTTAGTTTAGTGTGGAATTCAATGTGTTATTTGAAGTTTATCAACCTTAACCTTGTCTTTAGCCAAGAAAATAATTGTTTGGTATTTCAAAGTACACCACACATAATCTAATTATGCCATATGAGCACTTGTTGACCATGAATAATTTAGTGTATATCCATATTCAATCAAATAATCAATATGCAAGTACATACACCTATACGTGAGTCATGAATGAGGGTTACAATGCTTTCAATGCCACACCCTCTAAGTTTTTAGGCACTAAGTGTACCAGGGGGTGAATCTAGGTCATTTACATGTTTACACCTCACCTTAAACATTAAATTACCCTTGAAAAACATGAGAATATTACTCATTTATCAATTATCAAATTCATTAAAATAAATAGTTTATGTAATCATTGTTATGTTGTCATATTCAGAACTAGACAACACTATCAATGCAATCTAATAGGGAGACTTCTCCAAAATTGCTGATAGGAAATAGTGGTAAAATATGCATCTCAGATTGTACGATTGTCAATTAATTTGAATAGGTTGCTAGATATCATTTTATCGAAATCAATTATCTTTGTACACAACAATTTCACTTACTAGTACCACTTAGCCATCCAATATGGTTAAAGCATCCTATTGATTTAGCAACGAGTTGTTGCATGGTTTGTTATTCCATCTCTTCTAAAACCTTTTATATGTAGCACCTTACTTGGTGCATGTATTATTTTACTACTAGCATAATATCCTTAGATCATCATAAGATATATTAATGCGAAACCTTTTGGGTTTACCAAGAATTTGTGTATTAATTCGGACAAACTTGTTTTGAATCTAGTGTACAATTCTTGTTATTCGTTAAGCTGCTTTGAATTGCTCTATTTCTACTTGAAATGCATTGAGCACCACCATATCTATTATGTTTCTCATTTCGGTTTTCGTAAAGCATGTATACTTTGTTTATATATATAGTAGAAGCACACATATCATTTTTGTCTTATCACTTCCCACAAGAAGTACATTTGTAAGATCTACAATCATTATACTGGAAGCATCTTCTTCTTGTTGTAGATTTGAAAGGTTCCTATTTTTGTGATATTAATAGAACCCCATCTATATCTGGATGGATATGCACATCAAGGTTGTGAACTTTGAGTTGCAATAATTTACATATTGGAATTTGAGTGAACTTGAGAATGTGTCCTTGAGCTTGTATTTAATATTGTCTTACTGCTATTAATCAAGAAGCACTAGGAGTTGCTTTTACACTCCTATTATGTATTTACCCTAGATGTACTTTTGGGTGCCAGTCCCATTGACCGAGTTATTAGGGTCATAGAATTATTAATGTATGATGTCTTCTTCAACATGTATACAGTGAGTTGTATTACATGTGTGCACACACTTTACTACTGTAACCCCAGTTTAGGGAAATATAATTTGTGCCACTCTTACATATTTCAGTTACCATTATTGGTATATTGCTTTATTCAAAAAGGAACATATAGGTTCCAAACTATGCATATCTAATTAAGTATGCATGTTTCTACTAAATATCTTAATAATGACCTTGTAAGGTTTAGTTCCTTTCGGTAGTGTATATTTGAAGCATGTTTCCCATAAAGGTGAGTGATCCAGGTGGATATTGGTGGCCACCTGCCAAGTCCACCTGGACCCCCACCATTGTCTTTCTCAGCATTTTCAGTTTCCTTAATTGTAGCACAACTTACTATTTTTAGCAGTTTTTCGGGTCCTGAACTTCCGGAGCCATTTTGAGGCCCTAAACGACGTTTTTTGGGGAATCCGGGGGCAACACGAGTCCATGGAATGGACTGGTGTTGCTCGTTCCAACAATGATAGTGCTCGGATAGATCTTTCTAATGAGCTATTGTACGCGTCAAACAGAGATCATATGCCAAAGTTACGACCCCGGGAAGTTGATGTACCAACTTACCCCCAAACGGGGCCCACAGTTTGGCGTTTCATCTCCTAGGGTTAGGTTTTGGAATGTTAAGGGTTTTTCCATTGTTTCTCAACAATAAATAGGCCTTCGAGCCTCATTGTAACACAATTCAGAGGCATGTAGCCATCACATCTCTTCTCAGAGATAAGCTACCATCGCCCTAGCTAGTTTATTTCCAGTTCTGTTTGTAAGCATATTTCAGTATTTTCCATTAATGAAATGAAGTATTATTTCCGCTGCATCTTTGTGTATATGGTTATCTCTGTAATTTGTTGCGTTCCTGTTTAAATCTGGATCAGTGGTATCAGAGCGGTCTGCTTTTTCTCTGTTTTTCTTTGCATGTCCCCAACAAGGTCGGGATATAAGGAGTTAGGGCTTGAACTGGTTGAACCTTTGCAAGACCAGCCTCGCAAATCCCGACGGCCTCCCATGGCGGACGAGAAGAAAGACGAGGGGGCAGGAGATCCCATCAAAATCTTGCTCGAAGAAGCGCTCGAGCGACAACGGAACGCGATGATGGACAGCTTTGCGCAGATCCTTCAGCGGCTACCCAGAAGCAGCGCATCGGCTTCCAGCAGCTCCTCTGGAAACGCCACACCCTTTAAGGTACAAGTTAATTTTGAAATCCCCATATTCGAGGGTCAGATAGATGCCGATGTCGTAGATAAATAATTAAATCTGCTAGAGGATTATTTTTCTGTTCATGAATTTTCGAGTCGGGAAAAGATTGTTTTTGCTCTTCTCAAAGCAGCCCCCCATGTCAAGAACTGATGGGAAACCTACTGCGAGCAGAAGGATGAAAGTACTAGCTCACTATTTTCAGCCGCACCCACCTGAGATTCGTTCTGGGATGCCATCAAGGAGCATTACTACCCTGTCGGAAGCTATGAGGATGAATACATAAAGTGGACCACGCTGCGGCAGGGAAGGGACCAAGACGTGCCGGAGTTCACCAATCTTTTCCATACCCTTCGCACAAAGTTGGGTATCAAGGATTCAGAGCAACATTTGATACTCAAATACCGTGGCTGCCTGCACAAGTACATCCAGGAAGAAATACAGTTCCTAAACATCCCCTCGCTCGGCGCAGCATACCGGTATGCTGTCAAGGTCGAGCAGAAGTTTAAACAAAAGAAGCGAGACTTTGGATCTGCGAATCCAAAGCAGGGGAAAGGTGCCCCTAAACCACAGAACAAAGGACAAAGCCAAGGCGGGACAACCCAAGACAACCAGCCGAAGCTGCAAGCAAAGAGCAACGTTGCGAAGCCGAGAAAGGACACTGGAAAATGGTGCGAGTTCCATAAGAGCTCCACTCACAACACAAGTGAGTGTCGGGCCAAGCAGTCACTGGTGGCTGAGCTAAAGGTTGCAGAATCAGATGCATGTTCCGACTCTGAGTCAGAACCCGATAAGGGGTATGAAAAAGGGAAGCAGATCATTGATGAGGATCCCAGCGCCACTGTTGCTACCGCAAAGATCCAGAAAAATGAACCCGAAGATCCAGAGGAGGAGGAGCGTCTCTTCCACTCCCAGATGCGGGTAAAGGGCTCCCCGATACAGTTCATTGTTGATAGCGGGATTCAAAAGAACCTCATTTCGGCAGAGGTCGTGAAGCGGTTGGGCTTACCAACCACAGCACATCCACAACCATACACCATTGGGTGGCTTCACCAAGGGCGAGATCTTCGCGTGAGCCAGCAGTGTCGCCTTCCATACAACATCAAGCCCTTCACGGATGAGGTATTGTGTGACATTTCTCCCCTTGAAGTTTGTGATGTATTACTAGGACAACCATACTTGTGGAAGCGACATGCTGTGTATGAATCAAGGCCCCATGCTGTTATTATTACATTGGGAAATAAGTTGTTCAGGATACCAGAGGTAGCACCACCTGCCGCCATCTCTTTGATTACTGCAAAACAATGCAGTAAGATCATTTCCAAAACCAGGAAATTTGTTTTCCTGATGATACGCCCTCAAGGGAAGAAGAAGACAGTGGCCGCGGCCTCCAAACGGGGTCCCTCTGCACGGCAACTACAGATGGACAAGATTGTGGAGGAGTACGAAGACATCTTCACCTCCCCGGCAGGGGTTCCTCTGCACTGTCAAGTCAAGCACTCCATCGATCTGACCCCAGGTGCGCCGCTACCCAATGGACCAATTTATCGGCGCTCCGTTCTGGAGAACAATGAAATCAAGAGGCAGATTCAGGAGCTCCTGTAGAAAGGTCACATCCGTCCGAGTTCTTCGCCCTGTGGGAGCCCGATAGAGTTGGTACAGAAGAAGGATGGGACGTGGAGACTCTGTATTGACTATCGGGCGCTGAACAAGATCACTGTTCGTAATAGGTACCCGATCCCGCGGATTGATGACCTCCTAGACCAAATAAAGGGGGCGAAATATTTCAGCAAGATCGATCTGAAGTCAGGATATCACCAGGTACCAATTGAACCCTCAGATGTGTGGAAGACTTCCTTCAAATCCAAGGAGGGCCTCTTCGAATGGTTGGTCATGCCTTTCGGATTGACGAATGCTCCTGCAACCTTTATGAGGCTAATGGATGACATCTTGCGGACATTCACCAACTCCTTTGTAGTAGTATACTTGGATGACATTCTGATCTTCAGCCAGAGTTGGGAAGAGCACCTCCACCACATCCGACAGGTTCTCCAAACACTGCGGCAACACAAGCTATGTGCCAATTTGGAGAAATGCACTTTTGGCATGACCGAGGTTCAGTATCTGGGATACATCATTGATGAACAGGGGGTGCATGTCGATCCAGCCAAGGTCCAAGTCATTCGGGATTGGCCCTCTCCAACCACTCTAACAGAGCTCCGCAGCTTTCTAGGTCTTGCCAACTTCTACCGCAGGTTTGTGTTGGGATTTTCTCATATTTCTTGGCCCTTGAGTCAAGTCACCAAGGGCGGGGCGAAAGCAAAATTCTTTTGGTCTGAATCTCAACAGAAGGCATTCAGGGAGTTGAAGGATCGCCTCTGCACGGCACCAGTGCTCGCGTTACCAGATTTACAACAACCATTTGAGGTCGAGGCAGATGCCTCTCACTATGCTATTGGGGCAGTCCTTACTCAACATGGACATCCAGTGGCATATCACAGTGAAACACTTTCAGACACCGTCCGGAAGTACCCCACTAATGATAAAGAGATGTATTCCATTGTACAGGCCTGCCGACAATGGAAGCATTACATTTTGGGGAAGGAAGCGGTCATCCACACAGACCACCGACCTCTGCAGTTCATACAAACCCAAGGGAAATTACAGAATGATCGCCATCAGAAGTGGTCTACATACCTGCAACAGTTTCACTTGAATATCAAGTATAAAAAGGGCAGCACCAATAATGTTTCAGATTGCCTAAGTCGACCACCGATCATGGTGCTAACCACCGTGCTCAACTCTTGCGGGCACGAGACTTCTGATTGGCCACTTCTCTACAAAAGCGACCCAGAATTCGGCCACACATACCAGACACTCTTGGAGGGTCGGCAGGTTGCAGATTTTCACCTCCAGGATGCCCTATTATGCCACCTCGGTCACCTTTGTGTTCCTTCAAGCGAGCGTGCCAAGATGATTTGGGAAGCACACTACAGTCGGGCTGCTGGGCATTTCGGGGTCGAGAAAACAGTGGCAGTACTGCAAAACTATTTCTATTGGCCGAATCTTCGACAAGATGTTGGGAAGTACATCCGATCATGTACTGCCTGTGCCATTGCCAAACCGACCATTAAGAAGCAAGGCCTATATACCCCGTTGCCTACCCCTAGTCGACCTTGGGAATCCATCTCCATGGATTACATGTCAGGCCTTCCTTCCACTAAGCAGGGAAATGACTGTGTTTTTGTGGTCGTCGACAGGTTCTCAAAGATGGCCATTATGATGGCCTGCAAGAAGAATATCACAGCAGAAGCCACTGCTAAACTCTTCTTTGAACGAGTGTGGGTGCACTTTGGGATCCCACAGTCTATCATCTCAGATCGGGACAGCCGGTTTCTCAGCACCTTTTGGTCCAGTCTCTTGTCAATGCTGGACACCAAACTCACGAAGTCCACAGCTTTCCATCCTCAAACTGATGGCCAGACAGAGGTTGTCAATAGGATGATTGTGCACATTCTGCACATGTATAACTCAAAGCATCCACGCACATGGGACGAAAGCCTCCCCTACGTTCAGCACAGCTACAATCGAGTTCTTCACAGCTCCACTGGCCATAGCCCTTTTCAGGTGGGTTTGGGATTCCAACCACTATGCCCCATTGATGTGGCCATGCCACTTGCAGCTACTCACATGAATTCAGCTCATGTCCAATCCGAAACAGATAAGGCCACCAGCTTCATTGAGCGCATCCAACATATTCGCCAGCAGGTCCATGACATTCTTGAGAAATCAAATGCCAAGTACAAGCAACGACATGATCAACATCGGGTGCCACACAAGTTTCAGGTGGGCGACAAAGTCTGGTTGCATTTGCAAAAGGAACGTCTTACTAGAGCCTATCGGAAATTGAGACCACTCCGATATGGTCCTTACACCATTACTAAGGCTATGGGAGACAATGCATTTGAGCTCAGCATTCCCCCATTCCTTGGCTTGCACCTAGTATTCAATGTGGACCGCCTTCGGCCATACTTTCCACCATTGCTAGACACATCCGACATTGCAGAACAACTCAAACCCACAGAATTAAATCCAGATTGCATGGAACAAGCTGCAACTGATCGGATCATGGACACACAGATCAAGAACACTCGCCAACAGAATATCCAACTGTATCGAGTTGTCAAAGCGGGCCAACTCCTTCAGCAGGGCAAGTGGCTCACCAGGGAACAAGTTTAGCAGAAGTTTCCTCATCTCATGGAGGAGCTCAACGCAATGGGGACCATTGCTTCCTAAGGGGGGAGGAATGATCCAGGTGGATATTGGTGGCCACCTGCCAAGTCCACCTGGACCCCCACTATTGTCTTTCTCAGCATTTTCAGTTTCCTTAATTGTAGCACAACTTACTATTTTTAGCAGTTTTTCGGGTCCTGAACTTCCGGAGCCGTTTTGAGGCCCTAAACGACGTTTTTTGGGGAATCCGGGGGCAACACGAGTCCAGGTGTTGCCCGTTCCAACAATGATAGTGCTCGGATAGATCTTTCTATTGAGCTATTGTACGCGTCAAACGGAGATCATATGCCAAAGTTACGACCCCGGGAAGTTGATGTACCAACTTACCCCAAACGGGGCCCACAATTTGGCGTTTCATCTCCTAGGGTTAGGTGGAATGTTAAGGGCTCTGTAATTTGTTGTGTTCCTGTTTAAATCCGGATCAGTGAGTTAACGATTCAACCAGTGGCCACACCACATAAAAATGAATTGCATAAAAACAATTTTAAAAAATCCATAGTCTCATACCACATACAGAGATATGTCTTTCATGAGCTTAATGATATTTCATGGGAATTTCATGTACAGAAAACCTTCAGAATATGTTCTAGGTTGGAAACCCATTAATTAACCATCAATTTTGGATACTTTTGATATAATGTCATGAACTTATTTCCTATGACTTATATAGATTCCATCTATATACTTTTATTTTAATCTTTCCTTGTGTTAACCATGATCTATGGAAAGGCACTTGTCTATTTTATCTATTTTTGTTTGCCAATTACCTCATAATAGTTCAACATTTCTTCCCTTCACTTTTCATCCTTTCTTAGGATCTCTATAAGCATAAACTTTATTCCATTAAGTTATGTCATTGACTATACTATCCTTACCAGCATTAGTTTGTATTTTATTAAGCTATGTCCTTGCTTAGCAATCATACAACTCATAATTTAATTTTAATATGAGTAAAGTAATATGATGATAGTATGGTAGAAGAGACCTATTGGAACACAATTAAACATAGTATTCAACTTTCCTTATCCACCATTACTCCTTTCAACACTTACATCCATATTTATAAACCATGATGACCACACCACTAGAATTCATCATCCAAACTTTTAATACAATAATCATACCTTACAATTTTGTTCATTCATCAAACTCGACTATGAACATTTAAAACTAGGTCTATCATGTGTAAGTATTTTAAACCACTTTTAAATCATGGTATAGAGTCTTTGTGCCCTCCCAAGAGCATTCAACAATAACTTAAGTTTTGGAGAACATATAATGAAATAAAAATTTAATTTTCATTAACCCACACTCAATAAGTAGGCAAAATAAAACAGTAACCAATTTGGCCATTTCTACTTATTGAAATTAATCAACATGTTAATGGTTGTCATTTCTTTGTATTACTCTCTATTCCACCACAAAACTGCAAGGTTCTATGTTATATAACAACATTGCATAATTACTTGTTTCAGTATCACCTTTTAGGGTTTCTCCTCTCCACGATGCTATTATAGCTATCCACCATGGTGTATGAAATAAAATATTTAGACTTGAGAAATTCAATATCAAGGGAAAATATTAAATCCAAACTTTTTAATATGAAGTGTGTTTAAAGAGTAAACTCTTAGAATGTTGTCATAGGTGGCTTATAAAAAAAACAAGCAATGCACCATCGTATCTCTGGAATTTTGACCTGCAATATCAGGGAGTGAAAATATTACCATGATGCTAAAAACACTATGTCATTCATTCGGCAGTGTTGCCATCCCGACCAAATCCATCCAAGCATTAATTGAAGGCTTCGCATGGAGGCTCTTCACCACGAATTCAGCTTGCAATCCTGACTTCAATCAAATTTCAGATTGTGAGACACAAAACATTTAAAAAATTCCTTTGAACAACTAAAAAAATGTCAAACATTTGTGAGCATACCCCGGATCGGTCAAGTCAAGATAGCAAGTCAACCATGAAATTTCTGCAAAATTACCCTTCTCATGTCATGACTAACCGGGAAAGGCCTATGACTCCATTCTAAAATATGTTCTTCAATTATCAGTTTAACTTTGTTGGACTAGAGGTGTCCATCATCTTCCCCTGTTTCCAAGGGTAGCTTCCCCTTGCATAAGACCGCAGTGGGGTGCCTTGGGAACCATCTGTTATTCATGTTGGTTACAAATACCATGAGCTCATCATAAGCACACAAGTGAGCCATATACTATTATCATCCCTCCATAACACTCCTCGTATGAAAATCTAGAACCTTCAAAGCATAATGTAAATCAACAACTCCGAGGAGAATAACAAAGGGTATTCATGTTCTTATGGGATGTGTTATGTATTAAAACAAATAGCTCATAACCTAATTATTGCACCCTTAACTTTACTGGTTTCGGTCAGTTACAAACCAACAAAAATCATTGAAATTATGACTTGTAAGAAAATACCTCTTATTTAGTCGAATAACCAGTTTTCCTAAAAACCTCGCCCTTCAAAAATGTCAATTGTAGGATTCGAACCCTCGCGCAGTTATGTTGATCTTAAGTCTTCCCCCTTAATCACTCAAGAAATCGAATTTATTTACATAGGAACCTATGATGGTTTTTGGATGCCTATAATAGGGAGATCCATGCACATAAAAGTGAACGAGTTAGCGACTCGATTATTTCCTAGGTGCCTCACTGTGAGCATAGCCAGCTGCTCCGTCAAGCATCATTTGGATTGTGAAGCTCCACACCTGTCTCAGGTCGCCCGCTACAGCACCAGATCTTCTACAATGCACAACTCTACTCTTTCGAGCTTGTAATTTTTGCAACGACGGGCTCGGGGACTTTTCTCGGCCTCCCTTACTAACCACTAAAGCACCTCATGATTTCTCCCTCTATTGAATAATTCAAAGGAAATATAAAGCAAAATACCTTCAATATGGTTCCAGCACAGAAGAGGATGAAACTTGATACCAACGAATGGGTATGAGGAGTATTTATATCGAAGAACTACTAATCGATCAAGACGATCAAGCAGAAACCACGTACACATGTAAGGGGAAGATGAGATTAACGTGTAAGTAAGGATAAACACTATCCAAACTAAGGATAACCATGATCATGAGGATAATCATTATCCACCGAATGCTTTTGCAGAGTAGAAGATTCCGCAACAAATTATTTGTTTCCATAATGTGTATGTACATATGTACAACTCGATAAGTCATTACACCCACACACCTCCCACTCTGTGGATAAGGCATGCAAAAAAAATTGACTTGGCGGATCGAAAAAGGAAACCAACTGTCCTTAATGGAATTTTCTCAGTTAATCATATCGGAAAGTGATGTCATGCTTTAATTCTACCAATAGTCACTGTAGAGGGAGAAGACTTTTAAGTCAATTCATTGTTAGATTTCCAACATACTACATAGAGCCAGAACTTGTCACACTCTGCATCACATCGTATACACGGCCAAGAGAAACCACAGTGGTTATCTATAGTATATTCGACACACTGATATTTGGTTTCAACTCTCCATAATAAAGGACTTCACTCATCCAGTATATATTATCAACATAATGTATATTACAACCATAATATTTCAAGATTGTCGAATCTTGGATTCACCTTTACCATTAGTATAAGGGAGACCTACAAGAATGTTATGAACAATTCTTGATACTTAGTTGCTTGCATATAACCTACTTCAACAGTATTTTCAAAATTGCTTGCATCAATTTCGGTATCTGAATGCTTCATTTTAAAAGAATTGATAGGGACTCTTCGATTTGTTTTCATCAAACAAGCTTCTTCTTCTTCTTTAACAAAATTATGACTTATATATATTACAAGTTATATCCCTATATATATAAACCCTTGTATTAAAGAAAGAGATAATAACTATCTCCATATCATAATTATAAAATTGTATTGATAACACATAAATATTTTTTTGGTGATAATAATTTTTCTTTCGCATGCACAATAATACTTCCTCGTCAGTCTTTGTCTCTGAGTCTCTCTTTTTCATTGAAAATTTCTAACAAATTGGAGAGACACATTTTGATTATATGAAAATGTGGCCATTCTAATTTGAGATAGAGGATAGATAACCCGTGACTCGGTCCCTTACGTGTTGCTTTCTTCATACCTACTTCACAATTATGATGTATTTATCTAATGTAATAATTAGATCATCGAAACAGAGTTGTAATACTTACTTACAACTCTAGGACAGAAATCCACAATATATTTTATCACCATGCATTCTTTACAACTACAAAATTATTAGCAATTATAAGAACAAAATTTTCATTGGAATATATAAATATTGCTTGGGAAAACTCAACATAGGCATGTAAATTGATTCTACCCTTGTTTCTTCAACATATAGTGATCTTAATCAGGTTTCAGACTACTTCTATTTTTAAGTGACCCCTTTGTGCAATTGGAAACATTAATAGCTACATGCTTTTCAAGAAATATATGGTTATTTCAAAATCCATAAATCAAGAAAACTCAGTGCAAATTTATCATTGGTTTGAAAGTCGTCCTCCGACAAATAATTTTAAAGTTTAGCTTCAACCTTTATGGATTCTAATGCCTTAGGACACTACTCTAGAACTCATTGGAGCAATTTTATGACTGGACCCTTCATTGAAACCTCTTACTTTTTTAGGACCTAGTTTAGGACCTACAACTCATTCATACTAGCTTACAGAGGTGGGTTGGCCCATAGGCCACAATATTTGAACTTAGAGCTTTGATACCATTGGTCACATACCTCCTTGACCCAATATTAATATTAGCCACATAGCTCCTTGACCTAATATTAATAACCACCTATTATGCTCCCATCACTAAATTTACACTTTGATTTAATTTATATTCAATATTGGTCACATGCATAAGTATTCAATCATTCTCATAAACAAGATAACACACGCAACTATTCACATATGCTCAGAGATTCGAAAACATAAAGAGTGAGGAGAAAACATACAGTACATCCCATGTAATTGAATCAGATCAAAGTAACTGAAAAAATGTTACTTAGAAAATCGAACACCGCCACCCAACCTAGAACCAACTTCCTCCAGTTCATCCCCGAGCCAAGAGTTCTTGCCATGGATCAACTAGCCCCTTGTTGATCTCTTTAATGGATATTTAATATCCTATTTCATGATATGCTTTCCTTTAGTGTTGTCCCGCTTTTATGGACCTTTTTATCCATTTTCCTAGGCTTTTCCTAGAAAAGCTCGTCTTTCTCTCCCACGTGGATTTTCCTCATAAAAGCTTTCCTTTCTCCTCCGCAAGGATTTTATGATTTTCTTAAACTTAGCATCTTTCTCCAGCTAAGTAACTTAATGGATATTTATTCCCCAACCCATTATGCTTATCTAGAATTGGTTCTAGAAGTCTTATCATGAAAGAATTATCCATTCCCATTCACCAATGGGATTTCATTTGGAAATAATCTCATCTCTTGGTGTCTCGTTTTCCAAGTGATTAAATTATCTTTATTTATTTAATAACAAAGTATTTACTTTCATTGTTACACCTCAGACCTAGATTTTCTGTTACATCTCAGTCTTAGCTTAGGTCTGGCATGATAGCAACAGAGTGTTACATACAACGGAGAGGTGTTACACCCTTTGTCTTCTATTGGTGGCTCTGCAGTCGTCTCAACTCTTCTACTTGAGCATTTGTGGCTGGAAGGCCCATAGTATATATAGATCAACGGGGAGTCAAAGGCTAGTGACCTTTTTGGCTTCCAGGGGTAAGAGGAGACAGAGTAGGAGGGTCGGAGGCCAACTAGAGAAGCTAATCTTCTTCGAGATATGGTGCTAAATCTCTATAGAGCTCTTAATTGGGGAATATTTGTTTGTGGTGTGTCTTAGTCTTTTGGGGGTGGAAATTGGGACTTCTCAACTCCAGCTAGTTGGGTGATGGGTGTAGAATCCTATGTCGATTTCGGGAGTGGGTGTGGGGTATCTTAGGGCTATGACTGCCTCGCAATGACTATGTGGGGAGACACAAATTATTCCATTGAGGGCATGGGTGTGTGAGCATGGTTGAAGAGTGGGCAGTGTAGCTATTTTCTGGCAAAATTATTGGGGTTGTGAGGATATCTAAACAGACTATAGATGCAGCGACAAAGAGATAGGCCTCGGTGCGGTGGGGGCCTTAGGGGGCAAGGCACAAGGCCTCAAATTGTTTATCCTGTCGATCCTACTGCCATTTTCCACCCCTATTTGATTCCCTAGAAGCTCAAATCTGTCAGGTGCAAATGACGATTGATCAACTGACACATGATAGGCACAATGACAGAAACAATGTCAACATCTTTCTGAATGACATTCAACATAACCAATGGCACATCCTTGATCAATAGGACTCCCTCTGTAGAGGGAAAAAGAGGCTCCAAGACTGAATGGAGAGCTTCGAGGGCCGCATGGCACACATGGAATCTCATGTTCATGATGCATTCCATCGCCACATTGAGGGTGACAATGATGCTCAGGATCCAAACAATTTGAATGGGTAATGATGCAAGTGGGTTGTATTTTGTTTTTTTCTCAGTTTTGGGCCATCTGACCACTGATATGTGGTCTCATATTTTTTTGATGTTGTGATCATTGTCTTTTTGTTTTTGCTTGATGGCCAACAAATCCACTAGGATTGAGGTCTTTGCACTTTTTAAAATGAGCATTTCACTATGTAAACTTATCAAGAATTAATACAAATGGTCGATTTACAAAAAATATATATATACATATAATTTAAGTGATCAAAATATTAAAATAAGTTTTTTATATATATATATATATATATGTATGTATGTATGTATGTATGTATGTATGTATGTATGTATGTATACATACATACATATATATATTTTTATTAAAATGTTTTAATATATTGTCTATATGGGGTAGAAAAAATGGTGATGGTGATAAGGTGTTTTGTTAAGGCACTTTCTTGTATAAAAGTTACGAGTTCGAAACTCCATGCCAAAAATTCATCCATGCTAAAGGTTGTGTGGCCCAAGCCAAATGACAACTCAAATTAGTGGTTAGGTGTGCTTGCCATCTCAAGACTCAAATAAAGAAAAAAAAAATATGTATATATATATATATATATATATATATATATATATATATATATATATATATATATATATATATATATATATCTATATATATATATATATATATATATATATTATTAAGTTAATCTTATTGCAATTATATGAAATTAATATTTGAAATATAGTTGATACATAAGATGTAGTTTTAAAGGACATATGGTACCTATTTTGATACTTAGATTCTCTCTCTGAGAAGAGACAGAATACAAATTTTGATTTAATTTTCTCTCTATAAGAGAGTTGGCACAGGAACAGTGTGAACTGTCATCAAGACTCCCTGCGTGGAGATACATAACTGAACATTTTTGTCTATTTTTGAACTTGATAGGCAACTCTGCCTCCATCTGCATATGCACTAGCATCTACAAAATGTAATTTCTTATATATTACTAGAAATTATGACTTTTTTCCAAGGGAAAAAAAAATAAGATGTAGTTTTAAAACATCAAAAAAAATATGTAAGGGTATTGTATTAAAATATTAATCTTAATATTATAAACGTTAATAATCTCTTATATATATATATATATATATATATATAAATTTTCAAAAAAAATGGAATTTTTTACATTATGAATTTTCTCTTTATTTACTTTAAATTTTATATTATTTTTTTTATTGTCATATATTTGTTAGGGCAATTATATAGATTAAATAGTTATAAATACTAATAGAGATCAATTATGATAAGCATCAAGACACATACTTCTTGATATATCTCACATTGTTGAGATTAAAATAATCATAAATTTTTAACTAAATTAAAGATTAGTTTATTATTACTTATATTCTTAAAATAATTAATATATGAATTAAACATATAGACACTAAAAAAGGGTGAAAACAAATTAATGATGGAGATTCGCAGCAACTTATCCTAGATAGTCTTAACTTGTAAATACACTTTGTTACAATATCGTGAGCCAATACAATGGCTTATGTATATTACATAGACAAAAACCATAACTCCTTTCATGTATCACTTGTTCATATGACATTTTTTTCAACTAATTAATTTAATTAAAAGGCAGAAAACACATAACTATTTTGAAGATAAATCTCAATCTTTAATATGTCACTAATGTAAAAAATTTAGAACTTAAATCCTAACCATCCACCCACCCAATAATTATTAATTATTAAATTAAAATTCAAAAACCTTATTTTAAAATAAACACACATGTAAACAAAATTAACTTTGGAATATTAGACATTTGTCATTTCTTAGCCACGTCAACATTTGCACATGTTAGCTTTTACGTCAAGGGAGTTCTCTGACATGGGTCTCCTTCGTGTGTTCCTCGACATGGACCTCTATTTCAGAAGACCAGTTAGATTCATTGAGTTAGTGGGCAAGAGTGAATAATTAAATATCAGGGCAAACTGAGTTCTAATATGTTTGTTGAGTGGATTTAACTATTGGAGTGTGATTCAACCCATGGGGCCTTGGATTGACGGTGAATGGGTGCATTGTTAAGGCACTCCTTGCGATAGGTCACTGGTTCAAATCCCCCATGGGTGCTTACCTACCCAAAAAAACTATTATAGTTTGATTCTGATGGACTCAAGGAGTATCAAACTCGGAGGACCTAAGTCTTGGGATTCAACCAACTAAACTACCCATCAAGTCTAGGATTTGTATATCCTACTTCCTTTCCCATTTTTTAATCATTTAAATTAAAAACGCGTATACATTTGTTTTTCGTCAACCTCCAAACTTATTTCAAAATTAAATCTCTATACAAATTAAAGTAGATTCATGGTTAAAGAGAGAATCGGAATCCACGTTATGCAATTTCATGAAATGGCTTGTTTCGATGGAATTTTTTTTTAGTCAAAAAAAATGTCTTCTTTAATGTTAGTAAAGAAAGTACAATTACATAGCTCTGTCCCACGATATAATACCAAACTTAACAACAACAAAAACCCAAAAAAAAAAAATGATTGTTATGCTATCATCCACTAAAAGTTCATCCAATGTTCAGAAGAGCTTAGTTACAAAAAGACAAAGTAGAAATAAAGCAAGTATCTTATACTAGTCCTATCTAAGAGGTATGAATAGTGCCAAAGTCAAATCTGGAGTCTCGGTTGTATATAGCATAATGTATGACTCCAGGGGATGCTCAAATTCCTCTTTTGGAGAGTAAGTCAGGGATTAGGCCTTGCTCGTTGTATATATGATTAAAATCAATGAGCTGAAATTTTCTTATCACGTTACGAATACGCTTCATCAAATAGGTCAGAACATGAGGTTGGAAACATGAAAATCCCTTTATCCAATCAATGCATCCTTTAGAGTCCCCGAAAATATGCAGATTGGAAATGTTGAGCCAACTAGCAGTGAATAGCAGCCCCCATAATGCGATGATTTCTGCTCTGTTGTTGGAACCGGAACCACCCTCCCACCAAAAGTGATAATACTTGTCAGGTTCAATAGCAATGAGTACACCACATCCGCATAGTCCAGATTTACATGCCCCATCGAAGAATCCCACCGGATACTCATTCCAGATGTCCTGCAAAATGAATTGTCTAGATTTTTTAATATGCTTCATGGGTTCTGTCTCAGAAAAAATAAGAAACAATCCCCATGATAGATTATCTAATATCAGTTTTGGCTTCAAAAATGATAAGATTCATGCAGCACCATATGCCCCAAATGATGAAAAAAGAAAGACTGCCAAAGACTTGTGACTGAAACCAATGCTTAAAACATGCCAACAATGAAATATGCTTTCAATCCTTGACAATTTAAAATACATTGAGGACCGAAAACCAAATTTTTGTGGAAACCAAACAGTTCAAGAAGAGATGTTCAACATCTTCAAAATTTTGCTTGCACAACATGCAGATATTAGGACCAATGAAACCTCTGCGAATTAAATTCTTCTAAGTGAGTACTTTGTCATTCAATACCAACCATCTGAAACATTTGAGCTTCAATGGGAAGTTCCATTTCTAATATTTGTGATACCAGGATAGCTCCATAGTAGGATTAGTTGGTATGGAAATGGATCTATAAATGTCATTGGTCGTAATCTGGTTCTTGTGAACTTGCCCAACCCATCTCACCTTATCTATCTTATCTAAAATAAAAATGTCTGCAGCCTCAATCTATCTAATATAAAGATTCCACTCGGTGGCCAAAAGACCAGATAGATCAATGTCTTCTGCTCGGAGCCAAGTCTATAGATATGGAGAATGAGCTCAAAAAGAAACAGTATGAGATAGAAGATAAATACCTCGATTGTGCAAGTGTTGAAGGAGAGGAACAAATAGCATATGTACCCCTTGGAAACCACCTAAAGTTTCCAGCCCAACCTCGATCCTACTGCCATTACCGACCTCCCGGAAAATACCCACAAATAGACAATGCCTTTGTCTCATCATATTGTGCCATATATATGAAATTCAGAGAGGGATTTTAACACCATCTTTAATCCAAACTTCGAAGTCCTGATAGTCCAAATATTTACCGTTAATGGATTGAAACACATAGTTTAATTTCAATTGATGAACAGATTAAAGAGTGTAATCAAATTTTTAGAATATATTCTACAATAACAATTAGAACCAGATGATTTCACCTCATTCTCAAGGTTTTTTCTACTATACACCATCTCCCTCTGACATTTCAATAGATTCTTGGTTCCATGTCTTAAATATACAATCTATGTTTCTCTATAAGACATGGCTATATGCTTAGTCATGGATTTGATATTAGCTATGTATCAAATATTAGGAACCTAGATACCAGAACATAAGATGGGCATGGACTAATATAATATATTTGTTGGATTAGCTTTGAAATCATTCATGGCAAATAATTGTATTGCGAAATGATTTTTTATTCCATAAATAATGAAACAAGATGGCTTTATTCTTCCTTTATATATAAATTTACATCAATTATGTTGTTCATACCACTACGATGCATTCCATGGTACTTGTCATGTTATTTTCCAATATCATTGTTGTTTCCAGTGTGCATTCCATTGGCTACATTGTGTTGTTAACCTTTGGCTTGAGAAACCACAACCACTTGACCTATACCACACATCAGCATCAATTGGTCAAGTTTGGATTCCCCTTGGAGTCCTTTGGGATATTTTTAATTCCCTCAAAGTAGTTTCCATCATCAACAACTCCCCGTGACCTTTGAACCTCAAACCTAGGGGGTACTAAACTCTATGCAAACCAATTGGTCTACACCTCATGGGTTTTAATATTTTAATTTAATTATCAATAATCATTAAGTAGAGAGTAGGGAATTCCAGAAAATATTCTAGAATATTCTTAGTAGAGTCACATATCAAAGGTTGAGATTTATCTCAAAAGTAGTTATGCAATTTATTCCCTTTTAATTAAGTTGATTAATTAGAGAAAAATGTAATATAAACATGAGTTATGTATTTTTTGGCATGTGGTATTAGTAAGCCATGGTATTAACACATGGTACTGTAACAAATCCTATTTATAGGTTATTAATTTCCATGGGAAACTTAGGTTGAATCTCCATGGTTAATAATATTGCTATATGTTTTTTTATATGTATATATCAATGTTAATTTATATATTAATTTTTTTATAATTGTGTAGGTAGTATGGGAGAGATGTTGTCACATAACATTACATTAAAGGAAATAAAATAATAAATACATTTAAAAAATGTTAATAACAAAAAAAAATCCAATCTTCAACATAAATATTAATAACAAAAAGCCCATGGTGGGGTAGCTTGACTAAAAAGCCGTATAAATTGAAGTGTTATGATCGAAGTGATTCGAGTTCAAATCCTCTTGACTAACCCTGACTAAGGGGCATAGCTAGGCAACTATGGGGTAAACGAGCCTGGTTGTAAAATTTCAATGTTTTTGAATATTGTTATATGGCTTAAATATAATTTTCAAACTAGAATAGTCCCCTATAATATTATACATAGGAATAACATTTGAATCTTTAAAAAATGCCATGAACACAATTACATCAAAATTATATGTAAATTAAAGTAATTGATAGTAAAAATTTTATAATTTCATGATAGGCATTGATTTCTACACTTTAGTGTGAGGGAGATATGAAAGTCCAACTCAACATGGAGATTACACAAGGAATTTAAAATAATATTGATATACAATCCACTATGAAGGATATGTGGAATTCATTCCATGCTCAACATAGATTTACATATGGTATTTAAAAAGGAAATGTTTTTTTTTGTAAGCTCTTGGAAGTGAATTCTATTAATAAGAATAAGTATTACATTAATATCATTTCTTGTTCACTTTACCAAAGACTTGTTGAGGAGGCCAATGCCTCAACCAGATGTACACAAAACTTTCAAAATTACAGATTAGAAAGTAACATGAGAAGAGAGCACCATTGCGGTATCTATCAGCTATATGTACCATTAGCTTGAAGCAGTACAAGGCTATTGATAATGAATAGAAAATGATCAGAGTAGACCTTAAAACAAATAGCTATTCCCTTGAACTTTGTGCAAAAAGTTGGTTGCACTTACTGTAGCAAAACAAATACCTTTGAAGGTATGAAGAGAAAACAAAGATAGCACTAAAAACACCATACCATCATGGCAACGTTCATGTAGGTGTCACAACTACAGAACCCAGTGAAAACTCTAATCTAAGATGATCACCGGAGAGAGGGGCGAAGAGTTTGTTTGTTGAGAGATGGTAGTTGGAGATGTAATAGTCAGTGATGGGAAATTAATGACAGTAGGGGTGTCATTCTCCTCTATTGACTTGGTCTCTAAATCGAAGACTACAAATTTCTTGACCCTTGCTAATCTAGTCCCAATATCATCAAGACTGAACTGGATGTTTCAAAGAATATTTTTTATGTCTTCATGGCATGCAAACTCCATTTGTTGATGTGAAGTTATAGAATGTATAAAATGAAGTCGACGCTTCTTGGATCTTCCCGGATACGAGATCCACTTTAGGTGATCTCCAACAACCTCTGAATCATAAAAATGATACCTTTCACTGAATTCTTTCAACTTCGAGAGGAGAATATCCCTCCTTATTTCTAGAAGGATAATGTCAAAATAATTCACCACAGACTCCCACCCAAAGAGTCGTCGAAGTGATGAGGATGAACCTATCATTCCACCTTTGTGACTTGGCATTCTCTATTGAGGAACAATAAGAGAATAGGGACAATAATAATCCACACTAGAGAAGTGAACATAAAATAGATACGAACTAGGCAAGGGATTAACATTAGTAAGAGAGACAGGGATCCCTACTACAGAGGTATCATCCACATATTTGTAAGGAGCGGTGGAGAATTGACCTCCCAGATATCCACCTTGGTTGAAACAAGAGAGTACCCCAAAAACTCGACACCTCCACAAAATTTATAAGAAAATAGACAAGGATATGAGAAAAACACATAAAATACCATATGGGATGACTTTAGCCTATTAAGGTAGGAGGCTAACTCACCCTAGAAAAACCAAATAGAGAATGAACATGGGTACCAAACCCCACACACCAAGACTGGGAAATTAAAGGATATCCATGTTAGGTCTGAGCCTTGAAATGACGAGGACAACAAAATTGCCACCAATTCAGAGGAAGGACTTGATCTTGTACTATGGAGGAAGTGAACGAAAATCATTGACCCACCCAACGATATTTAGAGAAATAAATAGAGGTCCAAGGGACAGTGAGTGTGACGGCAACATAAAACATAATAACCAGACAAGAACCATAAGGAACATGTTTCCATTGAAATGGAGTATGGGTTAGGAGTATACTAGAAGCCACTCGACTTGGTGAAGCCCTCTTCACCACCCCAACAAATGTAACAGTTATGTTGCATGCATGAGACCCTCATGTAGTTATAAGGGGAAGTTGGAAATGCTAATACATGCACTTGAGGTCTATTACCAGGGTTTGCAGGGTCGCGGGAAGCCATTTGTCATGTTTGTCACACTCTCGAAAAATCCCAAACCTCCCAAAAATCATGCACTCATCAATAAGCTCACATATTTGAATGTCATGAATGCTCGGGAGATCGGCCAATTGTTCCACCAAGAACCTAACCATATTTGCAGTTGTGTGATAATCCATGAGGAAAAATGATATATCATACTCCACCATTTGTTCACATTTATAATGACGAGACCCAATTAATAGGCCCCTAGCCAAGGATCCATACATTCGTCACGCAATACTCCAGAGGAGACAGGTGTCATGTATGGTGCTCTGGTCTATGATCGCCAACCCATGCTCCAGTCCCCACCTTGGCATGGAAATCATGCCCTCTATCACTCATTGGTTATTAAAGATCACCCCATCAGGGACATTTAAAAAGGAAATAATAATAAGAAAAGGAATTTTAGTGTCAACCATAAATAAAATATTTCATTTTCCATAATAAATAACATAATTTTATTATGGATTTGAGACTTCTGCGATTTGTGTTTAGTGTGGTTGTGTCTTCCGGATTCATCGCATCTGTTGTTTTAGTGCATCGACGTTTCAAACCAGCCTCTGTGGTTCATCATCAGGATAATTCTCATCCTGATGATGAACCACAGAGGCTGGTTCGAAACGTCGATGCACTAAAACAACAGCTGCGATGAATCCGGAAGACACAACCACACTAAACATAATTTTATATCAAATTTATATATAGAAATATAAATGTAAATAGATTGGATGTAGAAAAATTCAAATTTTACTTTTGTAATAATATTTATATTTCCATATTAAGTAACATAATTTTAGAGCAACTTTATAGAGAGAGGTAAAGAAATTGATTGTAAAGAAAATTCTTACACTTTTACTTTTTCAATATGATCTCTCTATATAATTTCTCCATATTACAATAACTAATATTTCATTATCAATATCTTATATATATATAGAGAGAGAGAGAGAGAACATTTTAATGTTGCTTTGTTCAAAAACAATAATAATAATAAAATTATATATATATATATATATATATATATATATGGAATTCTTTTTATGCTCATCAATGATTTGACACTTAGGCATAAATACATACACATATACATATATAAAGAACAAGTATAGATCCATCTTAAGTTCAGAACTATCAAAGTGTTGAGAGGGATCAAAGCTCTTGAGGTGCAAATCTTCTCTTTTGCACTCTAAAAGAGGTTTGCACCTTAAGATATTTGATTTATCTCAATACTTGGTAAATTCAAGCTTAAGATGGATCCATGTTGATTAATAATAATAAAATAATATAAAATAAAGTTATAATTTTGTCGTTTTTATGATTGTTTTTAATCTTAGCAATATGAAATGTATTTTGATGTTTAGCAACATTTACCAACAATTTAATTTATCTTATTGCACTAGTATACTTAACAATGAACTTTTCATTATAATTTGTCATAGTTATATATTATTTTTATTCATACATTGTATTGGAACATACAAATTACCCTAGAGTCAATGCAACAATTTTTCAAAATTATTTTTTTAATGTTATAAAGTTCTTTTTAAAATTGCAATAAAATATATATTATTTTAAATTCGATTGATGAATATAAATGCAACTATTTAAACCATATACTCAAAAGAAAAATTATAAATATTTATTGGATATAAACATAGGATTGAAGGGCCAAAGATTTAGTCATTTTCCATTCCTTCTCCTCATTATATTTTGGTCATTGATCCTATAGGTTTGTCAACTACTTGTTTCCCATTTTACAAATGCGTGTATTTCATATCTATGTCGAGTTGTATAGATTTCACTGAGGATAAACCTACTATTTTATAAACCTTCACTAATATTGAATATTGGAAATAGATATATCAATGCTTCATTCATGATTTGCATGGTTAAGGGATGTGATAATTGAATGGCTCACCTGATAGATATTGTTTACAGGAAGTAATGCAATTTTTGCATATTTCTGGTGTTTATATTAGTTGTCGGGACCAATAGAACTATATTCAAGGCCAAAGTGGGCTATGGTTATGTGAAATTATGGTGGTTGACAGGGACCTTAATATGCTATAGAGTATCATGATAAGGTGATCAGCCACCACCCACCACTAAAAATTTTAAGGTTTGATTACTTTCTTACTGAGAAAGAAATGAAGGCTAAGGTGATCCAACCATGGTTCCATCTTGAGAAACTATGACAACCAGATACTACCCACTACCTACATGGGTTATGCCTTAATTCTTTTCAAACGAGAAAGTTGATGAAGAGAGGGATGATTCAGTTGTTGTTTTGTTCCCTTGGAACCTGACCTTCAGAAGACCAAAAACCACCAAGCAAGGGGAGTTAGTAATCACATGGAGAGTCAAGACCATTGGTGATGGAACTATGTGGGGATGATGCCTTTAGGGCTAAAAAAATTATAGAGAATATTAGGCAGATCCATGTACAATTACAAGAGACACTACAAAAGTCATAAGACAAATATAAGGCCATGCATAATCATCATAGAATAGAGAAATCATTCAAGGTGGGAGACAAAGTATGGCTACAGTTGAACAAGGAGAGGCTACAGGGTCTTGGTAATAAAATCAAGGCTCTGTTGTATTGTCCCTTTGAGGTACTATAAAAGTTGGGTGATAATGTCTTTCGACTCAGTCTACCACCATACATGCACATTTACTCAGTTGTGAATGTAGAGAATCTGAAATTCTATGAGCCTTCCATACTAGATTAAGAAGAGGAACAAGTCTTACCTTCTATGGAGTATTTGACACCATATGTTGAGGAAAATTTGATAGAATATACATTTTGTAGAAGATGTCCAAAACTACAAGACAGAGGCGACATGAGTTGAAAGGATAACTTCCAAGAAAAGATAAATGGCTTACCCGAGAATAGGTGGAGAAAATATTTCCTCACCTCATTCAGTAGAAGCTTTTGGAAAACAAAATATTTCCAAAATGGGGAGGTATGACCCATATTATATCAATATATTTATTTTCAACCATATTGATGCTTTCAAAGTGGAAAATTTGGAGTAATCAGTTCACAGGGCCATTTTTACCAGTGGGACCCGATTTGGAAAATTGGAGTCTAAAACCTTTCGGGAGAATTTTGAGACATAAAATAATGTTTTTTGGGGGGTAAAACTTTGTCATTTTAGCACCATACGTTTCTTTCATTTTCTATACTCATATACATTTCCAATGACGTAATAACCACATCAATCGAAGCCTGTATGCAAAATTTATGCCACTCAGAAGTTGACCTTCCTATTTTCACCACCATATTTCGAGAGGATGTCACGTAAACCCCCATTATTCATGGAAGCCATGTGATTATGATGAAGAAGACTCTATAGGATTCGATATTTTAAATCTAGTTAAGAGTTGAGGTAGTAAAACCTAACCACTAGTATTAGGTTGTGTTACAAACGGGCCACTAAGAGGAAAAGTGGTTCCATTATTTTCGAGTGCATTTGTTCCATAGATGAGAAATAAAAGTGGAGAGCGATAGAATATAGAGAACATATAGAGGATGTGCACATTGTAGTAAACCATGGGCCTCGGGTCATACTTATTTATACTTGAAGCCATTTTCTATTCAAAGAAGGAGAGCAAAGTGGGGTTACCTTCCATCTTGGTTTTCTCCCAAAAGGGTTTCCCATGCCATATCTTTTGTTAATCATGATTTGTGATTTTTTATTTCATTTTTCTCTATTTTTTAAATAATTTCATTTGCATGCATACACAAATAACTATAATATACAAATCCATAAATCTAAAGAAAAATAAAACCCTAATAGTGTATATTTTGGATTTTTAAATATAGTTTTACCAGATCTATTGTGATGAACTATCCAGTTGAATATCCACGGAATTTTTCAAATCAAAAAATGTTTTTCATCTTTAAACTAATGAATGTCACAAATATGGTAATTTATTTCCACCCGCTACATTTTGGGAATTGTTTAATGCTTTGTTTCACTATTTAGCTCATGAGAGTTTGTTCTTATTTTATCAATGTTGATTTTCTTATTTATGGTAGTCAAAACATGGATAATTTTGGTATTTGAAATTAAGGTTGATCAACTCCTTATATAATTATGATTTTTTTAAATTTCTACACAAATTTGGATGTAACTAGCATAAATCTATGTTAACTCTGTCATGCGTTGAGAGGGATCGAATCCTTCAAGGTGCAAAAAAAAACAGTTGTGTAAAATATAAAGAGGCGTGTTTGTGTGTGTGTGTGTGTATATATATATATATATATATAGAGAGAGAGAGAGAGAGAGAGAGATGGTAATTAAAAGTTATACATAATTTGCTTTGGCCCCCTAGACAAAACAGCCTAATTATTAACATATCAAAGATATTTTTCTATCTTTTCAAATATAGAATTTTTTTACCTTGAGAATAGTATACATAACCAAACCCAAACCCTAAGGGTTAGCTTAGTTGGTTGACTCCTCATCATTAAAGATCCTCTGTTATTGACAGGTCATGGGTTCAGTTCTTTCGACACTCTCAGGGCCAAACTCTGTGGTTGAGTTGGCAGAAAGTGATAATTTCGAGTAGATCTACCTAGTACAAATATTTTTTGAACATAGCAAAGACTGGTCTTTGGGGACTGTGAACCCCACACACACACACATATATAATGTCAAAAACCAGATGCTAAAGTCTACAAAGACAGATTTTAACCTGTGACCTTTTATGAGGTATCATATGTTCTCAACCATTAGGCTTACTCAAGCTACACACACAGTTTAAATGCCAAGATTCAACTCCATGTTGAGGGAATTTTATGGACAAGTATGTTGTTAAAATGTTTTTAACCAAAAGATTTTTTTATTTTCAATTGGTTTAAATATTTGTTGACTAGTATGTTATTAAAATGTTTTTAACCATAAGAATTTTTGTATTTTCATTTGCTTTAAATATTTTTTCTAATTGCAACATGTTAACTCCTCGTTGTTCATCATCATCACATATAAATTTGTTCTTGAAATATTTTTGTTTTTTACCAATGTGTGTTTGTTTGTGTGTTTGTGTTAAATTTCTTATTCTCTCACTATTATTTTTCCACATGGAAAAATGCATTATATTCATGAGTTAGAATATACATTTTTTATTACAAAATAGTAGTCCAAAAAGGATGTTTGTTTGTTAAACCCTATTGAGAGTTCTTTTCTAAATGAGTCATCTCTTCAGCCTCTGATATGGCTACAAAAAAACTATCCTAAATTGTTATATATATCTAGAAGAAAGAGAGATAGTAAGGGATGGGATGTGCACTATTTGTTATAGTGCCATATTTTCTTCATTCATATTGATAGTGTAGAAATTTTGAATAATTTAACACATATTCAACAGAGATTATCCTGATCATACAATTATAAGCGGAACATGTATAATACATAATCTCCTCTACATTGATCAAGAATATAGCAGCATCAATAACAATAAAACATCAAGAGCATTCACACATTAACACAGTATGTATCACGGGGAAAGCATCGCACTAAAAACCCCACACTATCTGTATATTAATGATTGAGTCATGTAACATTACACAGCATAATACTTCTCACAAGTATCTCCACCTCTGTTACACACAATACAGCTCAGATCTGATCTCCAAATCTCTTCCACTGCTTGCCTGCCTCCACTACTCAATACCTGCTCAAGAACTGATGAGAATTGCTTCCCAAACTCGATTTTCACCTGCAAAATAGTCACTCACACTTTGTGGACGTGAGCAAAGGCTAAAATGTGGGCCAAATACGTGAGCAAACTCATTGGCATACTCAATCCTTTGATTGTGCAAGATCTGATGCACAACTATAGTCACAACTGATAGCAATCTGATTCTCTACCACTTGTCCCTGTTGAACTAAACATGCACTGACATGCAACTGAGTTAACTGATGTATTCTTTAGTTGTATTATGAGTTAATAATTAGTTTAACAACTCATCATTAGTCTATCTACAGTTAGACTAACTACAACTAGTTTAACTAAGTCAAACTGAACACAACTCCATCAACTGTACCTCCAATCCACTAAACTCAACTCACTTGAGTTCTAACTGAAGTCATGCATGCAAATATTAGTCATCCCATAGGTAACCACGTATTTCCTTGTGGGATCTGCATGTACCACATCCGTAGCTCATTCTGAAGTGCTCCAAGAGAATAAGATCAAGTTTATAGTCCAAATATTATTATGAGACAATAATATTTGACTTTTCTATTTTTGACAGCCAGTCTAAAAATAGACTTTGATCACTCACACTTTCATCAAAAATAGAAGTCCATCTATTTTTCCCAACTTGATCAATCATCCATAAACATAGACATGATCCATATGTCTAAAAATAGACATAGTCTAAAAATAGACTTGCACCAAAAATAGCCTGCGGGCCCACTTAGTGAAGGCGACTCTTTTCACTAAGATCCATCATCTTGTTGCAATCTCAACAAGCATTTCTTGTTGCACACTTTTCAACACTCCCTCTCAACAAGAAAGGCTTCCTCTCAAACCCGATCCTGTAACTCTGGAATGTCCTCCATGCAACACATCTGGCCGGTCCACTTGCTCTGTCATCAAAGTCTCTAACTGCTATTGCCTCTGTCGACTGAAACTCTGCATCTCTGTTCTCTTCAGTATCTGACTGCTCTAGCCTCTGTCACTTTGATCTCTGACTGCATCCGTGCTGCTGCTGGTTCTATCTCCCAGCATTGCATCCGCACTGCACCTCCCAACTGACCTCCCTGTTGGGATAGAAACACCCTCTGATGCTGAAGCTCTACCTGCTGCTGACAAGTGCTTCCTCTCTGACATCTGCGCTACTGCAACATCTCCATGCATCTCGCACCATTGCACACCTCTCTGTGCCACCTAGCACTGTGCAAAACACTTGTGCCTCTCGCATTGTTGCAGCCTGCTAGTTATGCGTTGTCCTGGGATTCCCTGCACTGTCGCTCTCTCTGCCACTCCATCCACATCTGTCTCTACCCAATCAGTCAGTTCCTGCTACTACACATCGGGGCTCCCGTAGCAAGGTCTCATCCAAGAGGTTGGGTACCTCAAGGATCCTGCCCCTCCTCCTTGGGACAATCAATCCACATCACCCCACCTCCTACCTGGAGGTATGGCTGCATGCGATCCCTCATCCCACCTGGCTTGAAGTTTCCCCCTACTGGAGGTCTCCGGATGAGTAGATGTCTCTACTCGATCTCCTCTCAGCTTCACCTGTTGTGGCTCCTCCACAATCTCCTGAAGCTGCTGCACCAATCGTGGCTCCTCCATAATCGTCTGAGACTTCTTCTGGCTCTGCATGTTGAGAGGTAATATACGCTCCCTCTCAACCACCAAGTCTCCATCAGTTGCCTCGCTACTCAAGGCTTTGCATGCATCTTGAACCTCAAGAGCATACAGGTTCCTGACCCATGAACCAATCTCATGACAACGAAAGCATCGCGCCTTCGACTTGTCAACTTTCTTCCCATCACTGGAAGAACAAGATTCAAAAAGAGAAACCTTCTCCTTCCCCTTCTTCGCCTTACTCGCTAAGGCATAGTTCTCCTCATCATGCATAGATGAAGAACCATCTCTGGTGCTCCGTCTAATCTCCTCCTGCATCAAATCCGACCATAGTCGTTCCCAATTTGGCAGTTTCTCCCTTCCATTCACCGAGTCCTGGTAGCTATGCCAACTCTTAGGAAGGTCAAGGAGTCCTAGACTCACCATCCTCATCATCAACAGTAACCCCCACACTTCCCAGCTCATCTCGACACTGAGTGAACCTCGTGAGATATTGGGGCATACTATCTCCATTCTCGAACTGAATGTTTCTAAGTTTTATCTCTTGCTTTGGAATTAAATTCGAATTCCACCAGCACAAAATTCAACTGCTTCCGATCTAGAATTCGTGAGAACAAAGTATTTCTTGTACAGAGATCGACTGTATGGGCATTCACCGGATATCTCACCTTCCAAAGGAAGGATGAATCCAGAGGCTACCTGGCCCGATTACAGACTCTGCCTAAAGAAATATAATGTAAACACTTCTTGAATAGTAGATCTGATGATCAATCCTCGCTTGATATCCTGTAAAAATCTCTTCTACAATTCAAGCAGCTCTGATACCATGTAGAAACTTTTTCTACAAATTATCTAGCTCTGATACCATGTAGAAATTTTGAATAATTTAACACATATTCAACAGAGATTATCCTGATCATACAATTATAAGCGGAACGTGTATAATACATAATCTCCTCTACGTTGATCAAGAATATAGCAGCATCAATAACAATAAAACATCAAGAGCATTCACACATTAACACAATATGTATCACGGGGAAAGCATCGCGCTAAAAACCCCACACTATCTGTATATTAATGATTGAGTCATGTAACATTACACAGCATAATACTTCTCACAAGTATCTCCACCTCTGTTACACAAAATACAGCTCAGATCTGATCTCCAAATCTCTTCCACTGCTTGCCTGCCTCCACTGCTCAATACCTGCTCAAGAACTGATGAGAATTGCTTCCCAAACTCGATTTTCACCTACAAAATAGTCACTCACACTTTTTGGACGTGAGAAAAGGCTAAAATGTGGGCCAAATACGTGAGCAAACTCATTGGCATACTCAATCCTTTGATTGTGCAAGATCTGATGCACAACTATAGTCACAACTGATAGCAATCTGATTCTCTACCACTTGTCCCTGTTGAACTAAACATGCACTGACATGCAACTGAGTTAACTGATGTATTCTTTAGTTGTATTATGATTTAATAATTAGTTTAACAACTCATCATTAGTCTATCTGCAGTTAGACTAACTACAACTAGTTTAACTAAGTCAAACTGAACACAACTCCATCAACTGTACCTCCAGTCCACTAAACTCAACTCACTTGAGTTCTAACTGAAGTCATGCATGCAAATATTAGTCATCCCATAGGTAACCACGTATTTCCTTGTGGGATCTGCATGTACCACATCCGTAGCTCATTCTGAAGTGCTCCAAGAGAATAAGATCAAGTTTATAGTCCAAATATTATTATGAGACAATAATATTTGACTTTTCTATTTTTGACAGCCAGTCTAAAAATAGACTTTGATCACTCACACTGTGATCACTCACACTTTCATCAAAAATAGAAGTCCATCTATTTTTCCCAACTTGATCAATCATCCATAAACATAGACATGATCCATATGTCTAAAAATAGACATAGTCTAAAAATAGACTTGCGCCAAAAATAGCCTGCGAGCCCACTTAGTGAAGGCGACTCTTTTCACTAAGCTCCATCATCTTGTTGCAATCTCAACAAGCATTTCTTGTTGCACACTTTTCAACAAATAGTGGACATGAATTAGACATTCCCTGAAAATTTTCAGTTATGCATGGATGATAATTTGATTATGCTTGATATCATCTAAATAATTTGTTATCTCAAAATTCTTGGTAGGAAAGTGTAGCACATCCTTATACAAACCATTAGTTATGATGTTGAGTTCTCTTAGAATATGTGTAAAATAAAACCAATCAAATGATGATAACACTTGATCTGTAATTGATTGGAGGTGAGGCTCTCTAAGCCTCATCTCTCAGCTGGATTTTCCAAAAATTTGACTCATAAACAAATGAATCAAACACAATCATACAAGATAAGATAAAAGACTATAGCATTCACTTGTCTTATCATGAGGCTCAATGGCCTTTTAAAGAGATTACGAATACTTATTTTAAAACTTGCCTCCTTTGTTGTGAGTTGTCACATAGGAGAAAGCTAAATACATTATTTAGATATTTCATTTCTTGATATAAGTTTCATAGGACTAGATGTTCCCTTCCTCATTATATGTTACCATTATGTGCGAGGCAGTTTGACTGCCCAATTTCTCTCGGTTTAGATGGAAAGCGTCCCCTAATTTACGCCTCCCGGTTTAAGTGTGAAGCCATGGCTGAAATGACTTTTGGATGTTGTTGGAGTTGATGTGATTTTATTTTGGTTGTTGATGAAGTAGTAGGCTTGGTGTGGGAGGGCGTGTCTCCAAATTAACCCGAGTTAATTGTTTCTTTGTTGATTGTTCATGAAGTAGCATGTGCCTACATAGCTTGGGGTGGGAGGGCACATCTCCAAAGTAACCCGAGACAAATGTTGCTATGTTGAATGTGGAGTAAGTTCCTACTGCAATGGGCTGGGAGGGCACATCTCCAAATCAAACCCGCTCTAAACGTTTCTCCTAATATAAAAACTCATGGATTTCGGGGGGGGGGGTGGTACGGAACTAGGCCACATGAGAGATATACCATAGCTACAAATGTTTTGCGGACTTAAACAAAAATGGTAATGGGTGCTATAGATGGTGTGATGAGGCAGAGGAACTGAGACTAAAAATGTGTGAAACAAAGAAGAAGGCGTGGGGAAATAATATGGGTGAGGTAATCAAAATTTGAACATAAATAAATAAATAAAACACTTTGAACAAAAAACGCGGTATGGAAAATGTGGCAGCCGCATGAAAAGAGAGTGAATTAAATAAACAAGCATTAAAAAAAATAGATCAAGCCTCAAGCAGCAACTTGCTCTGATACCAATTTGTTTGTAATTGATTGAAGGTTAAGCTCTCTAAGCCTCACATCTTAGCTGGATCTTCCAAAAACTCAACTCAAAAACGAATGAATCACACACAATCACACAAGATAAGATAAAAGACTCTAACATTCACTTGTATTATCATGAGGCTTGATTTCCTTTTAAAGATATTACAAGTACTTATTTTATAACTTGCCTCCTTTGTTGTGAGTTGTCACATACGAAAAAGATAAATACACTATTTAGATATTGCCTTTCTAGATATAAGTTTCCTAGGACTAGATATTTCCTTCCTCATTAGATGTTACCATTATGAGCTAGGTAGTCTAGTTTCCCAACAATTCTTTGATATCTTGAAGGACTAGATGGAGATAGATATTTTCAACAAAGACCTTGTTGTTGTTCCAATCTATAACTATATTTGAATCCCCCATAACTTGGAGGTTTTTTACATTCATTAAGGAGGAAAATTCCCAAAGAGTGTGCAATGCAATGAATTCTGCTCAATTATTTGTACCATCACTAGGGGAATATCAAACATATGAGAGAGGAAGAGTATCAAACTAACCTCACACCTAGGCAAATCACCATGAGTTGCTCCATCAAAAACCCTAGGAGCATCCTTAGATTAAGAGGGGGCATGATATGCACTTGTTGCATCAGGGATTTTGGTTCGACCTTGCATTTTATGCACAATTTTACAAATAGTCCTATTGTGACCTTAATCGGGATGTCCTATGAGTAGAGAGTACTAGAGTTCTTGGTCCACAATACGAAATTTATAAGAATGCAAGGGAACCTTTCGAAAGGACTAGTGACATTATTTTTTCTACAAGCTTTGAAACATTCTTCTAGTAATATGCCATACGAATAACCTTTGATGTCGAACTTTGCCAACACCTTGGATATTACTTGCACTATTGTTAATTTTAATTAACATGTTCTTTGCTTAGGTCTATTACTTCAATGTTCCACATTAGTCCAATTTTCATTTCCATTTATTTTCATTAGAAAACACATAAACCATTATCACATTGATAGTAACTGAAGAAAGAACATAAATATCATATGTAGAGGACAAGCCAAGACAAGAGAACACATAAATTGGCTCAAGCCAAGGAAAAACCCCAAGATGTGTAAAACCCTTAAACAATTATTCTTATTATTAATATCAAGTGTGCAGCAGAGAAAGAGAGAGAGCGTACAATCAAAGTCAAAACTGAATTTCTAAAACTGATGACTCATACCACTCTCCAAATGCCAAAGATACTACCTAGACAAGTATTCAATTATTCCTTCGAACAATAGCATAGAAATTTTTTTGTAACTAGTGATCAGTAGTAGTCAAAGTGACTACAAAATAATCTCCTAAAGGAGCTCAGTTCTAGATCAAATCATGCATCCTCCTTTGTTGAATATAATGAACCCAAAATAGTCCAAGAATGAGTAGTCAAACCAGGTTGATGAGATGAGGAACTCTATGTCAAATGTTTGTGATTAGGGCTTGTAGTCATAGAGCCCAGATTTTCCCAGATTCAGTCTCAATAGTTGTGACCCTCCTTCCTAAGAAAGTTGCTTTAATATGTTGTTGTTTACTCTACTTCTCTGCCTATAAACTACCCCATGTCCTTTTATGTTTAAACTCCTCAGACCTACATCACCTTGTTGTAAGTTCTTTCCCATCAAACAAGAGGAATAAGGCATGCAGCCTAGATAAAAGTACCCTCCACAAGTGTGGTTTTTTTTAGGGAAGGTATGCCACATAAAAAATTCATAAATACACCGTTGAATTAGCCCAGAAATCCTCCTTAAGGATGCGGCCTTCTCCTGCAATGGCCCAAACCTGCATAAGAAACAAATTAACCCAAAACATGATTCTTCGTCCTCCTTGCTTGGTCTCCTAGGGCTGCGGCCAAATTCAGAGAGAAAATATGTTGTGGATATGCCTAATGATTATGGAGGTCACTTATATTTATATGAGATGGAAATGGTTTCTCTTTATTTAATATACCCCAAGTCAACCTTAACAAATTACACTTGTTTGGGCTTGCTTTCAAAAAGATACTTTTCCTTACCCAAATTTAGTGATCTTTAGGTCAATTTTGGTCCTCTTGAAAAGAGGAATTCAATGCCACAATTATATTCTTTAAATGAATTTCTCAAAGTGTCATTTAGCCCTAGTTTCCAATTTTAACAACTATGTATGAACAAATGATGAAAATATGTGAGGCATTTTCATTTGAAATATCGTAAAGGACAAAAACTAGGGCCCTCCCAACCCGTTCTTTTGAGATTGTCTTAGGTTAATAGTTTTTTGTTGATGGCCAACCAAAATTAGAGTTTGCACTTAAGGGAATCATGGAGTTTCCATAATGGAATCCACCACCATCCCTTTTCCTTTGAAAAACAAGATTTAGTGAAGATTCATAACCCATTTTAGCTATGAAATACCGATTGCTAGGGATCTTTTAGCACACTAGTTCATCTTATATTTCCTCTTTTATTTTGATAAAATTTGAAACATTTTTGATATAGGATTCCCATTCTATTGCTTCTTGGCCGATATTTGAAACAAGAAGTCTCTCTCTCTCAATATATATATCTATATATATAGATATAAACTTAAATTGGAGATTGAAATTTTTTTTGTGATTAATATCTATTTAAATGTCATACATAAAGATTTTTCTATATTTTTACTTTTGCAATAATATTTCTATTTCCATATTAAGTAATATAATTTTAGAATAACTTTATAGAGAGAGATAAAGAAATTGATCATAAAGAAATTTACTTCTTATATTTTAATTTCGCCATATTACAATACTCTAATTAAAGATCAATGTAAACTATAAAAAAAATCTTATGGTTAAAACATTTCACTAGTGTGTTGTTCAATATATATATATATATATATATATATATATATATATATGGCATAAATATATACACATATGGCATATATAAAGAACAAGCATAGATCCATCTCAAGCTCAAATGTATCAACTGTAGAGAAGAGAGGGATTAAGCTCTAAGATATTTTATTCATCTTGGCCCTTGGTAGATTCGATGGATCCATGTTAGTCAATAATAATAAAATAATTTATAAAAAATTTATAATTTGGTCTTTTTTTATTATTATTTTTATAATCTTAGCAATGTGAGATGTGTTTTGATGTTTATCAATATTTACCAACAATTTAATTTATGTAGTTACACTAGTATACTTAATAATGAGTTTTTCAATCATGGTTATATCTTATTTTTATTCATGCATTGTATTGGAATATACAAATTTCTCTAGAATCAATGCAACAGGTTTTCAAAGTTAATAAAATTTAGTTTTAAAATGTAATAAAATATAAATTATTTTAAATTTTTATTGATGAATATAAATGCAATTATTTAAACCATATACTCAAAAGAAAAATTATAAGTGCTTATTGGATATAAACATATAAATGAAATGAAATGATATTTTAACATCCACGAGACTAAAAATAGACTATGGGAACATCAATTCCCTGCTTTTCACCTTTTGCAATTCAATCCTTTTCTTATTCAATTGATAATGAATGGGTCCAACCTTCCAACAATCCCCTCGTTAAAAATACAATGCCAAGAAACCGATGCTAACATATTCCCATAACTTTCTTGGATTTCTTTAAATGCATCGCATTCCAAAATGAAACTTTTTTTCGATTCCGTTGCCCCAGATGTGAAAAATGTACACACCCATTCTTCCCAAGCTTCTTTAGGCCTTTTCCATTGTCCTGTTTCACACCGAAGTTGATGTGATTTGGTTCTTAATTGAGCAATAAGAACCTTTGCCCTCCATGGAATGCTAGTTCCAATGTACTCATTTTGTTAGAGATCACACATAGGGTTGAATTCTTCAATGTAGTATTTCTTCTTTCTACCCAACTCTTTTCCCCATACCCGTTTATGAAACTTCTCCATAAAAAAATTGTTTAGCTCCTTGCTATTTGTGGGATAGGTATTGTGGTAGATATTTCATTGAATATAACATCAGGCCATCTGCCTACTTCCATTTGCTCAATTCTTTTTAGATACTTTATGTGTCACACCATTGCAATTTCTTTGATGGGAGTTTCTCCTGTTTCACTCAAGATTATCTCATAAGGTACCAAAATTAATATTTTGAACTTGCTCATGATCAAGCGTTTTTGGATTTTCTCAATTTGTTTCCTTTTGGAGACGAGTTGTTGATAGCCCATACTTCACACCCATATAGCATCATTGGACAAACTAGTACTCTGAAAAGCACTTTAATCGTTTTCCAATCCCATAACTTAGCCTCTCTACATTTTTTTGAAGAGCATTTAATGCATTCCACCCTCCTAAAATTTTCTTCTTTCTGCAGTCCTCCCAATTAAGTTTGTTGTTGAAATCAATCTCAAGGTACTTGTACTCATTCTTCATTTTCCATTCGTCTCCTCATTATATTTTTCCATTCATCCTTTAGCTTTGTCAACTATTTTTTTTCCATTTTATAAAAGGGTATATTTCATATCTATGTCTGATTCTCTGGAGTTCACTCAAGATCAACCTGTTATTTTATAAACCTTTAGTGATATTGAATACTAGAACTAGATATATCAATGATTTTGTAGGTTTTAACCCCGTACAGAAGCTGCCTGCATACGAATTCTAAAACACAGAAAATAAACAATGCGAGAGAATAACACATAAAACACATTTATACAGAGATTTTCCCCTGGATCCCAAAACTCGGACTACCAGCATGATTTTTCATTATGTTCCTTTCAATGTTACAATACATATTTATACATGCTAAAGCATCCAATACCATGGACCGAAAACCATCACCTCCAAAAACATGTGCAAAAATCATGCACAAAACCATAGGTGGGTCCACCCATCCTAACATAGAGTCCAAAACCAAAATTTTCTGGGGCGCTGCCCCGGACCCCATAAAGTGGGGTTACGGGTATGCCTCAAACCCCCCCCCCCCTCTAACCCCTGATTAACTATGTGGGCTAGTCATGGAAAGAATATAACACAACCCAACATTCTCCCATTTGTTGTTTTCTTTCCATAGGGGGCCATAAGAGAGCTTAGTCATTTTTCCAGCCCTAAAACGCCCATTGTTTCTCTACACCAAGAGAACTTCTCAGAGCTCACAGATTTTTTCAATGCATCTGCAGTATTCTTCAAAGTGTCCACCTTTACCAACAACACCTTTTTGTCTTCTATCATATCCCTCACAAAGTGATACTGAACATCAATGTGATTTGTCTTTGAATGATATGCAGGGTTATTTGCCAAGAAGATTGCACTTTAGTTGTCACAGTCTATCCTTATAGCTTCCTGTACTAACCCCATACTTGAACACAATCTCTACAACCAAACTACTTCCTTGCTTGCATGAGTGGCTGCCATGTATTCTACCTCTGTAGTTGATAGTGCCACTACAGATTGTTTCTTACTCATCCAACTGACTGCACCTCCAAATAGGTTAAACACATACCCACTTGTAAATCCTCTCTGATCCAGATCTCCAGGCCAGTCTGCATCAAGAAAGCCACGAAAATCCAACACTCTATCCAATCCTGGTCTTCGTTTATAGCACAAACCATAATCACTAGTGCCACGCAAATACCTGAAAACCCGCTTCACTGTTGTCCAATGCTTCTTTCCTAGTTTTAACATAAAACTTCTCAATACTCCCACTTCATGTGCAATGTCTAGTCTAGTATAGACCATTTCATACATCAGGCTATCAACTACACTTGTATATGGAACATGGGACATGTCCTCTTCATCTTCTTGTGTCTTGGGACACTGTTCAGCAGATAACCTCACACCTACAGGAATAGGAACCTTTGTTGGTTTACTATCTTGCATATTAAACCTCTGCAATATTGTCTCGACATACTTCCTCTGGTTTAACCAGAGCTTCCTCAATGCCCGATCTCTTTTAATTTCCATGCCCAAAATATAGTTTGCGGCACCAATATCTTTCATGTCGAATTTGGAGGACAATTGGGTCTTCAAATCCTAGATAATTTCTTTGTCATTTCTAACCAGCAACATATCATCCACATACAAGACTAGATAAATAACATGGTCACCAATTAATTTAAAATACACACAGTGATCTGCTTTGCTTCTAGTGAAGCCAAGTCCATGTATAAATGTATCAAATTTCTGATACCACATCCTTGGTGACTTTTTTTTACCATACAAAGACTTCTTTAACTTTCATACTAGTTCTTTCTTACCCTTCACTGCAAAACCTTCAGGTTGCTTCATGTAGATCTCCTCTTCCAGATCCCTGTGAAGAAATGTTGTCTTCACATCCATTTGTTCTACCTCAAAATCAAAAGCAGTAGCAACAGATAAAAGTAATCTAATAGAAGTTACCTTGGCAACAGGAGAAAAAATATCACCAAAATCAATTCCCATAACCTGGGAATAACCTTTTACTACCAACCGAGCTTTGTATTTCTCCACTTTTCCTTCTGCATGTGTCTTCTTTTTGAACACCCATTTGCTGCCAATGGGTTTCCTTCCAGTCGGCAACTCCACCTGATCCCAAGCCTCATTTTTGTGCAAAGACGCCATTTCATCAACCATGGCCTCTTTCCAGATTTTTCCATCCTCTGAATCCATTGCTTCCTTCACAATTATGGGATCATCATCAGTGAAAGATAAAGAAAAATTTGAACAGAAAGTAGATTGACTATACCTTTCTGGCTACCTTCTTTCTCAAATTGATCTTCTCACACCCGGAGTTTGTGGTTCTTCATCTTCTGATTCCTCCTCTATTGTAGAGTCTGATTCTTCCTCCTTAACCTCAAACTCTATCTTCTCAGGTTCCTTTGGTCGGAATTCATGTTTAAAAACATCTTATACCTCTCTGAACACCACATCTCAGCTATACACAACCTTCCGTGTGACTGGGTTCCAAAGATTATACCCCTTTAAACCATCCTTATACCCAATAAAGATGCACTTTTCAGATTTACTATCCAACTTGGTTTGTTTTTTCTTTGGAACATGTACATATGCATCACATCCAAATACCCTCAAATGTGAAAGAGAGGGTTTCTTACCAGTCCATACCTCTTGTGGAGTCTTATCCTCCAACGCTGATGAAGGTGACCTATTGACCAGGTAACATGCAGTATCCACCGCCTCTCCCCAGAATTCCTGTCCTAACCTAGCACCACTGAGCATGCTTCTTGCCCTTTCCATCAATGTCTTATTCATTCTTTCTGCAACTCCATTTTGCTGAGGTGTATATGGAGTAGTCTTGTTGCATGCTATACCACACTTCTTACATAATTCTTCAAATTCCTTGCTACAAAACTCTCCACCATTATCTGTCTTCAGCACCTTTATCTTCTTCTCTGTCTGATTTTCCACGAGAGCCTTAAATTCAGTAAATTTGTCAAAGGCTTCAGATTTCTTCTTAAGGAAATATATCCATGTATTCCTTGAGAAGTCATTTATAAATAATACATAGTACATAGACTTACCCAGTGATAGAACCTTCAAAGGTCTAAACACATCATTGTGCATAAGTTCTAATATATGTTTCGCCCTCTTACTACTAGAGGGGAAACTCACCTGATTCAGCTTCCCATATACACAATTTTCACAGAAATCAAAATCCAGAGAGCTATTACTAATACCTTCTACCATACCTTTACCATAGTATTCGAAGGCCCTTATCTCCAATATGTCCAAGCCTTTGATGCCACAACATGGTCTTCTCTCCAGAGACCACTAGATTTTCTGCTCCACTTTCAGGAACCACAGAACTGTTGCACCCATCAACAACCATGCTACCTTTCAGCTTGTACAGAGTTCCAATCCGAACTCCCCGCATCAATACCAGTGCTCCTCGAACCATCTTGTAGGTATCCTTCTTGAACACTATTTTTACACCTACATCATCCAGCTTGCTTACAGAAACCAGATTTTTGGCCAATGCAGGAATATGCAGAACACCCGGAAGTGTTCTAACCATTCCACCTTGCAACTTCAAATTTACTTTTCCGCGATCAGTGATTTAGTCTTCCTATCATCCCCTGAGAAGACATCACCACCATTGTATTTTTCATACTCGCAGAACCACTCTCTATGGGGAGTGAAGTGAAAGGATGCACCTGAGTCAATCAACCACGCCTCATGATCTACATGTGTACTTGAAGAAGCCAAATACACATCCCCACCTTCATCTGAGGTGGTTTTCGTATCTACAGAAGGAGCATCATCTGATCGCTTTCCTTTTTCAGGAGCTTTAGATTTACAATCCTTTTTGTAGTGCCCTTCCTTTCCGCATTTCTAGCACACCACCTTTACAGGTTTTCCCGAAGATTTAGATCTCCCTCTAGATTTTGATCTCCACTCGATGACTTATTTTTGTTTATGTTCTGGGACCATCCTCGTACAGACAAGGCATCACCATTCTGGCTCTCCATATTTTTCTGTCTCATCTCCTCCATCAGCAAGGATGAGACTGTTTCATCAAATAGCAAGGCAGTTCCATTGCTACCTACTGTAATAACCAAACTATCCCACGAATCTGGTAGAGAACACAATAAACTGATGCACTTATCTTCATCTGAAATTTTAATATCAACAGATGCTAACTAACTTACCACAGTATTAAATGTGTTCAGATGCTCTATCACCGAGTCTCCATCTTTCATCCTCAGGTTATACAGCTTTTTCCGCAAGAACAGTTTATTCACTAGAGACTTAGATTGGTACAAAGTCCCTAACTTGTCCCATAAAGCCTTTGTCGTAGCTTCCCCTGATACATTCAGCAATACTAAATCTAAGACACACAATCATATTGTGCTCTTTGCCTTCCTATCCAACTTCTTCCATTCTTCATCGGACACTCCTGTTGGTTTAGTACCTGGATCTATCGCGATCCACTGTTCTTTATCCACCAAAAAATCCTCCATCTTGAGTTTCCACAACTCAAAACTCTGACCATTAAATTTCTTGATCTCTATCTTTCCACTACTTGCCATCTTCTTTCACCACCAAAATCAATCTCACAGATCTTCCACTGAACAGGGTTTACCACAGACTCGAGCGAAACCCCTCAACAACAAAGGCATCCCCTTGAAGCCAAAACAGCTTTGATACCAAATGTAGGTTTTAACCCCGTACAGAAATCACCTGCATACGAATTCTAAAACACAGAAGATAAACAATGTGAGAGCATAACACATAAAATACATATACACAGAGATTTTCCCTTGGATCCCAAAACCGGGACTACCAGCTTGATTTTTCATTATGTTCCTTTCAATGTTATACTACATATTTAGACATGCCGAAGCATCCAATACCATGGACCGAAAACCATTGCGTCCAAAAACATGTGTGAAAATCGTGCACAAAACCATAGGTGGGTCCGCCCATCCTCACATAGGGTCCGAAACCAAAATTTTCTAGGGTGCTGCCCCAGACCCCATAAAGTGGGATTACGGGTACACCTCAAACCCCCTGTGACCCCCCCCCCCCCTCTAACCCCCGGTTAACTACGTGGGCTAGTCGTGGAAAGAATATAACACAACCCAACAGATTCATGCATGATTTTCAGGGTTAAGAGATGTGATAGTTGAATGGCTCACCTGAGATATATTGTTTATGTAACACCCTCCTCCCACATCTACCCAAGTAACCATGCCAGCTAGGGTAAACATGAGATGAGAGGCTACCATGATCAGATTCGACCTCCTATGTGACCTTAATGAAGTGGAATCAATGGAACATCACACACAATCATCCAACATCAACAACAGAGCCCTCAGGAGACATGTCAGCCACTCAAATAGCCTGTCCTATGGTCCCACTATTGTTCTAGATCTCTTAGGCCATATTTGCTGTCATGCTATGGGAAAGGGAGCAATCAGAAACCTAAAGTCGGTCTCACGGGCTTGCCTTCTAGCGACTAGAGACCAAAATTTCTAGTTATGTGCCAGCGACCCAAGATTTAAGCCACTTTTTCAGGCCCATAGCCCAGGACGCAGCCCAGAATGGAGTGATAGCTTGAAATCAATAAAAATATAGGGAAACAATGATTCAAAAGCGATAAGTCGAACAAGACCTTTATCATACCCCTACTATCCATGACAGACATTTCGTCAAACATATCATCAACATGTAACCTATAGGTGTAAACAATAGAATTAAGTGTAGCAATCTCATACTTATCTTAGAATCGCTATGAACCATTGTTCCCTCGTGTCATTTGCTACATTATCATCTATTAGGCCATAGATACACTATCCATTCATTTACAAGTAAAAACATGTTGAGAACCATACATAGATGTTGTCATAAAATACATATATAACTAGCATAATAGGAACAAAATTACCCTAAACATATCAGCCATCAAAATCCACATATACATCAACACATTTGCACATGGAAATCAAGGGAATGAATTTCTCATTAATGAATGCAATAAACCAACCGGATATGGGACTACCACGTTCCACCCAATCATAGAATGGCCGAGTAAAATGTCTCTTCAGCCATTCACCCTCGTGCCATATTCCAATCATGAATGTGGGACTCAAACCAAAAGAACCAACCAGGCATACCGAGGCTACACCACCTCACCCTCATCCACAAAAACCAGGTTGTATTGTAATCCATCCCGGATCACTAGGCCAACACAATGAACACATCATAACAGAATTTACTGTGATCTCCACCTGAACACTAAGCCAAGTAAGCATGGATTCCACTAGATTTCTCCACCTACACTGTGAGGAATTTTCATGTCTCCTAGTATGTCAGGCTTTACCGCAATCCAAACCTGGATCACTAGGCCCTAAACTGAGACCCACTCTCCAGGCTTTACTGCATACTCCAAACCTAGGATTACTAGGCCCAACAGAGAGAAATCCACCTCTTGTCTTTACCGTACATCCCGCCATTCACCGATAAGCACTCCCAGGCCCACAGAAGCAACACAGTCCTGACTTTACTGCAACCCACAGTCTGGCTCAAGGGTCACTAGGCTAGTGGCTTTACCGTGATCCATTGTCTAGTTCAGGGACCACTAGGCCATGTGCTCTATCATTTGGAGATCCAACCCACTCATCTTTGAATCCATCCAGCAATCTAGCTCAACCAAAACATGAAAAATCCATCATACCATCGTTATCAAGAAATGGCAAGGCTAGGATGAAAACACTATTACACCTGGAAAAACCCATGCCATGATAGAAAAGAACCACATGCAATGCCATGCATGCAAACTATAGAAAGGAAAATACACGTGCAAGTTGATACCTGTAATGAAGCATGTTGTAGTTGTTTGATCCTATCTTTCCCTTCTTGATCTTTGCTTCATCTTGCCTTCTTTGCATTTCTTTCTCTAATGCCAAAACTGGTCCAAGAAACTCTAAGTGTCCAAGACTATGAGAGAGAGAAAGAATAATGAGAGAGCTCCAAAACTCAACTGACAAAAGGTTACCAACTAATCCTAAGAATCCTTCTTATGAATGAGGCCTCTAATTTCTTCATTTTCCATTATTTTCCTTCAATTTCCTCCTCACATACAACATGTGACCTTTCACCTCCCTTTTCTCCTAATTTCCATTATTTTCATAAATAAGTGTGTCAAAAATGTCATTTTGCCTTTCCAAATCCTTAGTCATTTCGTTTCCCAATTTCCTTAGCCATAAACAACCAAATGAACACCCCCTAGGATGTCTTTCCCAACACTCATCTTGGAATACATGTCCCATTGACCGTGATTATTTTTTTAACTTTTATTACATCGAATTTTCACTAGGGTTGTTACAGAACCCTCCCCCTTGGGGGACACTGTCCTCGGTGTTCAATCACACATATAACTTAGCAACCTGCTGAAAGAAGACATACTTCTCGTGGAACTTTATAACACAGCTTGATGCAATATTTACAATGAAATAACTACTCAAAAGAAAAACATCATGACAACATACCGCATAGTGGAGATTTATAACACAGCTCATTATGGTATTTAAAATGATCATCATGTTGAATTCCAATCCACATGACATCATAACTTCATGATAACATAATCACATGATAGCATAGTAACATGACCACATAATCATAATAACATGACACCCATACCGCCTAGTGGAGCTTTATAACTTAGCTCATGGCGATATTTACATCCATATACATATGTACATATAGCAACATCACCAAAATATATACCAAAAACATATACCACATCATATATATCAAAACATATACCAAACACCATATCTAAGCATATACCAAAAAACCATATCAAAGCATATACCTAATGGGCCTCTAAATTAGACATAAATTAAGGCCCATGTCTCTAAATTAAACATAAATTAAGGCCCATCTGACCATCTTTCAGCACATTAAGCCTCTCTTTTTGCATTAGATAATGTATTTTTAACTTTAATATGTTCATTAGGAAGTTTTATGAAGAATTGCATATTTGTGCCTAATATTATTTATTTTGTGAAATATTGTGAGAATATCGGGCAGATTATGAAGATTTGGAGGAAGAGATAATTTAGAGACTTTATCCCTACTCCAGGAGGATAAATAATAAATAATAAATCAACAAAATATTGTGGAATTATGGCACAGATTGTGGAGCTCCAATGATTGAGAAACTCTAGGAATGTGTTCCCTGCCATTTAATGAAGATTCCTAGTATTGGGAACCAGGTCCACTAAGCAAGGGATCTTGGTGGGAAAGCTTCCTCCTTTCATGGGTAATGATTCATAATAATTTTGTATAAGTACTAAGTCAAATTTTCTTCTAGGGGTATATTTTTATTAGTCTTCTTGTGGAGAGAACTCGTATTTTTGCAGCTCCATTATCATTTCTTGCAGGGATGTAATAGTATTGATGGAAATAATAAAGATTGTTGACATGTTCAGCTTCTAAATTTTGGTCTCTTCCAAACGACTCTAATTTTCCTTGGGCTTGGCCATCCCAAGAGCCTCATATCCCTTTGTATCATTTGTTTTTCTTCTTTTCATTTCTTATTCACATGCATCTCTTGTTCTTGTCTTTTTTCTATTTCTGCACTTAGTATTAATGATTTCTTGTTGTAGGATTGGGTTAAATGGTTGATCTAAGTTCTTTTTCGGGATCACAAGCATCATTTCATCCTTGGAAAATATTTGGAAGGTCATAGTAATCATTGAGCTACTTGAATTAGTTTTCTTATTCCCAAATCTAGATTTTTGGAACTCCTTTGTAGCAAAGAACAGTAAATTTCTTCTATTTTTTAGAGAATGTTGACAAGCTTCAATAAAGTTAGTTCACTTGATTTAGATCACAAAAACATTCTAGTTAATAACAAAAATTACCCCATTGCAATTTCACTTTATTATGTTAGGCATTTGATAGAATTACTAGTTCACTAGTTCTCGAATTTCTAGATTTTAGACTAGTAATTTTATGTTATTTTTAAGCATGGGTTACAGAGGTATTTTTTATTGATTCCACAAATGCATACCTAATACATCATAGCCAATAAAAAAAATTGTCCCATCCAATTTGGATTTAATTTTCTAAGTCATTCGATGAATTATAACTTCATGTAGTAAATCTGTAACATCTTGTAGTTTCCTGTTGTAGCCTTACAACATGCATTTACTTGCCCAGATTCACTCAAGAAGCTTGGTTATTATCACTTAGGGTTGAATAAATACCCGTAGGCTCTAAATAAATGATTAAGGAAGACTAAATACCACTTAGGACTCCGCTCTTTACTCATGCAAAACATTTCAACGATTTGGTTTAATGGACAAATTTTTGAATTGGATAATACAATGATGATTTTCTTGATTCCCGCCTCCAATGAACTATGTTAATGGATCTAAACTCTTTGAAATGTAATGGTTTACATTTGGTTCATGATATTTATGCAATTAGAATAGGTTTTTTTCCTTGTACTTTCTTTCTTGCAATAGGTTAAGGTTTCCATTTCGAGGATTTCATTTTCTGCAATTAGTTTAGGATTTGACTTCAGTACATGCACTCCATTACATCATGACATCAAAGTAAGGGCACATTGTATGTTGCACACATAGTGCTAAAACCTCTTAAGTTTGTACGAACCCCAGGTTGATAATTAAAATCAGTAGCCTTGGAAATTGCAGCATTCTTGTTGCAATACTGAGGCTCATTACTTTTTGGCGTTGTTATCGAGGATGTGTCAAAGTATGCATTATTTTCTTCCCTAGTTGATTCATTTCTTTTACTTTCTACAAAAATAGAAAAATATTTGCATTAGGCATCTTTCATTTCAAGAATAGAAAGTTGCATTGCATTAGCATTCTTATTCAAAAAAAAAAAAATACTTCTCCAACACCAACCCCCCCATTTGATCACATGGTACAGTAAAAGCCACATCACTGCCCACTTTTGTAGGTTGAAGAAGAAGAGATGAAAAAGAATGTAGAATAATTGGATGAGATGATGACAATGAAGCAGGTCCTAATGGATTTCCCATTCAAGATACTAAGATCAGTGTGCATATGAAGAGCATCCCTCCATATTTTCTTCCAAACTTCCATGGTATGAGGTCAAAGGATTCAAAAACCTTTCTCTTTGAGATTGAAATTGTTTGTAGATATTATGGTTACTTATTAAACACCAAAAATTGAGATTATTTCCGGTAACATTGAAGGATAGAGCTCTTAAATGGTTCATGATTTTAGGGACTAATTCAATAAGATCATGGAGTAATATGCAAAATATATTTCTAAAAAAATATAAAGATCATGATCTTAAAGAAGAAATATTTAGAATGAATCAAAAAGAAATGAAAGCCTAGAGGATCTAATAGAGAGGTTCATGTATAATGTTAAGAGGGAAAATTTACATTATTTAGGATCCGACACACTAAAAACCCTCTTAGAACAATTAAGATGAATGGATTGATCTCCTTAATCTCATGAGTAGAGGTGATGTATACCAATTATCCTTTCAAGAAATTTGTGAAACATGCAAGCACATATCAAGAGGAAGGGCAAGAGTAAGTCAATCAGGATCAATATCGGTAAGTCAAACTAAACTTGGAAGTTTGTTTGATGACTTTAAATAGAAATTCTTAGTAATCTAACCAAACAAGTAGAAATGTTAAGAAGGAAACATGAGGAAAAAGAAGATGATGATATTTGTGTTGTCCATGCAAAATGACATGCTATTAAATATTTCCCCTCATTACCAAGGTTAAAGGAAGTTTACCAGGAGGACAATGGAGCAAGTCAATTTCCAATGTATTTATATTATGTAGCTCCAAGAGGACCATGGCAGCCTATTCAACCTGATATGATGCAAGAGCCTAATTCACCATTTCAATCTTATGCACATCCATCTCAAAGTAGTTGGAACACACCCTTTCCTTGGCAACATTGGCCATCTCAACCCCAAAACCAATCTTGGCGACAAGGTTGGCAAGGAACTTATGGGAGCCATCCACAATATCCTCAATATTTTCCTCAATATCCACCATACTCAACTCCATGGTATCCCTACCATCCACCTCCACCACAACCACAACCCCAACCACATCCATCTCAAATATTCACTCCCACTCAACTACCTATATCACCATTTCCAAACCCACACATTGAAGTAGCTCAACCCACTTACAATGTTGAGGTACAAAACTTCCAAACATCTACTTTTGAGCTAAATGGTATTCACCATAGCTTAGGAAGATTAGTATTAAAAAAAAAAAGATTATCTTGATATCATTGAAGGACCACATCCAAAAGAAGAAGATTCAAATGAGAATGCCAAAGGATCATGGGTTGCATTTGATGAAGAGAAGACATCAAAATTAGAGATTGAGAAAGCTCCATCATGGTTACCATCAAATTCTCCATGTATTCAAGAGAACAATCAACAAAAAGAGGAAGATTTGAAGGTCATGGTAGAAGAAGACATGAAGAATGATCCAAATAAGCAAGAAAACAAAGGGCATCAAGGTCATATTGAGGTTTGGTTCCATAAAATCAACAAGATGGAGCATCACTCTCTTCTTCAACTATGCTTGACATTGTCAAATCAAAGCATTTGGTTTCTGAAATCCAGGTACATGTCAAAGCATATATTTCAAGCCTACACATCAGTTTATCTGTCATCTTAATGGGCACATGGCTCCATTGGAAGTATTCTTATACTTGAAAGTGATTTTTTTTTCAAGTAGAGTAGGGTAAAAAATAAAAATGAAAAATAAGAGAAAAAATAAAAATCTCACGTAAAAACCTCCTTTGAGGCGCCTGAGATTGGCTCATTGATTGCAAAATTCCATGAGGCGGTCAATGGGATGGAAAAAGGAGAAAAAAAGAGAAAAAGAAAATATCCTAAGTGAAAACCTCTTTTGAGGCACCTAGGTAGACCTACTAGTTGAAAACCTCATCGAGGCGACTAGTAGGCCTAAAAAAAAAAAAACTTTGATTCATGTAACTCTCTGATGAATGTAGGTGCCCTCCAAAATTTGCAAGAAACAAAAACAAGTTGGCACCAACAAAAGAAAAAATTGGTCAAAATTCTAGTCAAAAGAAGTCAAATTTTGACTTTCTCCTCTTTTGTTCAAATTCTCCAACAGGACCAAGGCCATGCTAATCCATCACCCTCATCTATTTCCACCATCCACTCATCCTTCCCAAGCTTCTACCACTCATTTTCCTTGTTGTCCCGAAATACTACAAGAAGGATCTGTTTTATTACAAGAAACATAAATACATAGAGCAGAAATTTATTTTTATCATATCTTGAAAACCATGCATCCATTTTCCATGATATTTCAGGTGGAGATGCATATGGATGATGGTAACATGCTCAAGAAATTTCAGCAAATTCAAATGCATAGTTTTCGATAAATCGATCTCCATCACCTACAGCCATTTTTTTTTTTTTTGGTATTTGTGCATCCATTTAAAAAGTTGTTTCATGGGGAGATGCATAAGGATGATGGAAACATTCTCAGAAAATTTCAGTTCAATCCATTCTACCGTTTGGGAGATATGGAAAAAACAAGTTTGCTACAAGAGGTTGTCCTGAATTACTACATGAAGATCTTGTAGTACTATAGGATGGCCAAGAAGAAGCTACAAGAGGCAATATGATTGGATAAATGGGTAAAAATGTTATGAAACCAGCTCAAAAAAAGATAGAAAATAGAGATAAAAACCTTATAATTCAGCCTCCTCGAGGGGGCAACCTCCTTTATATTACGAAAATGAACAATTCTTGGGCGATACAAATGACAAGACCTCTTTTCTATATATAGGATTCTAAGGGGTCATAATATAATCGGAGCCAACATAATAATAATAATAATGCAAGGGCACAAATATAACAATAGTGGGCTTCTATGGGGCACAATAATAACAATATGGGTACTACATGGGCACAACAATATAATAAGGGGATTGCACTAATAATAATAAGGGGTTACACTAGTAGTATAGAGACCTAACATGCCCCTCTCCTTCAAAAAGTGTTGTCCTGAATGCTTGAGTAGTTCTAGATGCTTCTATATAAAATTATCATCATTCCATGTAGAATCTTCAACGGGTAAGTTCTTCCACTTGATGAGATACTCTGAAATTGATCGATTTCGTAGTTGTCGACTTCTCGGTTCTATGAATGCTTCAGGTTTCAATATGATTTTTCCTTCCTTGTCAAGTTCTGGCAATATCGTTGGAACTGGGATCTTCGACAACTTTTGAATGAGTTCCCACCCTGATTCGCCATTCTTCCATTCATCCCTTACTTTTTTTATCAAATTTGGTTGGAAAATTATACCATTTCTACAAACATATGTTCAATTTCACTCCTTTCGGAATATGGATGTTGGGTCCCTATAATACTATTGATTACCCCATTACTATTGTAGTTATACCCCTTATTAATATTTTTGTGCCCCTATTACCCCCATATTGTTATTATTGTGCCCCATAGAATCCCTCTATTGTTATTTTTGTGGCTTTATATTATTATTGTTAGGTCGGCTGGATTATATTATGACTCCTTAGACTCCTATATATAGAAAAGAGGTGTTGTCATTTGAATCATCCAAGAATTGTTCATTTATGTAATGTAAAGGAGGTTGCCCCCTCGAAGAGGCTGAATTCTAAGGCGTTGATCTATCTTTTCTATCTTTTCTTGAGCTGGTTTCATAACATTTGGTATCAGAGCTTTGGATTCTAGGGTTTCGCTGCTCCAAACAGGTCATCGTGGAATTTTCGCTATAACTTTTTTCTGCGATGTTTCAGAAGTTACAAAAAAAACCCATTTGAGAAGAAATCATGTTGAACCTCAGATCCGAATTTCAGATCTTTTCGCGCTATATTTGCAGAGATATGATCTGAGGAAGTTTGTCTTTTTGCAGACTCCTGAATTACATTCCAAACAGGTGACCTGGGGAAAATCGTCATAAATTTCTCTCTGGGGATCGAATTGAAATTTTGTAAGAAGGTATAGCAAGAGGATGGATTTTAGTTTTGTTTATGTATTTTTCAGATCCAAAGGTCAAAACAGTGACTCATGGCACGTCGCACAAGTTCACTCTACTGAACTATTCTATAATCAAGTCACTGTGGGAGATTTCACATAACTCTTCCTTGGAGAATCCAATTTGGGTCAGACTTGTGGATTGGAAAAAGGACGCAGAAGGCTACTGCAGGTCACAATTTCAGAACTGGAGGATCTGAATTTACAGAGATACATCAGATTCAATATCAGGCTTCTACAAAGTGAAAAAAGGTGTGTAGTTTTTTTTTTAATTTTTGCGTAAGCTTGGTTTGAAGGAATTCAAAGGGCATAGTAAAGCATTATTATTGGTAACTGATGCCCTGAGGAAAGAAAATTCAAACACCTAGTAAGGAACCTGAAAGCTCTAGCATGACTCATGAAGAAGAGGAATAAATGCTACATGATATATCAAAATTACAAGAACAAGTGCAACAAATGTCACGCTCACAAAAGCTAACAGAAGCTAAGATAAATGGCGTGGAATCTAAGATAAATGGTGTAGAATCTAAGATAAAGGGCATGGAAGCTAAGATGTATGATTCGAAGACAGATTTGAAGAGATACATGGTAGATTTGAAGATAGATTTGAAGACAGACATGGCAGATTTGACAAATTTTCTAGAAGAAATACTTACTAATGGTGAAAAGGTTGTAAAGGAAACTCATGATGTGAACAAAAGAAATGTTAATCATGATTCCATAGACTCTAATGTTGGATCTAAGACCCACCATATTCCAAAAATTGATATGAGGAAGTTTGATGGCAAGGATCCCGCGACATTGATATTACAGATGGAGCAATTATTCGATCTCAATAATGTGCAAAACACACAAAAGGTACGTATGGCAACTTTATCTTTGTAACCAAATCAATTTGTATGGTATCAATGGCTTTGCTCTCATAAACAATTTATCACTTGGGCAATTTTTACAAAAGAATTGATAGCACATTATGAGGATACAAAAAGAAACACTTTTTTTAGCCAATTGATAAGTCTCAAACAAAAGGGTTCAATAATGGAGCACATTGAGGAGTTCCAAAAATTGAACATAAGGATAAAAGATATTCCAGAGGAGCATAGGATTGATGTGTTCATAGGGTCTTTAAAGGATAATATCCAACATGATGTTCGCCTTTGGGAACCTGATTCATTAGAGAAGGCATTCAGGTTAGCAAGAAAAATGGAAAGCAAAATTATGGCAACCAGGAAGCATACCACTCACAACTATAAAGACAAAAGTGTTGTTTCCCCTAGTCTTCCACAACCTATAAGGTTGACACCACAACAATTGGAAGAAAAAAGAGCAAAAGGGCTTTGTTACAATTGTGATAGAAAATACACTAAAGGTCATAAGTGTGCTGAGAAGAAATTATTCTACATAGATTGTGAAGAGGAAGAAGAAAAGGAGCAAGAAAGGTCAAAAGAAGAGGATATACTCCAGGAAAAAAGCCTAGATGAAGAACAAATAAATCCGACCATATCTTGTAATGCATTGGTGGGAATTACCACTCCTCAAACCATCAAGATAGAAGGAAAAATCAAGAAGAAAAAGGTAATAGTGTTGATTGATTCAGGAAGCACCCACAATTTTATTCATTGTAAGGTAGCAAAAGAATTGAATTGCTTCCTATATCCAGCACCAGAGTGTCAAGTGATGATTGCAAATGGAGGAACAATAAATTTCTCTGGAAAGTGCCATAATATCAAGCTATCCATGGGAGAATATGTATTGACTAGCCCAATGCTTTCCATTCCAATGGGAGGTGCTGATGTTGTACTAGGAGTCCAATGGCTACAATCCTTGGGTACAATAGCTTTTAATTTTCAAGAACTTTTCATCAAATTTTCTACGAAAGGAAAGGAAGTTGAATTAAGGGGTATTGCAGGGAAACCAGGAAAGATAATCAGCTCTAATGGTATGACAAAGCTTCTAAAAAAGGAGCAAAGAGGTGTAATTGCACAATTATGTTCGCTAGATGTTTCCACATCGGAATCATCTATTTCTCCAGATCTCCAAAAAGTCCTGGACAATCATTCCAAGGTATTTGAGACTTCCAAAGGTCTCCCACCTATGTGTGATCATGATCATGCTATTCATCTGATTCCAGGAAGTGTTCCTCCAAACATCAGGCCGTACAGATATCCCTATGTCCAAAAGAGTGAAATTGAACGTATGGTTGCAAAATGCTAGAGGCTGGTATAATTCAACTGAGTCAAAGTTCTTTCTCTGCTCCAGTAGTATTGGTGCACAAGAAGGATGGATCATGGCGCATGTGTCCGGATTATAAGGAGCTCAACAAGCTCACTATTAAAGATAAGTTCCCCATTCCTGTCATTGATGAATTATTGGATGAATTGCATGGATCAATTTACTTCACCAAGTTGGATCTTCGTTCAAGATATCATCAAATCAGAATGAAAACTGAAGACATTCTGAAAACAACATTTAGAACTCATGAGGGTCATTATGAATTTTTGGTCATGCCTTTTGGCCTTACCAATGCACCTTCAACATTTCAAGGTTTGATGAATTCAATTTTCAAACCATTCCTTAGAAAATTTGTGTTAGTATTTTTTGATGATATACTAATCTACAGCAAGTCTTGGAAGGATCATGTTGAACATGTTGACAGGGTGCTACAACTATTGGAGGAGAAACAATTATATGCAAAAAGATCCAAATGTTTCTTTGGAGTCCAAGAGGTGGAATATTTGGGTCATATTGTATCTCATGAAGGAGTTAAGGTAGACCCTAGCAAAATTAAAGCCATTAAGGAATGGAAAATCCCCACATCCATAAAGCATCTATGAGGATTTCTCGGGTTGACAGGGTATTATCGCAAGTTTGTTAAGGATTATGGGAGAATAGCAGCACCTCTAACAACATTATTGAAGAAAGATTCATTTTCATGGACTCCGGAAGCAGCAAAGGCCTTTGAACATCTTAAAGAGGCAATGTGCCAAGCACCGGTCTTAGCTACACCGGACTTCACAAAAACCTTTATTGTGGAATGTGATGCTTCAAGAAATGGAATTGGTGTTGTTCTAATGCAAGATGAAAGACCCATTGCTTTTGAAAGTCATCCAATCAAGGGAAAGTTTTTAAGCAAAGCTATTTATTAGAAGGAAATGTTGGCAATACTCCATGCACTTAAAAAATGGCGACCCTACCTAATGGGAAGACACTTCAAGGTAAAAACGGATCATGATAGCCTTAAATACTTTTTAGAACAAAGATTATCCTCTGAAGAGCAACAAAAGTGGGTCACAAAGATGTTGGGTTATGACTTTGAAATCATCTACAAAAAAGGGAAGCAAAATGTGGTGGTAGATGCACTCTCAAGAAAGGATGAGGATGTGGAAGCATTGTTGTGCGCCATTTCTATTATCCAACCAGATTGGATAAACGAAGCAAGGGAGGAATGGAAGAATGACGAAGAAGTGTGGGCACTTATTCGAAAGTTACAACAAGATTCCAGTACGTCTGATACATTTAGCTGGCAAAATGATTCGTTATGGTACAAAGATCGCTTATACCTCTGTAAGAATTCCCAGCTAAAACAAAAGATTCGTATGGAATTGCACACTTCTCCCTTAGGAGGGCACTTAGGATTTTTAAAAACTTACCACAGGGTTAAGAAGGAATTTTTTTGGGATGGCCTTAAATCAGATATTCAAAATTTTGTGGCAGAATGTTTGGTTTGCCAACAAAATAAAGTTGAAACAATTAAGACACCAGGTTTATTACAACCTTTATCCATTCCAAGCCAATGTTGGGAGGAGGTTTCAATGGATTTTATCACAGGTTTACCAAGTCTGAGGGAAAGAGTGTCATCATGGTGGTAGTTGACAGACTTACCAAGTATGCACACTTTTGTGCATTATCACATCCATTTAAAGCCAGTACAGTTTCTACTGCATTTATGGAAACAATTCAAAAGCTACATGGAAACCCAAAGATTATTGTAAGTGACAGAGATCCCATTTTCACGAGAAATTTTTAGACAGAATTATTTTCTTGTCTTGGTACTCAATTAACTCATAGCTCATCTTATCATCCTCAATCTGATGGGAAAACTGAGATAGTAAACAAATGTTTGGAAGGATATCTTTGTTGCTTTGTATCTGATAAACAGACACAATGGGTCAAATGGTTTCCTCTGGCTGAATGGTGGTATAACACTTCCTTCCATACAGCAACAAAAATGACCCCATTTATGGAACTTTATGGGTATCAACCACCATCCATCACATCATATTTAAGAGAAAATTCTAAGGTTCAAGCAGTGGAACATCACATCGAACATCAACAACAAGTCCTCCAACTCTTAAAGGATAACCTCTTGTTGGCACAGAATAGAATGAAACAACAGGCAGATCAACATCACAGTGAAAGAAGTTTTGATGTAGGTGATTGGGTATTCCTACAACTACAACCATATAAGCAAATGTCCCTCAAGAAAGCTAAGAAGGATAATAAATTATCACCAAAGTATTATGGTCTGTACAAGGTGTTGCAAAAGATTAGTACTATGGCATACAAATTGGAGCTTCCTGCAGCTTCTCAATTGCACCCAGTTTTCCATGTTTCATGTTTAAAGAAGGTTACAGGTGACAAGCTCCCAGTTCAAACAATATTGCCAAAGCTTGACGAGGAAGGAAAAATTATATTGGAACCAGAAGCAGTCACAGAAACAAGAACTCAACAGCTACGAAATCGATCAATTTTAGAATATCTTATCAAGTGGAAGAACTTATCCGCTGAAGATTCCACGTGGGAGGATGAGACTTTTATGCACAAGTATCCAGAACTACTCAAGCGTTGAGGACAACACGTTTTTGAAGGAGAGGGGCATGTTAGGTCCCTATAATACTAGTGATTACCCCATTACTATTGTAGTTATACCCCTTATTAATATTGTTGTGCCCCTATTTCCCCCATATTGTTATTACTGTGCCCCATAGAATCCCTCTATTGTTATTTTTGTGGCTTTATATTATTATTGTTAGGTCGGCTGGATTATATTGTGATTCCTTAGACTCCTATATATAGAAAGGAGGTGTTGTCATTTGAATCATCCAAGAATTGTTCATTTATGTAATGTAAAGGAGGTTGCCCCCTCGAAGAGGTTGAATTCTAAGGCGTTGATCTATCTTTTCTATCTTTTCTTGAGCTGGTTTCATAACAATGGATATCTATAAGGCCTGGTGTTTGGAGGAACACTTCCTGGAATCAAATGAATAGCATGATCATGAATATGTGGGATACCTTTGGGAGTCTCAAATACCTTGGAATGATTGTCCAAGACTTTTTGGAGATCTAGAGAAATAAATGATTTCGATGTAGGAACCATTAGCGAACATAATTGTGCAATTACACCTTGTTGTTCTTTCTTTAGAGCTTTGTCATTCTGTTAGAGCTGATTATCTTTCTTGGTTTCCCTATGATACCCCTTAATTCAACTTCCTTTCCTTCCGAAGACAATTTCTTGAAAATTAAAAGTTATTGTACCCAGGGATTGTAGCCATTGGACTCCTAGTACAACATCAGCACCACCCATTGGATGTAAAGCATTGGGATATTCAATACATATTCTCCCATGGATAGCTTGATATTATGGCACTTTCCAGAGCAATTTACGGTTCCTCCACTTAAAACTGTCACTTGACAATCTGGTGCTAGATATAGGAAGCAATTAAATTCCTTGGCTATCTTACAATGAATAAATTTATGGGTACTACCCGAATCAATAAACACTATCACCTTTTTCTTCTTGATATGTCCTTCTATCTTTATAGTTTGAGGAGTGGCAATTCGTACCAATGCATTACAAGATATGGTCGGATTCATTTCTTCTTTCTCTAGGGTTGGTTCCTGGTGAGTATCCTTTTCTTTTGATGTTTCTTGATACTTTTCTTCCTGATATTCACTTCTTGAACCTTCTTCTTCTTGATATGTCCTATCTTTAGAGTTTGAGGAGTGGTAATTCATGCCATTGCAATACAAGATATGGTCTGATTCATTTTTTCTTTCCCTAGGGTTGGTTCCTGGTGTATATCCTCTTCTTTTGATGTTCCTTAATCCTTTTCGTCATTAGGAGGCCTTTCTTGTAGCAACTTTGTCTCACCTTCCTTCAAACCTTCCATGTCTTTCTTCAAATCTTCCATGCCTTTCTTCCAATATGCTTTCATACCATCGATATCAGCTTCCATGGAATAGATAAAACTATTTATCTTTTTCTTCTCTAGAATATCATTTACCCTTATATTCAATTTTTGAAAGTCCTCAATGTGCTCTGCCATTGAACACTTTTGTTTGGGATTTATCAATTGGCTAAAGAAGGTGTTTCTCTTTGTATCCTCATAATGTGCTATCATTTCCTCCATGAAAATTGACCACATAATAAGTGGTTTACGAGAAAAAATCCCTTTATACCATAAAAATTGATCCGGTTCTAAATATGAAGATGCAATACGTACCTTTTGTAACAGTTGCACCTCATGTAGATAAAAATATTGCTCCATCTGTAGTATCCAATTTACCGAATCCTTGCCATCAAACTTCCTCATATTGTCTTTTCTTGATTTTAGGAGCTCGATATTGAAATGACTATAACTTTGTAATTTTGGATCTCCCAGTTCTGAAATTATGACTTGCAGTAGCCCTCTGTGTCCTCTATCCAACTCCAACAGTATAATTGAAATTAGATTCTCCAAGAAATATTTATGCACAATCTCCCAAGATGATCTAATTATATACCTTTTCAAAGATCGAACTTGTACAAAGTGCCATGTGTTATTGTTTCAACCTTCAGACCTGAAACTGATACAAAGATATGTACAAACCGTCCTATTTCCATAACTTCTTACGAAACTTCAATCTTATGCTCAGAAGAAAAGTTATGAAGATTTTCCCAAGATCACCTGTTTGGGATGTAATTAGGGATATTGCAAAAACCCTAAATTTCTTGGATTGTATCTCCAAAAATATAGTGCAACAGAATCTGAAATTGGTTTTAATGTCAAAGTCTACACCTTTGTATTAAAACAATTATATCAAAAAGTACACGATAATCTGTTTGCGATGGAATTTTGGAGCTTGCAAAAACCCTAACTTCCTCAGATCATATCTCCGAAAATATAGAGAAACAACATTTGAAATTCGGACCCGAGGCTCAGAACGATTTTTTCTCAAATGGATTTTTTGTTTATCTTCTAAAACATCGCAGAAAAAAAGTTATAGTGAGTCTTTCACGCAGACCTGTTTGGAGCAATGAAACCCTAGAATCCAAAGCTCTTATACCAAACGTTATGAAACCAGCTCACAAAAAGATAGAAAAGAGAGATAAATGCCTTAGAACCTCTTTGAGGGGGAAACCTCCTTTATATTATACAAATGAACAATTCTTGGATGATACAAATGACAAGACCTCCTCTCTATATATAGGAGTCTAAGGGGTCATAATATAATCAGAGCTAACATAAAAATAATAATGTAAGGGCACAACAATAACAATAGTGGGCTTCTATGGGGCACAATAATAACATTATGGGTACTACATGGGCACAACAATATAATAAGGGGGTTGCACTAATAATAATAAGGGGTTACACTAGTAGTATAGGGACCTAATAAAAAAGGTTATGTATTATTTAGGGAAGGTTGATATAGGTCCCCCAACACCACTTTCATCACTCATCCACTCCATCTAACCAAAATCTATCTTCAAATTTCAATCTGCCTTACATGAAAAAAAAATGATATCAACATTTCCACCACCTACACCACCTCTTGATGATTTTAACCTTGTCCTTATACTTCTTATGACTTTACATCAACCCCACATGCATCAATGAGGTCTCGAATAGGAATTAAATGACTGCTACAGGAAGAGGATTCCTCCTGTAAGAAGCTTCCACAGTTACAACAGATTTTAGCATCAATTATTTTTTCATTCACACAGTAGAAGATCTAGCCATCTTGAGCAACATGAAGTAATTTTTGAAGATTGAAAAGGGGGAACACCCTCCTTAGGAAGCAGTACATCCACTCCACCAGAAAAATATTGAACACTTGAAAGAAAATTGCACACAACAACCTTATCAGTCAAATAATCAGCAAGCTATGAAGACCTGTGCATAAGCAAGCAAAGAAAATTAGCACCTCCAGGGAAGTAGGGACTGATCATCAACTCAACAGCAGCATGCATGCCTCTCCAACAACCATTAGGTAGGTACAGGTATACAATATTCTTTACCTCTTCTCTTGAGCATATTATAGTTAGAAATTTGTTGTCAATGCATGAAAAATGAGGATTTATAAGCTAAGGATGGGTCAGCAGTCTCAACTGTCTTCAACTAGTTAATTGCAGCTCACTCCTTCACTCATGCAATGTGGAAAAGCCAAATTATGAAGGGTGATGATTTCGAGGAATGGGGACAACAATTAAAAGAAAAATAAAATTGAGAAGTCCAATTCACCACAGCACTCCAAGCCCTCCATCCACTTCATATCCATTATCTATCCATCATTCATCCATCCCATTTCAGAAGAAAAAAATTAATATTTTTCAAGAACAAACCCTACACTTTGTCTCACCGTGAAAAATTTGTTGAAAAAATAAACAGAGCATCCTCTCCATTTTCACAAACCTACACTACTCCCTCTAAGCCCTCACATCATCCTCCAAGCCATCTACACCATTTCTCATCACTCCCATACAGTTAGAAGACCCTGAAAGAGGAGGAATAACTGCTACAAGAAGGCAGAATGCTACTACAAGAAGGAAGAAACGAACAAATTGTGCTAAAACCCAAAATCTAAGTGCCTAAGATAGACATAATCAAAACAGAGAACTCCAAGGCCATTAGGCAATCATCTAGGCCACAAGAAAGAATAAGAAGGCAACAAAAGGAAATAAGCCATTCACCATCAAAATAGAACTCAAACTACAGTGATGAAAAGAGGCTTTCAAAGAGGTCTCTAATCTCTTTCTAGATTTTTTCCAAGGCCTAAAAGATGTTATAGAAATTGGAGAAAGGCATGGAAGTCAAGTTGAGGGCCTATCCTAGGCTCAAACTATCATTTCTGCTCAAAACAGGTTTAAACTGAGTTTCTTGTAGTTTTAACAGGTTTTCCTATAGTTTTAAGAGGGTTTCTTATAGTTTTTACATGAATTACCATAGGATGTCCTACTTCTCGTCTAAAGGCATTGTGAAGGTTTTAGAGGTGTCCAAATGGTAGAACAAGGTAGCAGAAGGTTGGAAAAGGATGTGGAAGACCTTACCAAACTAAAAAGTATTCAAGAACCCAGTTTGAATAAGGGGAAGAAGGCGAGCTAATGGTCTCAATAAACACTGTGATTTTTTCTATACACAAGCAGTTTTGGAAAAATGAGTGAAAATGGAATGAAGGTTTCAAGGAGAGGATATTAATGAAATGGATCTATAAGCCAACATAGTTCAGTTGAAAATATGAAAGTTATGTTTTTGCTTGAAATACTGTTAAACAATCATGAAGAGAACAACTACATTTTTGTGCTTGTCCTTGCAGAACTTACAACCAAAATTCTTAAGAGAAAGGACTAACGAATGCACAATAGATAGGCCACCAAGGCCATGAATTAGGCACAATGAGGTCACTAATTTTCTCATAGGATGAGAAACACTTTCAGTGGGGGGTAGATGGGCCTCTAAATTAGACATAAATTAAGGCCCATGCCGCTAAAGCAAAAATAAATTAAGGCCCATCTGACCATCCTTTCGCACATTAAACCTCTCTTTTTGCATTAGATAATGTATTTTTTATTTCAATACATTCATTAGGAAGGTTTATGAATAATTGCATATTTGTGCCCAATATTATTTATTTTTGTGGAATATTGTGAGAATATTTGGCAAATTATGAATATTTGGAGGAGGAGATAATTTAGGGACTTGCTCCCTACTCCATGAGGATCAATATTAAATAATAAATCAGCAAGATATTGTGGAATTATGGCACATATTGTGGAGTTCCAATGATTGAGAAAATCTAGGAATGTGTTCCCTACCATTTAATGCGGATTCCTAGTATTGGGAAACAGATCCACTAATCAAGGGATTTTGGTGGGGAAAGCTTCTTCCTTTCATGGGTAATGATTCTTAATCATTTTTTTAAGTAACAAGTCAAATTTTCCTCTAGGGGTAGATTTTTATTAGTCTTATTATGGAGAGAACTCGTATTTTTGCAGCTCCATTGTCATTTCTTGCATGGATGTAATAATATTGATGGAAATAATGAAGATTGGTGACATGTTTAGCTTTTAATCTTGGTCTCCTCCATAGGACTCTGATTTCCCTTTGTATTTTCCATCCCAGGAGTCTCAAATCCATTTTGTATCATTTGCTTTTCTTCTTTTCACTTATTAATCACATGCATCTCTTGTTCTTGTCTTTTTTCTATTTATGCATTTAGTATTATTGATTTCTTGTTGTGGGATTGGGTTAAATTGTTGATGTAAGTTATTTTGAAGGATCACAAGAATAATTTTATCCTTTAAAAGGCTTTGGAAGGTCATACTAATCCTTGAGATACTTGGATTAGTTTGCTTATTCCCAAATCTAGATTTCTGGATTTCCTTTGTGGCAAAGAACAGTAAATTTTTGTTATTTTTTAGAGCATGCTAACAAGATTCAATAAAGTTGTTTCCACTTGAATTATATCACAAAAACACTCTAGTTAATAAAAAAAATTGCCCCATTTAATTTGCACTTGATTAGGTTAGGCATTTGATATATTTACTAGCTCACTAGTTCTCGAATTTCTAGATTTTAGACTAGTAATTTTCTGCTATTTTTTAGCATGGGTTAATAGAGGTATTTTTTAGTGATTCCACTTGGAATGGAAACATAAGAAATACTATTCAATAAATAAAAAAAAATCCCATCCAATTTGGATTTGATTTGCTGGGTCATTCGATGAATTATAACTTCCTATAGTAAATTTGTAACATCCTGTAGTTTCCTGTAGTAGCTTTCCAACATGCATTTACTTGCCCAGATTCTCTCAAGAAGCTTGGTTATTGTCTCTTAGGGTTGCATCAAGGCCCATAGGCTATAAATAAATTATTATGGAATACTAAAGACCACTTAGGACTTGCCTCTTTACCCATGCAAAACATTTCGGTGATTTGGTTTAATGGACAGATTTATGGATCTGATAATACAATGATGATTTTCTTGATTTCCACCTCCAATGAACTATGTTAATGGATCTAAAATATTTGAAATGAAATGGTTTACATTTAGTTCATGATATTTGTGCAATTATAATAGGTTTATTTCCTTTTACTTTCTTTCTTGCAATAGGTTAAGGTTTCCATTTCGAGCACTTCATTTTCTACATTTAGTTTAGGATTTGGCTTCAGTACATGCACTCCATTACATCATGACATCAAAGGAAGGACACATTATATGTTGCATATATAATTCCTATACCTCTTAATTTTGTATGAACCCCTGGTTTATAATTAAATTTGGTAGCCTTGGGAGTTGCAACATTCTTGTTGCAATATTGAGGCTCATCAATATCAAACCACCATATCGAAGTTGTTTTGCCTCAACCAGAAAACAAGGAAGGATACATAGCTCGCATTTGATCTGTCATCTCCCATGTAGCTTCATCGGGCCCAAAGTGCTTCCACTGCACCTTAAATTACTCGATTTCTCGGCTCTAGAGCAGGATCACCTTTTTCTGCAATATACACTGAGGCTTTGACTAGAATTCTCCATATGGTTCCACCTGCAATACATACCATTCAATTACATGATCAGCATCCTTAAAATACTTCTTAAGCAATGATACGTGTAAAACATCATGTACTTTAATTTTCGGAAGTAGTGCAAGTCAATAGGCTACTAGACCAATCCTCTCAATGCTACTGAAGGGTCCACAAAATCGTGGTGCCAGCTTGGCACATGATCTAATTCACAAGGAGATCTTCTTCGGTTTGATGCGCAAGTACACATGTTTCCCAACTTGAAACTCCTTGAACAACCTGTTCCTATCTGCATAACTCTTCTGCCTATCCTGTTTTGCCTTTAGATTCTTCTTGATCACCTACATATATTGTTCCTTGTCTACCAACATATCTTGTCTAATCAACATCCTACTAACCAGATCACTCCAACTGGTGGGAGAGTTACAACTCCGCCCATACAATGCCTCAAAAGGACTCATCCTCGATGACTCCTCATATTCATTGTTGTATATGAACTCTACCAGAGGGAGATACTCTTCCCACTTCCTCTTTTGATTCATCACATACATCCTCAACATGTCCTTTAATATCATGTTGACCCTCTCTGTCTGTCCATCTGCCTGCGGATGATAAGTTTTGTTGATGATCCAAGTGGATATTGGTGGCCACCCGCCTGTTCCACGTGGACCCCCACCATTGTTTCTTTCAGTTTTTCAGTTTCCTTAATTGTATCACAGTTTACTATTTTTGACAGTTTTTCAAGTCCTGAACTTCCGGAGCCATTTTGAGGCCCTAAACGACATTTTTTTGGAAATATTCTATAAGTGATTTCGTTGAAATCACATTTTTCAGTTGTGATCCTTAGAGAGATCTTTTCAATGAGGTATCATGCATGTCAAATGGAGATAATATGACCAAGTAATGACCCAGGAAGTTGGCTGCCCAACTAACCCCAACGGGGCCCATAAACTCTTGGTGTTACATCTCCTCGGGTTAGGGTTTTGGTTGTTTAGGGTTTTCTCTTATTGTTCAATAATAAAAAGGCCCTTGAGCCTCATTGTAACTGAGTTCAGAGGCATGTAGCCACCACATCTCTTCTTAGAGATAAGCTACCATCGCCCGAGCTAGTCTCATTTCCATTCTGTTTGTAAGCATATTTCATTATTTGATATTAATGAAAGATAGTGTTATTTCTGCTATATCTCTATAATTATGGTTATATATGTAATTTTCTATGTTCATGTTTAAATTTGGATCAGTGGTATCAAAACAGACTGTTCTTTCTCTATTTTTCTTTGCATGTCCCCAACAAGGTCGGAATATGAGTTAGGGCTCGAACTGGTCGAACCTTTGCAAGACTAGCCTCGGAAATCCTGAATGCCTCCCTTGGGGAAAGAAAATAAATACGAGGGAGCAGGAGATCCTATCAAAATATTTCTCGAGGAGGGCCTCGAGAAACAAGGGAGTGTGATGATGGATAACTTTGCCCAAATCCCTCAACGGTTGCCCACCAGAGGCACATCCACATCAAACAACCACTATGAAGGCTCCACACCTTTTAAGGTACAAGTAAACTTTTGCATTCCCATATTTCATGGCCAAATAAATGCAGACACAGTGGATAAATGGTTGAATCTACTAGAAGGATATTTTTCTGTTCATGATTTTTTCAGCCAAGAAAATATTTTTTTTGCTCTTCTCAAAGTCGCCCCCCACGTCAAGAACTAGTAGGAAACCTATTGTGAGCAAAAGGATGAAAGTACGAGCTCATTGTTTTTGGACACTCCCACTTGGAATTCATTCTGGTACACCATCAAGGAGAAGTACTACCCTGTCGGGAGCTATGAGGAAAAATACATAAAGTGGACCACACTGCAGCAAGGAAGGGACCAAGATGTGCTGGAGTTTACCAATATCTTTTATACCCTTCACAAGAAGTTGGGTATCAAGGATTCTAGGAAACATTTGGTACTCAAGTTGCGTGGCTCCCTACATAGATACATCCAGGACGAGATGGAGTTCCTGGACATCTCCTCGCTCGGCACGGCTTACCGATACGCCATTAATATCGAGCAGAAGTTTAAACAGAAGAAGTGAGACTTTGGATCTGCGAATCTGAAGCAAGGGAAAGGTGCCCCAACACTGCAGAAAAAAGGGAAAAGCCAAGGCAAGACGGCCCAGACAACCTGCCAAGGCCACAAGCAAAGGACAACACTATGAAGTTGAAGAAGGACATAGGAAAGTGGTGTGAGTTCCATAAGAGCTCCACCCACAAAGTGAGTGTCGGGCCAAGAAATCACTGGTGGCCGAACTGAAGGCTTCAGAATCAGATGCATGTTCCAACTCTGAGTCAGAACCTGATAAGGGGAATGACAAAGGGAAGCAGATTATTTATGCGGAGCCCAACGACACTACCGCCACCACAAAGATCTAGAAGGAGGAACCTGAAGATCCAGAGGAGGAGGAGTGTCTGTTCCACTCACAAATGTGGGTAAAGGGTTCCCCCCTACATTTCATTGTCGACAGTGGGAGCCAAAAGAACCTCATTGCATCAAAGTTTGTGAAGCGATTGGGCTTACACCCACAATTGTACACCATCGGGTGGCTTCACCAAGGACGAGATTTGTGCATGAGCCAACAATATCGCCTTCCATACAGCATCAAGCCCTTCACAGATGAGGTATTATGTGATGTTTCTCCCCTTGATGTTTGTGATGTATTATTAGGCCAACCATATTTGTGGAAGTGACATGTTGTATATGAGTCAAGACCTCACGCTTTTATTGTTGCATTGGGAAATAAGTTGGTATAGAAGAAGGATGGGACTTGGAGACTCTGTATTGAAAATCACGTGCTAAAAAATATCATTGTCTGAAATAGGTACCTGATCCCGTGATTTATGACCTTCTGGACCAACTCAAGGGGGGAAACTATTTCAACAAGATCAACTTGAAGTCCAGATATCACTAGGTACCAATTGAACCCTCTGATGTGTGGAAGACTACCTTCAAAGCTAAGGAGGGCCTTTTATATTGGTTTTTATCCCTTTCGGATTGACGAATGCTCATGCAACCTTCATGAGGCTTACGGATGATAGCTTGCGACCATTCACCAACTCATTTGTAGTGGTATACTTGGATGACATCCTGATCATCAACCAAAGTTGGGAAGAGCACCTCCACCACATCTGACAGGTTCTCCAAACACTGCGGAAACATAAGTTGTGTGCCAATTTCGATAAATTCACTTTTGACGTGACCCGGGTTCAGTATCTAGGATACATTATTGATGAACAGGGGGTGCATGTGGATCCAGCCAAGATCCAAGTCATTCGGGATTGACCAGCCCCAACCACTCTGATAGATCTCCGCAGCTTTCTGGGTCTTGCCAATTTCTACCGCAGTTTCGTGTTGGGGTTATCTCGTATCACTTGGACCTTGAGTCCAGTCACCAAAGGAGGGGTGAAAGAAAAATTATTTTGATCTGAATCTCAAGAGAAGGTATTCACAGAGTTGAAACATCACCTCTGCTCTGCACCAGTGCTCACATTACCAGACTTGCAACAACCATTTGAGATCGATACAGATGCCTCTGACTATGTTATTGGGGTAGTCCTTACTCAACAAGGGAAACTAGTGGCATATCACAGTGAGACACTTTCAGACACAGTCTGGAAGTATCCCACTTATGACAAAGATATGTATTCCATTGTGCAGGTCTACCGACAACGGAAGCATTACATTTTGGGGAAGGAAACGGCCATCCACACAGACCACCAACCCCTGCAGTTCATACATGCGCCAGTTATTCATATAAAAGATCAAAACCACACAAAGATACTTCTCTTCAAACCTTAATATCTTGACCCATTATTAGATCTTATCCTTCATCAAACGCTAAGGTCCATCCTTGATTCAGATTCAACTGTGCACCATAACACAATAACCTGTATTCGAGATCTTGCTCTTCATTAGATATTCAATTCATGAGTGCCTTTGCCTAATGATCTTCTCCTCCTTTTATAGTCTTAGGCCTTACTCAATACCAAATACCTGGGGTCAACACTTCAGACAGGATACCTTGGACCAATACCATGGATCAAAATACCATGAACCAAATACCACGGACCAAAACTAAGTTTCCCAACATGTACGCGCCTTTCCTTTCATGAAAGTGTGTGTGTACGCTATACGGGCCTTTTGGTCTATGAACCCACATGTACACATGGCTTGGTCAATGGAGAACCTGTGTATCCCTCTTTTTCTTCATTTTGTGAGTCTGAACTATGATCTGTCATCTGAGTGAGTTTCCATCAAGGACAACACCCATGTCATAGTGCCAAATCTATGTCATAATGCCAAAAATCTCCCCCTTTGGACTTGATGGCAACCCCAAGTCACTCTCCCCCTTTTTCATCAAGGGAAAAGGGTTATGCTCCCCCTGAGTACATGTTGAATTCTCTGATATGCTGAAGTGTGTTGATTGAGCTCCATGCTTGAGTTCATGCTCCCCTTGAATATAAGCAAGGTCTGCAAAAATATGACTCTATACATACATCATAAATGACCTTCCTATCACCAAAGACTCATACATACATCCATCTCCCAACCAAGTGGGGATATACCAAGTTTGACTCATCCACCCAACCAAGTGGGTATATACCAAATGATTATACATGTCAAAACAAGAGCATTACATCATCCATCCCATGCATTGTGGGGAAACAAAATAAGTCGTTTCATGACCTTGACATTAAAAGATATACATGACATAGATACCAAATATCTTAAAAAAGACTATGATATTTACCAGCAACTATCATCAGCAACATCTGTCAATCACCATCCAGACCAGCAACCATGATCTCCCCCTGAACCTGTTCCACTTGAATCAAAAACAACTGTGAATTTGTACCAACATCTTCTAAGATAATGTCAACAATGAATTATTAGAAGTATATGCTCCCCCTGAACCTGTGCTAGATGATCACTATCAGACCCATATCATACTCCTTTCGTCCTGAGTTTGGCCCACTATTTTTCTTCAAACCAACAGATACGCGACTGTATCCACAGCAACCTACGTATGTACGCGGATACGCTTCATGAAACTCACGTATAACCACTTTTATCTTAAACAGATAAGTTTCAACAGCAAGATGATGCATCAAATACTCCCAGATTATGTCTGAGATATTCAAATGTCTCTCTGGGCAGTGGTTTGGTGAATATATCAGTAAACTTTTCTTTGGAGGGAACATACTCCAATTTGACCTTTTGTTCAAGCACCTGTTCACGTAGAAAATGATATTTGATGGGTATGTGCTTGGTCTTGGAATGCATGAATGGATTCTTTGAAATATTGATTGCACTTGTATTATCACATAGAATGGAGATGGGTGGAGTACATGTGATCTGAATGTCTTGCAATGTTTGCATCATCCAAAGGAGTTGTGTGCAGCCAGATGCGGCAGCCACATATTCTGCTTCAGCTGTATATAATGAAATTGAACTTTGTTTCTTTCTGAACCAAGACACTAATCTGGAACCCATATAGAATGCACCACCACTACTGCTTTTTTTGTCGTCAACTCTTCCTGCCCAATCCGCATCTGTATATGCATGAAGTGTAAGATCTGTATCTCTAGGATACCATAAACCAAAATTCTGTGTTCCTTGAAGATATTTGAAAATCCTTTTGACTACCTAAAGGTGTGATTCCTTTGGATTGGCTTGGAATCTTCCAACTATTCCTATTGCATGCATGTTGTTTGGTCGGGTACCTATTAGATAAAACAGACTGCCAATCATGGATCTGTAGGTTGGTTGATGTACTCCTGCTGATTCATCATTTGAGCTGAAACTGGATCCTGTTACCATAGGGGTACATACTAGTTTAGAATCTTCCATGCCATATTTTTCAAGATCTGCTTGAGATACTTGGTTTGTGACAGAAAAATACCATCTTTATTTTGTTGAACTTGTAGACCAAGAAAATATGTGAGCTCACCAAGCAGGGACATTTCAAATTCTTGTTGCATTACCAAAGCAAAGTTTTTACTCATGGATTCTTCATTGCTACCAAAAATGATATCATCAACATACACAACAAGTATTAGCAATTTATTATTGTCAATCTTTGTATATAGATTGCTATCAACTGATCCTTTTGTAAAACCTTATTGATGGAGGTATTTGTCAAGACGGTAATACTAGGCCCTTGGAGCTTGTTTTAGACCATAGAGAGCCTTTCTAAGTATGCATACAAGTTTTGGATCATTTCCAAGGATGAATCTGTCTGGTTGCTCAATATATACTACTTCTTCTAAGTCCCCATTAAGAAAGGTAGATTTTACATCCATTTGGTATACTTTGAATTTCTGAAAACTAGAAAGAGCAAGGAACATTCTTATGGCTTCAAGTCTAGCAACAGGTGCAAAAGTTTCTTCAAAATCTATACCTTATTGTTGAGCATATCCTTTACAAACAAGTCTGGCCTTGTTTTTAATAACTTCACCATTTTCATTCAGCTTGTTTTTTAATATCCATTTGGTTCCTATGATATTCTTATCATGAGGTCTAGGAACTAATTCCCAAGTATTATTCTTTTGAATTTTCTCAAGTTCTTCATTCATGGCCTTGACCCAACATTCATCTTCACATGCTTCATTTACATTTTGAGGTTCGATGGAGGAAAGCAATGCTAGATAGCTTGAAGCTTCTGTAATAGTTCTTCATGTCTGCACACCTGCCTCTTTCTGTCCCAAAATTTGAGTCTCTAGATGATTTTTCTGAACATACCTAGATGGAGTCTTTTCTTCTATCGTTATCTATTCTTCTAGTGCTTCATTGGTTTCTTCTTCAGAATTAGTCTGATTTGATGTGGAAGGATAATCCTCATCTTCTCCACAATCTTCGATTTTTCCTTGCTTTGGATTTTTGCATGCTTCATCAACCACAACATCAAAACTTTCAATAGTTTTCCCAAGTATTTTATTATAACACTTATATCCTTTACTTCGGGAAGAGTAACCAAGGCGAATGCCTTCATCTGCTCTAGGTTCAAATTTTCCAAGTTTTTCATCAGTCCTTTTGATGTAACATTTTCTTCCAAAAACTTGAAGTATTTTATGGTGGGAGGCTTACCATACCAAAATTCATGTAGAGTTTGAGTGTTGTTTACCCGAACAATTGTTTTTGCTTATATGGGCTTGACCCAAGTTTGGAAGAATTATTTAGCCCAACAAATCCTACAGCTACCGGCCCTTTCGGCAACAGCCCGCAGAGCACAAACTGAGGTCTCACCCGAGGTAGCAGGGGAGGGCGTTGGAACTAGGTTTCCGCACCCTAGGGATGTCTAGGTGTGGTCTGGAGGCTTCGCGCACTAGTTTATAGCTTGGCACTGCTCGGTTTTCACACAGATCCAGCTCAATTATCTCTTCCTTATTAGTGCGCTTCTCTTATTAGATGAAATAGTTACCAATTACCAAAGTCTTTAAGCAAGCATTTAATCAACACAGCAGATTCACGCATAAAAATGATCCCAGATTTACATTCATTTAAACCATCTACAGATTAAATCAAACAGATGTTATGATAGCTCAGAAGAAACACAGGATTTCAGAAGAAACTTATCTTTATTTCCACTTTATCTTTAATACATCCAGATCCACCCTACGTACTTAGCTGCAGGGGTCCGCACACACAGTTGCGGACTTTCAAGGCCTCTACACACACGGCTATAGAGCCTCTACCCACTACCCTTATCCCTCGACTCGGACTTACAGATGCAATTAATCTCTCTACTTCAAGTACCCATTACATTTCATATTCTCTAGAACTACCTTTCCCTTATAGAGCCTTGCTTTATTTATACCCTCCCTTGGCTCGCGACCCCCTGCGCAGGCTGACCCTAGTTACATTTCTTTACATTGTTTTTGGGCAGACTACCCTTTGACTCAACCTATTACAATTCATGCTCCATGTATTCAGTGGAGTCTTTACCCTAACTTTGCCCAAAATGTCCAGCTTTGCACCCCTTAACCGTTGCACGGGGCTTCCGCTACCCAAGAGTCCCCCAACACAATCATCGTGACTCATCTCGAGTCACTCGGCTAGCGCAGTGATCTCACGGAGGTTGGTTACTAACTTCTACACAATGTGTGTTTCTTCAACAAATTTTGTGGCGATCCGTTGTACTTGTTCCACCTGAGTCACAGATGCATCCGTGTCAGTCGGATTCGCCTGCTCGGAATCACATACCACTTGCATATGTGCTAACTTTCCCTCAATCATTGTAGAGATGGAAAATGCTTCATCGAGCCAAGGCTAAATGCATTCTTTAAGCTCTGCCTCTTGTTGTCGTGCAACGTCCATTTGGGCTTTGAGACCATGGGCCTCCCACATTTTAGCCATTCGTTGTGTGAGAGCAACCATCTGTGCATCACCGTGAGCTGCATCATAGGCCTGTTGTAGGGCGCGCACCTCAAATTCTATGCATTGTATGGTGGGGTCCTCTTGGAGATATGTAAGTATACCAATCGCCTGGTCTAAGAGCCTCGAATATTCACAGACAGTGCACCTCATTGTTTCTATGCCTGCTTGAATTTTCATGTGACGTTGTTCCTGGTCTGCCATTGGTTGTTGCGCCTGTAGTCTGAGCTCTGTTATTTGTTGAGTAAGATCTCGCTATCCTGCAGCCATATGTTGAACCTTAGTAATAGCTAGAAGGTCCACAGTGATATCTAACGCCAGAACCGTGTTGCATGCTTCGGTTACGGCTTGTTCAACGTCCCGATAGCATTCGACCAAGGCAACATGCTGAAGATTTACCTGTTCTAACTCGGCCTTTTACTTCCTTAAAGTGTGAAGGAAGTGACTTTCCCTAGCTCGGAGTTTGTTAGTGATTTCGTCCTACAGTTGGTAGAGTGACCCCCCGGGTAGGGCAACTAGATTTAACTTCCAACTATGGTCTTCACCAGTGCTTTTGGCTAGGATAGCATTGGTTGGAAACTGTACAGTATTCGGTGTGGGCGCATACACCATTTGCTCAGTTCCGCTTGTATTGTCATCGAGGAGGACCCTTCCTAGAGAGCGTGCCTGCATGGCCTCCAATTGCATCTTGATCTCCCCCAACACAATTGTTTGCTCTGTAATTAGAGCGGGCAAGGCACTGGTATCAGTAGGACTCGCTGTGAATTCTTTCTCCAAAGCCTTCAATATTTTGGACTTTTTCCGGGCAGCTGGTGAGTCCTGTGTGCACGATCACTTTCCCTGGTCTGCGTGGTCCTACGTCTCTATTTCCTGGTCTGACTTCAATACATGTTCTGTCGTGATCTCTTCTACTGGCAGATCCTTAGTTGCGTCTTGCTGCGAGGCCATCTGTTGTTCCCGACGCGCCTTTTCTGCCAAGTGCATGCATTGTTACTGTCGGTCCTTCTTTTGTTGTTGCACAGTGAGTTGGTTGAGGACGACCTTATCTGGGGCGTGCCATTTGAGTGGCCATGCTGCCAAAACTGTGTAGATTGCCTCATCTGTTGCCATGAATGGAAGTGCGACCCAGGACTGTTCCAGATCCTTCCACACCTAGATGTACAAGTGATGCATGTCCGCTTTAAACTCGGCCATGCTCTGGAAATTATTACAGATCATGGGAGAAATGTGAAATCGTCGAGAAATCCTTGTCCTTATGCTTCCTTCCATAGAGGTCACTCGCGAATTTCGGAAACCCTTATCACATACCTGGTACCACCCAACGCCATATACTGCACCGCCTCCAGGAGGTCATCTGTAATGTTGGGGAACTAGCTATCCTACGGTAGCTCGCATATAACCAAGAGAATTGACAAAAGCAACCATGCATAGTGAAATGTCTTACCTTTTTCCTAAGCTTCTTTACAGTTGGCCAGGAATTCATTGTATAAGAACTATGCCCAATTGAATTGAACCCCTTCGGCACATTGTCTAGCCAGCGCAATGACAGAAGCGGGTACTTCATCTATGCGGCATTTCCTCATGAGTTTACAAGCGAGGAGTTGGGTAGCAACACAGACAGATCAGTCATTGATGTTAGCTATGACATATCCATGCTTACTTTTGTCCAACTGATGACATGTTTTTGTTGCTTCGATGAGCCCTACCTCGCTACTGGTTCCTAGGGTGTGAGCAGGATCATTTCCATTCAGTGGTAGGTGCGTTATTCGATGGATTAGCTCAGCTGTGATCGAGATCGACTCTTCCAACCACATGAACCCATCATGTACCAAACAGAGTAATTGTCGGGTTAAAAATGTGGTAATAGTCACGCAGTGGTAATGGGGTAGCCATCTGAGGTTGAGGATGCCCGCCTTCTGCACACCTAGTAGCCAGACACGTGGTAATAACATGTCTTTGGCTAGCTTAGGGAATTTATCGTGGTCAGCCAGATCCCAATATTCAAACTTGAGGCTCGAAACACATCCCAACGGCAAGCCTTCGAACCTTATGTCATCTAGAAGAAGCGAGGCTTGAAGCTCAGCCTTCGCAACGTCTAAGTCCTTGGGTAACTTGGTGGACCCTCGCCATGGAGAAAGATATGGAGGTAACGATGGGAGATTGAATGCATCCACCTCCTCCTCGGCCTGCGTGTCTATTTAGTCAAGCAACTCTTGGGGAGCATTGTCATCCTCATCACTCTCGGTGGAAACGGCTTTGCCCTTATCAGCTGCGGATTGCTTGGTGAACTATGGTGAGGCTCAAACTGTTCCTGTCTTTTGCTTAGTCTTCTTCTTTCACGGTGTACATGGGGATTTCAGAACCCTCGGCACCCAACTCTCGCCTTTTGGCTCTTTCGGATTCAGCTGCATTTCTTCTACGAATTGTGCTCGGGTTCTAGCCATAATACTCATGATGTGTCTAGGAGCCGACTTCTTGCTGCTTCTCTCTGATGTATAGTGATAATATGCTTGTGTCGTGCCTTGATCATAAAATATAGCTAAAATTTTGAACTTCTTTCTTCCCTCCTTTTCTAGCGTAGTGCTAACATTCGCTTGGCAGATCTTAGTAGATCTGACTCGAAACCCTCGCCTTAAAGGCCTGCCGCCCACTCCTTCCTAACATACCATAATGTCCTTGTCATGAATAGTGGTGCTAATGGTCATCTCTAGATTGGTCTGCGCGGTAGCGCAGTCCCTCGGATGCTGCTGTAATTGGGGGGAAAGTGCTTCGCCAGACTGGCTTTCTGCAGACTTGTTTATAGTCCCACGCCTTCTTTCAACTGCTCAGGGAACTGAGACTATAGCGTCGACCCCTAGTCAGGTGTTTGCACTGCTGGTGCGTCGCTATAACATCCCCGCCAACTCGGGCTGCCAGTATCGCTCAGTCACTCCGGTAGCCATTTTTTCACTCCGAGGATGTGTGCACATCCATGACAGCAGGGTCCTAACTCGGTCATCCCTAATGGTATTCCTAAGTGGTCCAACTTGCCTTAGGCGAAGAGGCGTTACGCTATTGTGAGTGTCGCGGTGTGACATTCTGCTGAGCCCGTTACACATGTCTCTCTTTGGTCTCTCAACCCTACGCGGGGCCTGCAGCTATCCGGCTTCCTCTGAGCTTTCTTCCATCACTTACTCCAAACCCATTTAGGCCATAGTATTTGCAACTTCCAAGAGGTTTGTGTCACTGGACAACTACGATGTGCGCTACCCCTTGAGTCCCTGCGGATGTGGCCATTGGCCACTAGCGACCAGATTCGTGTTAGGTTGCTTCCCTTAGTTTGTCTAGCCACTTGTGCCTGCACCTGTCTACAACCTCCATATTTTTTTATTTTCTTTAGTACGACTGCCCTTTTTGCTGAAGCCAAGGTCGTTCGGGGAGCTACCGCAGACAATATCGGCGCACCCGGTTGCAATCTCACTAAGGCAACCAATTTTTTGGCTTCCTCTGCAGATGGTTCTACAGCTCCCGTCACAACCATCCTGTTGCAATTTAATGTGGTTACTTCATGCAAGCGGTTTTGCCATCGTTCAATCTCTTCATCTAAATATGACTTGCAAGAGCTATCGCGGTCCCATGAGAGTCAATCGTTTGCTGTTGCATTCACCCTGTCCCGATCTCACGCTGTGAGCTGATAAATACAGTCTAGTTCCCCATCACTGTCATTGTCGTGCATAGGTTCAGTATAACGTGTTCCTTTAGCTCGATCCAATGGAATCACTACTCGAAGAGAATTCTTTTCAAAGATCATTTTTTGTTTCTTAAGGTTGATGATTCTGTCCATGTCTGTTGCCCAGTCTATCCCTAGTAACGCTAAATATGGATTACTATCATCCACGATTTCAATGACCTCAAAATATGTTTGCGTGCTGGCGTCATCAATGTCCATAGTAACCCCTTGCAGCCTTCCAATAGCCAGAATCTTTTGCTGGTTTTCCATTCGTAATTGGATCGGGGACCATTACAGCGGAGGCCTGCCTATGTGTTCCCAAGTCTGCTTTGGTAGGACATTTGCGTCGAACCCCAGATCTAATACGACCTGGTCCATCTCATAGTCTCCAATCTGGGCAGTCAGTCGCATCTCCCAACCGATACGCAAATCCTGTTTGCCCAATTTTCGAATCAGGCGCAAATCATCTGCCTCAACACATTTATTTATTAGTTCTTGTAACCCTTTCACCGCATTCACATCCCTTAGGAGCTTCATACAGGTTTCTAGGAAGGTAGTTATCAAAGACCTTTCCTGTTCTAGTTCTAGTTTCCCTTTACTACCCGAAGTCGATGCTTGTACAAAAATTTTCTTAGCCTCCAAAAAGGTTTCCTTTGCTTGTGCCAAATCAAATTCTGGTTGTTTTGTGGGAGCCTTATGAAGCCACGTATCCTCTTCCAACTTCTTCCCCTTATCTTCCCTTGTAGTTGCGCTGCTTCCGAGCATCATGTTTATGTTGGGGTCTTTAGTGCGGGGTTCAGCCTTCATCATTTGGACATTCTGGGTGGGGTTGGCTGGGAGCACTCCTTTTTCCCGTAATTGAGCGATCAACGTAGGGCAATCGACTGCATCGTGATCAAACTGGTAGCATGACGGACAACAGGCTTTAGTTGGATTCATACAATTCCAAGCGTAATGTCCTCGTCCACCAAAATTATAACAGATCAATTGTCCATGGCCCCATCTAGGCCCCCATCCTCTGTGCCCCCGTTCGCGTATCAGGAATCCTCCATGCACAAATGGTGCAGCTAGGTCCTATCCGCGCATCTCTATTTTCATCCTATATGTAGGTGGTTGATTCATCAACATGCGACAATCCCTTTCCTCGTGACCCATCGTTCTGCAAAATTTACAAAATAAGTGTTTAGGGGGTTGTCATAAGTTCGACAATAGGTGGTAGCTGTCCGTGGCATGCTTTCCTCCTACCTAGCAAATTTCACACCAGAGCACAGGCGGAGCACTCGACCCTACTTGTACCTCCACTTTTAATGGCATCGGGCCTCCTTCTACCAGATGGTTTGAGAAAACCGAACAATGGTCCTTGTCGTGCGCTTGGCTCTTACATCTAATACAACCTACCTTCGGTCGTACCTCTGGTCGGGACACTCTTCCTTGCTTCAGACTCTGCACTTCCAAGCTCAAGTTTTGAAGTTGCACGTGGATTTGCTGAACTCCCAACCCCGGGTCCGGTATTGGGGTCGCGTGTAACCTCATTGTTGTCCCTAGTGCCTCGGCTTGGGTTGAGATCTTATGCTGTGACAAAGTCGTCCTCAAATGGGGCGTCAAGGACGCCACAAACCATGCGAAATTCTATCCATCTGTTAGGATCATGTTCGCTTCGTGAATAGTACTTTCTAATCTCTGGTCCAGATCCCACGGAGTTTCACCAAGCAACATTGCTATCTCCTTGAATCCAATGACTGATTGGGCTTCAGACTTTGGTCGGCCAAACTCTTTATTCAGCACATCCTGGATTGCCGCTATTCCCTCATTAGGATGGTCGGTTGAGTATTTTATGTACCATTTCAGTTCGCAGTCCTGTAGTTCACTGACCAACGTGGCCTTTTTAATGTTTTCATATGTTATGCCTTACGCGTCCCATACAGATTTTATCACAAACCAGAACCGACTTGGCTCTTCATTCCCTATACCCTGAAATATCGGTAACTTGACTGCGGTCGCCATCTCTGCTTTTGCTGGTGGAGGGGGTTGTGAAGGTGTTGGTGTGGATGGACTCGACGCAGGTGAAACGGGTGGCGGTGTAGACGGAGGTGGTATTAGTGGGAAGCATTCTTTAATCAATCGGACCGCACTCCCTGGCGATAACCTAGCGAGATCCTCCTCGCTTTCCTGTGAGATAGAAACCAACGGGTTGTTCTCTACCTCTCTTGTTCTTCGATAAACCTTTCCACTCTGCATTACCCCAGACACCAATAAATGCGCAGAATCTGTTTTTCACACAACAGCATTTTAATCGAAGTATTCAATGATTTGATGTACCTACCCCGCGGTCCTTGGAGAAAGTTCCTTTCTGCTTCGCTATAACTTACGGTTGTATCTATCGTGAATTCAGTGATAAATCCCCCTTTGATCCGATCTAACCGCGCGCGCAAGTCTATCTTCGGTGGCTTCTAGCCTTTGCACCAGTTCCGAAGTCCACACTATGGGCTGGTCCAATCTGCACCTTCTCACGCTATCAACTAACTTCTTGATCCACTCATACAATTTTATCGGGAATGTTACGAAGAAGATCTCATGTATGTCCATGAATATATAGCAATCCAACCACTATTCCTCTGACATCCACGATTTCCTGTTCTCCTGAACTGCGAACTTGTGGAGCTTCAAATCCCACCAATCTTCGAGTTCTTTCTCTGTAGGATTCCAGTGTTCCCACATTATACACCCCTTAGGCAGATCCCATGTCCCAGCAACGGAACCATTTGTTGGCTTATATGGGCCTGACCCAGGTTCAGAAGAATTATTTAGCCCAACAATTCCCACAGCTACCAGCCGTTTCGGCAACAGCCCGCGAAGCGCGGACTAAGATCTCACCCGAGGTAGTAGGGGAGGGTGCTGGAACCAGGTTTTCGCACCCTAGGGATGTCTAGGTGTGGTCTGGAGGTTTCGCGCACTGGTTTACAGCTCCGCGTTGCTCGGTTTTCACACAGACCCAGCTAGATTATCTCTTTATTATTAGTGCGCTTCTCTTATTAGATGAAATAGTTACCAACTACCAAGGTCTTTAAGCAAACATTTAATCAACACAGCAAATTCACGCATAAAAATGATCCCAGATTTACATTCATTTAAACCATAAACAAATTAAATCAAACAGATGTTATGATAGCTCAGAAGAAACACAGGATTTCAGAAGAAACTTATCTCTATTTCCACTTTATTTTTAATACATCTAGATCTTCCCTGCGCACTCAGCTGCAGGGGTCTGCACACACATTTGCGGATGTTCCAGGCCTCTGCGCACATAGTTGTAGAGCCTCTACCCACTACCCTTATCCCTCGACTCGGACTTACAGATGCTTTTAATCTCTCTACTTCAAGTACCCATTACATTTCATATTCTCCAGAACTGCCTTTCCCTCATAGAGCCTTGCTCTATTTATACCCTCCCTTGGCCCAGGACCCCCTGCGCAGGCCAACCATAGTTACATTTCTTTACATTGTTTTTGGGTGGACTACCCTTTGACTCAACCTATTACAATTTGTGCTCCGCGCGTTCAGCAGAGTCTTTACCCTAACTTTTCCCAAAATGTCCAGCTTCGCGCCCCTCAATTGTTGTGTGAGGCTTCCACTACCCAACAATTTTCTTTGTTGAGAATAGTGACGGCAGTGAATGCAGCTTCACCCCAGAAGGTTGCAGGAGTTATCGACTCATCTAGCATAGAACGAGCCATTTGTTGAACAGTTATGTTCATCCTTTCTACCACTCCATTTTGCTGAGGAGTCCTTGCAGTGCATAATTGCCTTTTTATTCCATGTTCTTCACAAGAGTCAAAGAATTCATCTGAGGTAAATTCCCCTCCTTGATCAGATCCGAGACATTTGATTTTGCGATCTGATTAATTTTCAACCAGGGCTTTGAAGGTTTTGAATTTTTCAAATGCTTCATATTTATGCTTTAGAAGCCCTATCCAACACATTCTGGAAAAATCATCAATGAACAATATAAAATATTCCTCTCCACGAGGTGACTTTTCCCTTCATGGACCACATAAATCAGTATCAACAAGTTCAAGAGGCTTACTAGCTAATCCTTCCTTTTCAGGGAATTGCGACCTAGTTTGCTTACCAAATGGACATGATTTGCATATTGTATTTTCTGGAATGCTGATATTAGGAAGATCACGAATAGCCTGGAATTTTCTTGCTTTTCTTATTTGAGAGAAGCTTAGATGCCCCAATCTTTTGTACCATAGCCAGTGTTCATCATTTTTGCTTATATAGCATTGTTGTTGTCCTCCCTTGAGTATATATAAGTTGTTTGGAGTTCTTATACCTTTGATCACGGTTTCTCATGTGTCAAGCTCATGAACAACACATCCATTTAATTGAAATACTACTTCATTTCCTTGATCACACATTTGACTGACACTCAACAGGTTATTCTTTAGACCATCAACATACATAACATTCCCAGCTTTAACTTTTTATTTTAAAAGAACAGAACCTTTACCTTTTATGACAGCAGGAGTGTCATTTCCAAATGAGACCTTCTTTTCCATTTCTAAGGCATTATATGACTGAAGTTTTTCTTTATCATCTATCATGAGTTCAAGCATCCACTGTCGATGTACCACTAATTTTCTTGTCCTTTTGCATACAAGGCTATACCACATCTTTCTGTTTGCGGTTCTTTCTTTCTCCATATTTTGGGAAGTTTTCTCCTTCTGAGATGTTTGCTGATATTTACTCTTGCATTCAAATTCTTCGTGACCAAAGTTGTTGTAGATAGGGCATTCTATTTCATTTGCAAGAAGAGAAAAGTTATGGTAGTTCCATTTCATGATCCCCGTCACATTCCTTTGATTTCGTGCTTCTCTAGTCATGATGGTCTTGTAAGCAACACATTGAACAGTTTTGTGTCCAAAGTTATGACATGAAAAACATTGGCTATTAAAGAAGTTCTTGTGATTGTCGAATCTACTGACCTAGTGATTGTATTTGCTATTGATATTCATTCTTGAAGTAGATTGGGTATGATTTCCCTGAGATTGTAGCTTATGTTCATCCTTGAATTAAATTGAGCTTGATTTACCTGGTGATCTAATTTATGCCTTTGTTGTCGATTGTCAAATTGTTCACTGCTCTTTGTTGCATCAGGATAGCTTTTAGTGGAGGTTGACGGCTTCTGTGATTTGGATGCTTCTTCAGTATATCCAAGACATGTCTTTATTAGAGGAGAACGCTGCACTTTGGTAGTTTGATTTAAGGTTTCTGATCCTTTAGTAAATCTAAGATTGAGAGCTTTTGTTTTCTCAATATCCTTTCTTAGACCCACAATTTCACATTCTAGTTTTTCATTGTGTTTCTCTCTTTCAGCAAGTTGGAATGTCAAAGTATCTATAACCATATTCTTTTCTTCTAAACATTTTTTGAGTTTATATATTTCTTCATAAAGGTCATCTTCATCTAAAGCATCCAAGAAATCATCATCTTCAAAAGCCATTAGAAGTCTATGGTCATTACTATTTTCATCTTCATCACGATTTGATCAACCATCTCTATCTTCATGAGTATAGTAGGTCTTCTTACTTACACTTTGTTTTCTATTCCTTTTTGTTGATTCCTTACCTTTATCAAGCTTATCTTTATGACATCTAGCAGCATAATGACCGACTCTTCTACAAGCAAAACATTTGAAAGGTAGTTTACCTCTGAATCTCCTGGAACCCCGTTGAAGGTTCTTGACAAAGTTTGCTTCTTCCTCTCCTTCTAAAATATGTCCTGATTCATTGGGTTCTTCTTTTCCTGAAGCTTTGAATGTGGCTTCTCTCATATCTGATGGACCTCCTTTTCTCATTTCGAAAGCAGTTAAGATTCTGTGCAGTTGTATCATAGTAATAGTCTGAAGATCCTTGATCCAGATTTAAACAGGAACGCAAAAAATTACAGAGATAACCATATACACAAAGATGCAGCTGAAATAATACTTCATTTCATTAATGGAAAATACTGAAATATGCTTACAACCAGAAATGGAAATAAACCAGCTAGGGCGATGGTAGCTTATCTCTGAGAAGAGATGTGATGGCTACATGCCTCTGAACTGTGTTACAATGAGGCTCGAAGGCCTATTTATTGTTGAGAAACAATGAAAAACCGTTAACATTCCAAAACCTAACCCTAGGAGATGAAACGCCAAACTGTGGGCCCCGTTTGGGGTAAATTGGTACATCAATTTCCCGGGGTCGTAACTTTGGCATATGATCTTCGTTTGACGCATACAATAGCTCGTTAGAAAGATCTATCCGAGTACTGCCATTGTTGGAACGGGCAACATTGATCCATTCCATGGGCCCATGTTGCCCCCAGATTCCCCAAAAAACGCCGTTTAGGGCCTCAAAACGGCTCCGGAAGTTTAGGACCCGAAAAACTGCTAAAATTAGTAAGTTGTGCTACAAGTAAGGAAACTGAAAATGCTGAGAAAGACAATGGTGGGGGCCCAGGTGGACTTGGCAGGTGGCCACCAATATCCACCTGGATCAATCATGCTTTTCTTCTATAGCAGATACTTTTGATTCAAACTTAGTAGACAAGGATCTTAAAACCTTTTCAACTAAAGTAACTTATTTTATCCCTTCACCCAAGTTCTTCATGCAATTAACAATCTCATCTATACGTAAGAAGTAACTAGCAATACTTTCATCATTGTGCATTTTGAGAGTTTCATATTGAATTCTGAGAGATTGCAGTTTTGCACGTTTTACCTGCTTGTCTCCTTCATAGCTTAGAACGATCTTGTCCCATATTTCTTTGGCAATTTTGAGCTACATAACTTTGAAAAATTCTGATTGTGACAGACTCCCCAATAATGTATTGACAGCCTTGGCATTGGTTTCACATTGCTTTTTACATGTCGCATCTGTAGGAATTGCTGATGGAAATGTATATCCTCCTTCCAAGATTTCCTAGACATTTGTTCCAAGAGATTAAAGATAGGTTGTAGTTCTTACCTTCCAATAAATGAAGTTGCTCCCATCAAATATTGGTGGTCTAATGGATCCCTCTCTTTCGTAGTTACTCATGATGATAGATCTTCCTTCAAGCGATCAAGATTCTTCTGAGGGACTTGCTCTGATACCAATTGTTGGAAATAATAATGAGAGGGGGGGATGAATCAGTATTAAAAAGTCAATAATATTTCATTTCCATACTCAGATTCATATACGCTACTTCAGTTAATGGAAATTGCGTGTATACGCAACTTTTCTTAAGTCAACTAGCATATATCCTGCAAACTTATGATTCAGTTAATTTTTCATATGTTGATCTTTAATTAGTGCATTAGAACCATATAAACAGTAACCATATGCAGTAAAATAGAATAGACAAGCACACACACATGAACACAATATATAAGGTGGAAACCCAATGTGGGTGAAAACCACCTGCTGCAATCGTCTCTATCTTCTTTTTAATAAGAAACTTCTTTTTACAATTTTTGTACTGATGCAATCTTATACCAGTATACAGGCTTCTACCTGCAGAAGGCTACAACCTTCTCTCATTCTCCAGCTTCTCCTGGAAGGGAGCTACAACCCCCTAGCTCTTGTACTAGCTGATATGATTACTAATACGTAGGTGTCGGCCTACAGAAGGCTACAACATTATCTTTTCATCCAGGGACCACGTTTCATAAATTTTCAGATTGGATCCATCAATAACATCATTCAAACATCAAATACATCTACATCAATCAATCTCCTTTGCACCAACCACAACTGAATCAATCAATCACTTTTCATAATGTTGTAACCAGAATATAGTAACCGGAAACAGTAACCAGAACCCAAAACACTGTAACAGCAAACAGAAGTTGCTAAAGCATATTTTATGAGGTATACGCTACTTCATTGTGTTAAACCTGCATACATATGTTGTTTTCTCAAGGCGAACCTGCGTACAGATATGCAAATCAAATTTAAGATGTACACGCCGTTTTGATATGCAGAACCAGCGTGAATACGCACCTTTGCTAAAGTGAACCTACATATAGATATGTAAATGATGATTTAAACTTTACAACAATTCCAGACATCAGTTATACCCAAATCATCATACAACATGCATCAGTTATTTAGATAAAAGATCAAAATCACACAAAGATACTTCTCTTCAAGCCTTAAGATCTTGACCCATTATTAGATCTTATCCTTCATCAAGCGCTAAGGTCCATCCTTGATTCAGATCTAGTTGTGCACCATAACCCAATAACCTGTATTCTAGATCTTTCTCTTCACTAGATATTCAATTCATGAGTGCCTTTGCCTAATGATCTTCTGCTCCTTTTATAGTCTTAGGCCTTACTCAATACCATGGACCAAAACCACTTAGAACCAATGCCTTGGACCAAATACCTGGGTTCAACACTTCGGACAGGATACCTTGGACCAATACCATGGATCAAAATACCATGGACCAAAACTAAGTTTTCCAACATGTACGTGCCTTTCCTTCTGTGAAAGTGCGTGTGTATGCTATATGCACCTTTTGGTCTGTGAACCCATGTGTACACGCGGCTTGGTCAATGGAGAACCTGTGTATACCTATTTTTCTTCATTTTATGAGTTTGAACTGTGATCTTTCATTTGAGTGAGTTGCCATCAAGGACAAAATCTGTGTCATAGTGCCAAATATGTGTCATAATGACAACAATTATGCGCATGTACAACTCAAAGCATCCACGCACATGGGATGAGAGCCTCCCCTGTTTCCAGCACAACTACAACCGGGCTCTCCATAGCTTGACTGACCACGGCCCTTTTCAGGTGAGCTTTGGATTCCATCCACTGTGTCCCATTGATGTGGCCATACCATTTGCAGTGACTCATGAAGAATTGGCTCATGTCCAGTCCAAAGCCGACAAGGCAAATAGCTTCATTGAGGACATTCAACACATCTACCAACAGGTCCATGACATATTGGACAAATCCAATGCTAAGTACAAGGAGCGCCTTGTTGGGCCCCACCACAAGATTCGTCCGCTTCGATATGGGCCATACACCATCACCAAGGTTGTGGGAGATAATTCTTTTGAGCTCAGCATTCCCCCATTCCTTGGCTTGCACCCAATGTTCAATGTGGATTGCCTTCAACCATACTTTCCACCATTACTAGACACATATGACATTGTAGAATATCTCACACCAATAGAGTTAAATCTAGAATACATGGAACAAGCTACAACTAATCGAATCATGGACACGCATATCAAGAACACTCGCCAGCAGAAGATCCAACTGTATCGAGTTGTCAAAGCTGGCTAACTCTTGCACTAAGGAAAATGGCTCACTAGGGACCAAGTTCAACAAAAGTTTCCTCATCTCATGGAGGAACTCAATGCAATGGAGACCATTTCTTCCTGGGGGGGGAATGATCCAAGTGGATACTGGTGGTCGCTGCCTATTCCACGTGGACCCCATCATTGTTTCTTTCAGTTTTTCAGGTCATGAACTTCTCGAGCTATTTTGAGGCCCTAAACGGCATTTTTTTGGCAATATTTTTGCAACTAATTTCATTTAAATCACATTTTTAATTATATTCCTCAGAGATATCTTTCCAATGAGGTATCATGCTTGTCAAAGGGAGATAATATGACCAAGTTACGGCCACGAGAAGTTGGTTGCCTAACTAACCCCAATGAGGCCCATCAACTCTTGTTGTTACATCTCCTTGGGTTAGCGTTTTGATTGTTTAGGGTTTTCTCTTATTGTTAAATAATAAAAAGGCCCTTGAGCTTCATTGTAACTAAGTTCAAAGGCATGTAGCCATCGCATCTCTTCTCAGAGATAAGCTACCATCGCTCGAGCTAGTCTCATTTCCATTATGTTTGTAATAATATTTCATTATTTGATATTAATGAAAGATAGTGTTATTTTTGTTGCATCTCTGTATTTATAGTTATATCTATAATTTTTTGTGTTCCTATTTAAATTCGGATCAGTTGAAGGCCAACTATGTGCCCAAACCTGCAAATAACTCCTTCCAAAACTTGGAAGTAAACTCTGCATCCTTGTTTGACACAATATTCTTCGGAACACCATGCAGTCTAACCATATTTCTAATGAATACATGTGCCACATCGCTAACTGAGAATGTAGACTTCGCTGGAGTGAAATGTGCAACCTTCGTCAACCTGTCCACAATGACCATAATGGAATCATGTTGTTTCACTGTCTTTGGTAACCCTGTGATGAAATCCATGGAAATAACCTCCCATTTCTATTCGGGAATCGCAGGGCTGTAGAAGTCCACCTGGATGTTTACACTTCGCTTTCACTCACTGACAGTCAAAACATCTAGCCACAAACTCTGCTACATCCATCTTCAGAGTCGGCCAATAATAATATCTCTTCACTACTGTCAGTATCTTTTGGTAACCTGGGTGACTTGAATAAGGTTTCGCATGAAACTCCCTCAAGATCATATTCTTGAGCTCACTATTGTCCAACACATATATCCTATCTCTGAACTTGACCAATCCATCCACTATAAAACAATAATCCATACCTTATGCACATGCACCTATACCTCTACCTTTACATGTGTTTGTACCTGTATTGCCACCTATACCTGTACCTCTGCTTGTACATGTACTACCACCTATACCTATACCACTACATGTACATGTACCAACACCTGTACCTGTACCACTACATGTACTTGTACCTACACATGTACCTGTGCCTGTAAAATCACATTTACCTCTACCAACACCCTACTGTAACCTGTGCACAATATCCATATACCTAACATCCTGCTAACCTGCCTGCAAGATCTTATCTTGTAAGTTTGTACCATAGGAGCTCATAGCTTCCAAGTAGTTTATCTATACCTTCCTGCTGAGAACATATTCCACCCTATTATCTTTACCTTTGACGTACCTGATCTAGAAATCAAACTCGCTAATCGTGGCCAACCATCTAGCCTGCATGACGTTCAGGTTCAGCTAGTTAAACAAATACCTCAACCCAATATGATCACTCATCAATACAAACCTCCTGTCAAGAAGATAGTGTCTCCACATCTTCAATGCATGTATGATCGCAACTAACTCAAAATCATGTGTGGGGTATTTCTATTCGTTCTCATTCAGTTTCTACAACTCATAGCATACCACCTGTCCATCTTACATAAGGACTCCACCAAGTCCTCTCTTGCAAGAATTTATGCATACTACAAACTCTTTATCTCGATCTGTAATTTGTAGCATTGGTGCATGTGTCAACAACTGCTTAAGCTTTTCAAAGCTAGCCTCACACTCCTCTGTCCATTCAAACTTCTTACCTTTCCTCTGCAATGATGTGATAGGATAAGAAATATGTGATAAGTTCCTGATGAACCTCCTATAATATCCTTCCAGACCCATGAAATATCTCACCTCGTCCACACTCTTACGAGCTACCCACTCCATGATGGCCCTTATATTCTCTAAATCTACTACAATGCTCTCCTTGGAGACAAAATGCCCCAAGTAGTGTGCCTCAGTCTTAAAGAAACTACACTTGTGGAGCTTAGCATACAATTGATGCTCTCTCAACAACCTCAACACTGCTGCTAAATGCTTGGTATGTTATTCCTCATTTTTAGAATATACCAGTGTATCATCAATGAAAACAATAAGAAACTTATCCAAATATGGACGCAAAATGATATTCATCAAACACGTGAATGTAGTTGGAGCATTAGTTAAGCCAAATGGAATGACAATAAACTCATAATGTCCTTACCAGGTCCAGAACGTAGTCTTGTAAATTTCCTCTTCTTTGATGCATACCTGATGGTATCTGTATCTCAGATCTATCTTTGAGAACATTGTTGCTTCCTTCAACTGAGCGAAAAAGTCATAGATCCTCAGCAATGAGTACTTGTTCTTGATAGTCACATTGTTCAACTTCATGTAGTCAATGCATAATCTAAGAGTACCATCTTTCTTCTTCACAAACAAGACCAATGCACCCCAAGGTGATACACTTGGCCTAATGTATCCCTTATCCAACATTTCCTTTAACTGCAACTTCAACTCAACCAACTCAGGTGTGCTCATCTAGTAAGGTGCTTTTGATGTTGGAGTTGCCCCTGGCACTAACTTAATAGAAAATTCTACCTCCCTGTGAGGTGGCAACTCTATAATTTCCTCAGGAAATACATCCTAAAATTGTTGCAACACTGGGTACCTGTTCAACACATTTTCATCCTCAGCCTGCTTACCCTTATCACTAGAAATGTGTACTGCAAATAGCTTTCACCCCTTCTTGCGGCTACAATTTTCTTGCATAGATTTCACCATCCTAACTAGTGTGGCTTTCTTCTTTCCCTATAAGACTCTTGATTCTCCATTGTCATCAATAAACTCAGTGGTTTTGTCATAGCAATCTACCTTGGTTCTATGAAGATACAACCAGTCCATGCCCAACAACATGTTGTATAAGCCCAACAATAATACATTCATTAGGGGAATTTTGAGGTCTAAAATGGGCCTCCTAAGTAAAATATACAACTAAAATAAACTTTATAAGAACCAATAGGATTCAAGAATATGATGTCAACCATGGGGGATGATTCACCATTTTTGGAGTAAAAAAGTAAAAAAATTAAAAAATAATAAAAACTACTTTTTCAACTTATCTCCCTAAGGTTTTACTCTAATTTAGAGAGGGAGTACTTGTTGGATGCAAAATTTAATTCATCATCCAAGGAGTACCCATGTTGCATACTTTCAATGGACCCTGCTACACAAAAAATGAGAAATACATGAAAATATTGATTACAATCATGTTTTTCATGTATTTCTCAATTTTCGTATAGTAGGGTCCATAAAAAGTATGAAACATGGGTACTCCTTGGATGAAGAATAAAATTTTGCATCTAACGAGTGTTTCTGCTCGAAATTTGAGTAAAACCCATAGGGAGATAAGTTGAAAATACGAGTTGAAAAAATAGTTTTTTTCTTTTTTCACTCTAAATTTTGATGATGTAATCTAATATTATTTTATTATTTCTACTATTATTTTATAATTTCCTTAGGAGGCCCATTTTATACCTCAAAGTTCCCTTAATGTAAATGTGTTGCGGTAGGCATACCATTCAAGTCAAATGCACAAACTCTTACCCAATGATGAACTCGTTTCTTCGTACCTGTAACCAACTGCACTAACCAAGACTCTGCATGCAAATTGTTACTCAAACCACACTTATCCACCAAGTCAGGACTAACATAGCTATAATTAGATCCAGGGTCAATCAAAATAGAAATAACTTGATCACAAAGCTTACCGTCCATCTCAATTATAGATGGTTGGTGTTATGTCTACCTGTTGTCCACTACTGCATAGATATGTGGAACACTCTGACTAACATCCCCAACAGTCTGCACCTATTATGCACTGTATATCTGGAGCCTACCACACTGATTTTGTGTAAAATCTCTCTTAAGGTGCGCCTTGTCGCATTTCCAACACTCCAACTGACCAGTGCCCTCACCTTTATGTTGTTGATGTTGATGTGACCCATGTCCCTGTCTAGCTGCATTAAACTTCTTTTGTGGCGCCATATTTTCTTTCCCAGTTGCATTATGAGGCCTCATCCTCTTAGGATATCATTTACCTCTACCTTTGTCTTTTCCCTTCCATCCATGCTGAGATTCATTCTTACACTTTGATTATTCATAGCAATGCTTCAATTTCCCAATGACTTCCTCAAGTGACCGAGGCTCATCATACTCAATCCTATCTCTAAATGCTAATGGAAAACGACTTAAAAATATTTTAACTTTAGCCTTCTCATCAGTAAGATACCGTACATACCTCAATAGCTCCAAAAACTTCGTCGTTTACTCTTCATTTGTCATTGACCCCATAGCTCATATAATTCCTTAGCCTTGCTATCTAGTACCTTTCTAACAAGTACTTCTTACTCAAAAGCCTCTTGAACTACCGCCAACTCAAATCATTTGTCCTGATGTCTCTGACCCGCTTCACATCTTCCCACCAAATGTTTTCTTTACCTTTCAAGCTGAAGATCACTACTCTAGCCTCCATGTTATTTGTGTACTCATGCAACTCAAATAATTTGTTCATTCCAAGTATCCAAGCCTCTCCATCTTCTGGTTTCTTCACATCTTCATAAAAAGTAGGTTTTTTTGCTTTTTTGAATTCATCCGACAAGTATCCCCTATCATTCCTCCTATAAGGATGATAATAATGATGATCATGATGTCTATCAGAACCAAAACTATAATAGTACTAGTACTCATCGCCCCTCCTATCCAAGTGTCCAACAACCTGCCATCTCTCACTGTATCAGATCTATTCGACCTATGTCTACCAAGGGACATGTTTCCATATGTTCCATTAGTTCCATCCCCATGTCCATAGCTGACCCGAAGTGACCCTTGTTGTTGCAAGTCTAACAAACTCTGAAGAAGTATAGCATTAACCTTTGCTTGCTTCTCTTATGCCTATATGATCTGGTCATTATCTGCCTTACAACTCCTTATCTCTTCCTTCAAACTTCTCAATGTAATTTCCAAACTGGAAGAGTTCCCAACACCATGTTGCTCTTCGAATTCATAGGGAAAGTATTTGTAGTCAACCATCTCGCTAGCCATTTGATCTTTCTTCCTGAAATGCATAATATGTCAAATAAATCAACATACCTTAGTATATCTTGGGGAGAATACTTTGTCTGCAAGATCACCAAATCAGCATGATACATGTATAACATAATCATAACAACATATAGACATACACAAATAAATCTATCAACACATAAACATCACTCTAATTAGCGTCCAGTCATCAATGCAATGCCATATCAACAATGCATGCTATGACCTTATGCATGACAACAACCATTACTCCATAACAACCATACTACAGTCATAATCAATCATGAAGCAAATGCAACAAGCACATGAAATGCAAGTGTAAGAGACACACATGCAACTAGCATGCATTCTTGACCAACAAACACTGTCCATCAGTCCGAGAGTCCGAGAAGTTATGTTTTTATGCTTGGAAAAGAAAATCGAATTGTTTCTTTGATTGTCTTCAATTAAGAAGTTGCTTTTATAAAGATTGCATTCTCTCAACTTTTTAGTTAAAACAATTCATCGAAAAAGCAAAGTAGTGGATAAATCATCCTAGGTGCATTTTGTAGTGGTTTTGAGTCGAGTCAACACACCACTAGTTTCACTTCCATCACCTTTTGACTTAAAGAACAACCTTAAAAGTAACGCTTAAATTAAAATTGAACTAGTAACTTTTATTTTCTAGGGCTCTGAAGCACCAACATAGCTTAGGCTAGGGTCTTGGAGTAGGTGAGTACTTAACTCTCCAAGACTACAAAACCAAACAGTTAGTCTATCTTGAGTAGAACAAATCCAATTGTTTCAGTTACATTCTGGGAAAGCTCCTCTTAAAGGAGAAGCACGAGCTCGTGTCCGAACCAGTGAGGGGATCATTCCTCCCTCGTTGGGAACGACGCCAGACAGTACGTATTACAAACGGTAAACCTCGGATTAACCATTGTCGAGGAGCCAGGGGTCACTTATCGGTAAACCTTGGATTACTGTCAAGGAGCCGGTAAGGGGATTGAGCTTGTTACTCTGCCCTTGCGTGTTGTCGGAGTTTAGACTGTTCCCCCAGGTGTAATTGTTGTGATTGGTAACCTTAGTGGCCATAATATCTAGGATTCTACCCAAGGTGACGGTGGAGGGAAGGTCCCACTGTACCTGGAGCAGACGTCGGCTATACTCACTTGGATTTTCTGGGGGGTACGCTTCACTTTGAGACGGTTAAAGTGGAGGTACTTGGTCCAGTCTATTCATTAAGCAGGTTGTCGGCGTAACTGTTCCACCCGCCATTTCTGTACTGAATCCTGCGAGGTTGGACCTAATCACCAACTAGCGCTTTTGGTCCGGAAGATACTGTTTGTGTGTGCTTTGACACTCTAGATTATTTAGGCGTGTGCTTCAAATTTGTTTGGTTCTTTAGAAGACTTAGGTCGTTTGATTTGAAATTTTTTACTTTGTTTTCGTGTGTTGTAGTTAAAATCATTAATTGTGGCGGAATTACCGAGACAGTCCCGTCGCATTGCGGGCCAGTCTCCTGAAGTTGTTTCTGTGGCCGAATTGTTGAGAAGATCCCGTGAACTTAGGGGTTCACCTCCTCGAGACGACCCCAGTACTTTAGAAGGTTTAAAGGTCCTTGTAACTCCTTCTAGGGACAGTAGCGTAGGTTCACCTGAAGAAGGAGAGTCTGCCTTGGTAGTCCATCCAGATTACCAAAGTTTAGAAACAGGTTACAATCCCGAAGCTGTTATAGTTTCCGAGCTTACTGGTAGTTTTTCATCTGCCAGTGAAACAGGCGAAGAACCTGAAATTTCCGAACCTGTTACTCCAACTCCTAGTGTTCCTGATTCACCAAGAATAGAAAGAATTATCACTGAAAATCTTCCTGTTGGATTAATTGCTATAGAAGAACTTGTTCCAGAGGAAGAAATAGGCGTTTCTGATTCTGAAGATATAATTACCCTTGATTTAAGGGAGCGTGAATCCATCTTTTACAGTCCTCCTAGAAGTGAACCTTGGTACCTTGCTTTAACCAATTTTTTAGACAACTCAGTAGGTTTTTCTACACCTCGTACTCCTTTTCCACCCGGAGGAATACATACTCCTGTAAATATGTCTGGTCAGTCATCTGTGTTTACGCAAAGTCCTGAATCATTTTTACATGGTGGTCCTTCTGTTCCTGCTGGGTATCAATCACTTTCTGGTACCTTTGCGGGAGCATCTCCTCGACCCATTGATCATGGGTTATTAGTTGGAAACAGTGGTAATGTACCATTGAGTATAGGTGATGTTTATATGATGTCAGGTTCAACTCCCGTTAACCAACCTCAAGGTGGCCAATTACCGCCTGGGGGGCAACCTTCGTTAATGCCTGGGGGGCAACCTCAAGGTACTTAATTCGTGTCTGGGGGGCAACCTCAAGGGTATCAACCCCAAGGGTATCAACCCCAGCCTCAATATGTACCCCAAAGTCAACCTCAGTATCAATATCAACCTCAAGGATGGCAACCTCAAGGGTAGCAACCCCAAGGGTATGTTCCCCAAGAGTATCAACCTCAAGGGTACCAACCTCAAGGTCAAGGTCAACCCCAGTACTCGTATTTACCTCAAGGTTATCAACCTACGGGTCAATACCCTGGTCAAGGTTATCAACCACCTCAAGGGCAATCATATGGGACTGCACCTTACAGTTATCAACCCTATCCTCAATACGGCTATGGATCTCAGTATCCTCAACCTGTTACGAGTCAGTACCCTGGATTGTTAACATGGGATCCTTCACAGGGTCAACAGATGTTGCAGCCAAGTATACAGTCGGCACCTCAAGCAGGACAACCTGTAGTTCCTGGTCCACCCCAGCAACCGCAACCTGTCCAGTCAAGTGTTCAGACCCCTGTAACTTCGGTAGTTACTCAGCCACCAATTGCACCTGGTACTCCACCTCACACGGCTGCAGCAACTACCGCTACATCTACCATGGTTACTTCTAGAGTATCGGCAGCTCCAGTTTCTACAGTCCCTGTAACCACTCCTCAGACATCTGTACCGTTGTCTGGATCTACGGTCCAAACCACAGTCCAGATGCCTGTAGGACCACCTGGTACAAGTACGGTTGTTACTACTCAACCTCAATTTGTTCAACCTCCGTACCAGGGACCGTATCAACCTGCGCAAGCTGCCCAACAACCGGCTTACCAGTATCAACCGTATCCTGGGTACACTTATCAACAACCTCAGCAACCCCAGTACGGTCCGGTTAATCCTGGTTTTCCAGGAGGATATAATATCCCAAATGCAGCTCCTGTTCCTAGTTATCCTGGATATCCTCCTCCTGGGGCTGGTATTGTGACTCAGAATTTTAGAGATCCTAACCGGCAGTTACCATTTATTGCGACTTTAGATTTACCCAACTTGACGCGCCTAACGAACGATCCAATTCAATATCAATAGTTCTGGCCGCCAATGCCAAATAAGTTTCCCAGCGATATACCCAAGTTCGAAGGTAAGTCTGGAGAGGATCCATCCAATCACGTGATGACTTACCACCTCTGGTGTGCATCAAATTCCATCTCAGATGATTCCATCCGCTTACGTCTTTTCCAGCGTACACTCATTGGTCTCGCGGCCAAGTGGTACATTGAGTTACCACGGGCCTCTTTTTACAACTTTAGCCAGTTAGCTACCTCGTTCTTAACTCATTTTCAGTTACCAGTCAGATACGATAATGGTAGAGAATTATTAACTTCGCTAAAACAATCGACATCCACGTACATTTCTGATCACATCCATGAGTGGAGACGTCGAAGGAGATTAGTGAAAGTTTTTATCCCGGACCAAATCTTAGCTGAATGGTTTGTCAAATCATTATTACCATGAATTACTGAAGATGTAGCTAAGGCCGGAGTAGTTACTGAGGAGCAAGTCATTGCTCAAGCACAGTACCTTGACTTAGTTTATACTCAGTCGGGTACGTTACACGAGAAAATACTGGATCTTCCCAAGTCAAACCAAATCGCCGCTGCTCCTTCGGGATCTCATGCCGCTGATGGTATGATTGGTATCGTGACTACGAAGAGCAAGAAGAAGTCTTCCAAGGCTTCAACTACTCCAATTATCACTTTGCCTGATTCTCCGACAGGAGAGTCTTCTCCTGAACTCACCGCCGACATTCACGCCGTAGAGTCATCTGCGGCCAAACCAAAAAACGGTGGAAAGAAGAAAGGAAAGAAGAAGGCCAAAGCAGACAAGGCTCCAAAGGAGAAAGTAGAAAAATCAGAAACCAATGACGAAAAACGCAAACCTCGTTATCCTTGTCTCATTTGTGAAGAAGATCATTTTACGAGAGACTGCCCTCATCGGGCCGAGGTAGTCAAAATAGTCAAAGGTTCTCCCACTCCTGCTGTGTTAAAGAATCCATTTCCAGAGCAGGAGAATAAGATGATAGGTTCTTCTTCGAATGCCAGTGAAGAACCCATTTTGATGATGTCTCATGTCAGGATTGCGACTCGATCGCAAGATTATGGTAGTAAGGCTCCTGTTGATGGTAAAGAAGCAGAATCTTCTCACTCTAACCCATCAACCTCAACTCCTGGTTCCGATCCACTACAGATCGAAAACCCTAACCCAGACTTAGTGATTAAGCCGCCCGCCAAGGGTGTACTTCGAAGGTCTGCTTTCAATCCACATGCGAGAGCAGCCCAGAATTACAACATTGTTGAAGACTTAGCTGTTTCACCTTCAGCAATGTCGGCACTCGAAGTGCTGCAATCATGTCCAGCGCAACGAAAATTGCTTTTGTCGGCTATCGGAGCTGTCGATGTTCAGGACCCGAACCTAATGATCTTTGATCTAGAAAATAGTACACCGCGTCTCCCCCATCAAATGGCTTTCCAAATCCCAGTGATAGTCAAAAACAGGCCTATTCATCGGACTGTGATTGATGAGGGAGCTTCTACGTGTATTATGTCGATTCAATGTTGGAGATCGCTTGGTTCTCCTTCGTTGAACCAATCCCCCACCATCCTTAAGGCCTTTGATGGCCGTGGTTTCCGTCCGTTTGGTATTCTACAAGAATTGCCTATAGGGGTCGAAGGTAAAACCGTTAGTCTGGATGTGGAAGTGGTTGATGCCCCTCTAGACTACAACCTTCTTTTGGGTCGAAGTTGGTCATATGCTATGACAGCGGTCGTTTCATCGGTCTTCAGAGTCATTAAGTTTCCACATAACGGTAAGATCGTGACTATTGATCAGCTGACATACTTTTCATCCGACCCATCCTCTTCAGAAACTATCCAACATGTTGGTAAAACGACAATCCCTTATAAGGACATTGGTGTAGGTTTAGTTAAGGATTCCGGTTTACTGGGAACTTTTCCTCTCCCTCCACTCAACGTAGACCCTTCATTTGCAACGATTCATATGATCACGTCAGAAAACATTATTCATGATGATCCTTGGTATGTTCCCTCTGACTCTGAGCTAGATTCACTCGGTGATGTTATGCCGTTGAGTCCGTATGAAATTGCTTATGAAGCTCTTATGTCTTTTACCGATTTTCATTCAACCGAATCCGACCAAATGAATGTGGTCAGTGAAGAGTCACTTTTCACCTCACCTTTAGAACGGATAACGTTTCCCGAAGACGTGTCATCTGACGAACGACTTCGCGAAATCCTAAGTGTAGATGATCTACCATGGGAAGATCTCCATCACAGATCTTCGTTTTTACCTAAGGGCGATGCATTTGAAAATGATTTTTCATCTATCTTTACCGCTGAATATGTCAAAGACGCTCAGGATCCAACGAAACATTCTGATTCAGAGCTGAATTTAGGGAATATTTCTCGTACTATTCCCATTGATATATCAGTGAAGCCCGGAATTGAGGAAAACATTCATATAGGTGCCGCATGTACTGAAGAAGAAATCCAAACTTACAAGGCCCTATTCCAAGAATTCCGCGACGTGTTTGCCTGGTCTTACGAGGAAATGCCAGGAATCGATCCTGCCATTGTTGTTCATGAAATCAAAACCTACCCGGATGCTAAACCCATTCGGCAACGGTTGCGTCAGATTCACCCTCGAAAAGCAGCTGCAATTAAAGCAGAAGTCGAAAAGCTGTTGAAAGCAGGTTTCATTTATCCGATCCCGTTAACGGATTGGGTATCGAATATTGTTCCCGTCAATAAAAAACAAGGAACAATAAGAATCTGTATCGATTATAGGGATATCAATCGAGCTTGTCCAAAAGACAACTATCCTACGCCTTATATCGATCAAATAATTGATGATTGTGCCGGAAGTGAGATGTTTTCCTTCATGGATGGTTTCTCAGGCTATAATCAAATCAATATTCTACCTGCCGACCAACCAAAAACGGCATTCATTTGTCCATGGGGGACATTTGCTTATTGCAAATTACCTTTTGGGCTTAAGAATGCCGGCGCTACTTTTCAACGGGCCATGTCTTATGCATTTCATGACATCAAGCACATTGTGCAACCCTATCTCGATGATTTGCCTGCTCATTCTTTACACCGAGCTGATCACCTTGTCCATTTACGAGCAATCTTTATGAGGTGTAGGCATTATCGAATTCGGTTGAATCCCCACAAGTGTGTTTTCTGTATAGAAACAGGTCGATTGCTGGGATTTGTTGTTTCAAAAGCCGGCATTCGCGTCGATCCCTCGAAAGTCGAGGCTATCATCCAATTGCCTCCTCCTTCGAGTTTGCGCCAACTCCAAAGTTTGCAAGGGAAAGCGAACTTTTTACGCCGATTCATCCCTAACTACGCCGAGGTCACTAAAGGTTTTACACGGTTGTTGAAACAGAACGTACAATTCTTTTGGGACGAGATTGCCCAACAATCTTTTGATGCACTAAAACACGCGTTGACCCATGCACCGTTATTGCATCCTCCCAACTACAACCAGGACTACTTTTTATACCTCGCAGCTTCGCATTCCACCATTGGAATGGTGTTAGTTCAAGAAGATGAATTCAAGGCAGAGCATGTGATATATTATCTTAGCAAAACCTTAAATCCAACTGAGTTAAAATATTCACATGTGGAGAAATTGGCCCTGGCAGCCGTTCAAGCTGTCCAGCGTTTTCGTCACTACATTCTTCTCCGCAAAACTACCGTTATTTCGGATTGCAACCCTATGATTTATATCTTGACAAAACAACTGCTAGGGGGCAAGTACTCTAAATGGATCGTCATCCTGCAAGAGTTCGACTTGGAGTTTGAGAAGTCCAAGTCTAAGAAATCTTTAGTCTTCGCGGAATTGATGTGTGATTTCCCGAGTGCTGACACAGAGACTGTGGCAGAGGAGTCCATTGCGGACGAATCTTTGTTTCTTATTAGCACTGTAGATCCGTGGTATGGGGATATAATCATCTATCTCCAAACCCAAACCTTTCGGCCTGAAGCTTCCAAGGAAGACCGTCGAAAAATTCGGTTTCAATCCCAGCAATACAGAATTATTGGAGATACACTTTATCGCCTGGGGGCAGACTTAGTTTTTCGACGTTGTTTAACTCACGACGAGGCTGAGAGAGTTTTGAATGATTGTCACTCTGGAGCATGTGGCGGTCATATGTCTGGGTATGCCACAGCTCAGAAGGTGTTGCGCGCTGGCTATTTCTGGCCGTCTATGTTTAAAGATTGTATCCTTGCCGTCAGAAAATGCCACAACTGTCAAGTGTTTGATCGAAAGATGCGCGCTCCACCTGCTCCTCTCCACCCTATAATTGCCGCTGGTCCATTCGCCAAATGGGGTATTGACTTTATTACTTGTAACCCTCACTCGGCCGGGGGCATGCGTATATCATCCTCGCGGTTGATTATTTTACTAAGTGGGCCGAGGCGATGCCTACATTCGACGCAAGCGGCAAGACAGCTGCAGTTTTCGTATTCAATCATATCATAACTAGGTTTGGTGTCCCACAAGCAATCATTACTGACCATGGGAGCCATTTTCGAAACGTCATGATGACTGAGCTTACAAGCCAGCTTGGTTTGCGCCACGATAGCTCTACACCTTATTATCCGCAAGCCAACGGTTTGGTTGAGTCAATCAACAAAGTTCTAGTCATCATGATTCGACGGATCATTGGTATCCATCGAACGAATTGGCATAACATGTTATTTTCGGCGCTATGGGCATATCGAACTTCAGTGAAAAATTCAACAGGTTTCACCCCTTTTCAGCTAGTTTATGGCTTAGAAGCTGTGTTACCTATTGAATGCGAAATCCCATCACTTCAAATGGCTGTCGAATTACTTCCAGCTACTTCCGAAGAGGAGAAACGGTTGTTATACTTGGCTAAATTAGATGAGACTCGACGTGACGCTACTTTAGCTATCGAGACTCACGCAAAACGAATGAAAGCCCAGTACGATAAAAATGTAACTCCTCGAAGTTTTTCAGAAGGAGACCTAGTACTATTATATGATCAAGCTAACGATAAGCTAGGTGCCAGAAAATTCGTTCCCATGTGGCATGGGCCCTACATTGTAAAGCGAAAGCTAGCAAAAGGGGCTTATGAGCTAGTTGATTTTGATGGGGACTCTTTGGGCAAACCCAGAAATGGACTTTACCTAAAGAGGTATTATGCTTAAAATGATGGATGGAGAAATTTTTAGATAGGTTAGATTTCCTTTCTAGCTAGCAAGTGTGTTAGTTTAGTCAGTGTGCTTAGTTTAGCGAGTGTGGTTTTCGTCATTATTCTGGCTTATCTTGGTTTTACTCTTGATATTGTAGATGTCGACGCCTCTCCAAACATACATTGGATTTGCTGATGGTGCTTGTCGTAGTACACGGAATATCTCTTCCGCAGCTTGGGTTATCTATTCACCCTCTGACGAGTTAGTTTCTATGCATGGGGTAAGCCTCGGTCAAACAACGAATAACATTGCAGAATACAGTGCAGTGGTTGAATTATTATCCGAATCTATTTCATTTGGAATTCGACGTTTGATAGTGAGGTTAGATTCTGAACTTGTTGTATTACAGCTTAATAGAGTTTATGCCATTAGAAATCCTGTGTTGTTAAGGTTGTTTTTGAGAGTGCGTCTCTTGGAACGTGAATTTGATTACATTGAATATCAACATATTCCAAGGTCCCTAAATACATTAGCAGATGCAATTGCTTCTCGAGTGTTGGACAGACATTTATAATAATCATGCAAGTAAATTTAAAAACATTTCATCATACGTGTTAAACAAGATAAGCCGGTAATAGTGATATATATAGATAGAAGTGTGTCCAAAAAATATATACATCGTCTTCGATCATAGGTTGAAAACACCTTATGATTGGCAAAATGATAGTACAAAAAGTCAAAAATGTCACATGTGACTACAAAAAGTGACTAGTCAATCACTGGTGGTGCTCTTTGTACGACACCACTGCGCGGGCTACCTTACGCAGAAATCTCCTAAACGGTCCAGGGACCGCGATTACAAAACGTTGAAGCCTGATAGGAATGTCGTCCATAGTAGTCTCAGGTATGTCTACCGTGAGACGATCTAGGTCATGCTCCAACTCAGCTAGTACGTCTGCAGCCGCGTCCTGTGGGGCCGGTGCCGGTGCAGCTGGATGTCGTCTATCATAAGGCCGGAGATTGGCTGGACGCTGTGGACCAACATCTGCATTTTGAAAATTTTACTGTTAGTTTGAGACGATATATATGAAAAATAAAAAATATACATAACTAGAAAACTTGTGAAAATAAAAGTACCTCTGTCGTCCCATTGTTCTCCCTGTGGAAGAACCATGTCCGGATCACCTCTGAAATCCATTCCGGCATATGGAAATTCTTGTATCACAAAAAGTGGCCCTCTAACCAGTCAAAGTAACTGTCTGAGAATCGAACCACTGCCGCGCCCTCGTCAGGATGCCGGGCCATCACCGTAACCCATCGTATAAGCTTTGGCTCCCGAGGACCCAAGTCATCAACAGTGAGTTGCTGAGGGATCAGCATTGGAACTCTCTCCAAGGCAAAGCTCACGACTATAGGCCCATATCCAAAAGTCTTTAGTCGTCCGTTCTTTGCCTTGGTCGGTTGGCTCTTCATATGAGCCGACACAGCTTCACACCAGTTGAAGATGGTGCCTTGGTAACAGTCAACTGCCATCCGCATTTGGGATCCGGAAGCAATGTGCAAAGCGGCCGCGCCGCAAACCCTGGTGACCGTGAACGCTATAACTTTGAGTTCAGGCAGAGCGATGTGTTTTATCTCTACGCCTTTTTTATGGCGAGTCCCAGGTCTGCACCACTCCTCGCGGAGATCATCAAGGGATTGGCCACTCGGCCTGGTCCCCGCAAGATTGAGTTGCTCACCTCTGTTCGGCAAGCCAGTGAGAAAGTATACATCTGAGGGCTCTATCTCGAGCTGGTGCCCTCCTATGTAAAAGCATTGATCTTGAACGTTCCATCGCTCAACCAGCCATTCCAAGAATCTTACCTGGCCCCTCATGCCCGGTATGGTCCAATATTTGTATAACCCGCATGTTCTTAGGGCATCCAGAGAGGGTTGGTGGTTTATTGCAGCTTCATCTTCCTCTACGTGCTCTCTCTCTCTCCAGTCTAACATGATTAATGCCCTGCATATCAAAAAAGACAATTAGAAATTGACTTGAAGAAGTTTGGTGGTTTTTTGAGGGAGTTGGGGTTTTCAAATGCGCACTTCTCGGAAGACGCACCCCAGCTTTGTAGCACAGGGCGTCCGGACGCAGCTGGCCTGAAGGCGGGCTACGTCCCCCGACCATTTTCCCATGTGAGAAAAAGTCGGGGGACGCAGGTCACCCGAAGGGCACCTGCGTCCGCCGAGAGGCGCATTTTGAACCCAAAACCCCCCCAAAAAATGAAACAGAGACCTAAAACTTAATTCTAAACGGATAGAAATGCAGAGTAGGATGTGTAAAATACCTGGATGAAGCGGCGTTCGATTCCGACGGTCAGATTTTCCGCAGCGACCACGGGAAGTTTCTTGTCAAAAGCTCCTTTTTCAACCTCCAAAGTCAAACGGTAAAAATGACATGGTAAAAGGTCTTTTTATAGGTTTTTTGGGTGAATGAGTTCATTTTTTACCATGAAAAGATGTTTTTCGACGTATTTTTGCCTATTTTAAACAGGTATGAGTAATGTGTCGCTTTTGTGCAGGACAAAGGGATTTCGAGGGAAATTGTAATTCTCACAAATAAAAATATCAGAGTCATCTTTTAAGCCCTTTTCTGACTCCTAAAACATGAAAAGATCGCCGAGTGTTTCTTTTTCACTCGTTAAAACGGAATTAAAAGACGGTCCCCTTTTAGCTCTTTTCTGACCGTAAAATCAGGAAAAGATTGCCAGGTTTTTGTCGTTTCAAACTTGATAAGGAACTAAAACGACGTGTCTTTGATCGCTTTTTACTTTTCAGGTCGACGACACTATTATGAAAGTACTCGTTGGTCACAAGATCAAGCGGTTCCCCCAGGTATTATTTTATACTTTTTCGGGCTTGAGGGACACAAACTTACGAAAAAGTTCAACGTGGAGTTTCCTTAAGTTTTTCAGACTCTCTAAAATTGAAAAACGCCGAGTTTCTTCTATACTGGGCTCGTTAAACTTTTACAGTAAAGGACCTGTTCAATTACAAACGGGAACGAACCACTCCTTCCTAGGGTTCGAATTTAAACTAGGTTGGACTCGTCTGAAGGATGAGCTTATAACCAAGCATATGTTATCCTCCTCAAGCTTGTTAAAAATAAAGAGGTACTTGCCAGAAATGGTGGGGGAAAAGAGAGAAGAATGAACCTATTTGTCACCTTTTGTCTCAAACGAAACTTTATTACCACTCTTGAACACGACACTTTTGCATTTCACCTGGGTTGGGAAATCTTTTACCTCACAGTTGACCAAATCACTTTGAAAATCTTTAACCGGGTTCAGGGATTAACTTTGAGTTATTCGTCACCAAACCATCTGTTGTGTCGTTATGCTCGCAGACCTCTTGAACACATAACGACACAACAGATGGTTTGGTGACGAATAACTCAAAGTTAATCCCTGAACCCGGTTAAAGATTTTCAAAGTGATTTAGTCAACTGTGAGGTAAAAGATTTCCCAACCCAGGTGAAATGCAAAAGTGTCGTGTTCAAGAGTGGTAATAAAGTTTCGCTTGAGACAAAAGGTGACAAATAGGTTCATTCTTCTCTCTTTTCCCCCACCATTTCTGGCAAGTACCTCTTTATTTTTAACAAGCTTGAGGAGGATAACATATGCTTGGTTATAAGCTCATCCTTCGGACGAGTCCAACCTAGTTTAAATTCGAACCCTAGGAAGGAGTGGTTCGTTCCCGTTTGTAATTGAACAGGTCCTTTACTGTAAAAGTTTAACGAGCCCAGTATAGGAGAAACTCGGCGTTTTTCAATTTTAGAGAGTCTGAAAAACTTAAGGAAACTCCACGTTGAACTTTTTCGTAAGTTTGTGTCCCTCAAGCCCGAAAAAGTATAAAATAATACCTGGGGGAACCGCTTGATCTTGCGACCAAGGAGTACTTTCATAATAGTGTCGTCGACCTGAAAAGTAAAAAGCGATCAAAGACACGTCGTTTTAGTTCCTTATCGAGTTTGAAACGACAAAAACCCGGCAATCTTTTCCTGATTTTACGGTCAGAAAAGAGCTAAAAGGGGACCGTCTTTTAATTCTGTTTTAACGAGTGAAAAAGAAACACTCGGTGATCTTTTCATGTTTTAGGAGTCAGAAAAGGGCTTAAAAGATGACTCTGATATTTTTATTTGTGAAAATTACAATTTCCCTCGAAATCCCTTTGTCCTGCACAAAAGCGACACATTACTCATACCTGTTTAAAATAGGCAAAAATACGTCGAAAAACATCTTTTCATGGTAAAAAATGAACTCATTCACCCAAAAAACCTATAAAAAGACCTTTTACCATGTCATTTTTACCGTTTGACTTTGGAGGTTGAAAAAGGAGCTTTTGACAAGAAACTTCCCGTGGTCGCTGCGGAAAATCTGACCGTCGGAATCGAACGCCGCTTCATCCAGGTATTTTACACATCCTACTCTGCATTTCTATCTGTTTAGAATTAAGTTTTAGGTCTCTGTTTCATTTTTTGGGGGGGTTTTGGGTTCAAAATGCGCCTCTCGGCGGACGCAGGTGCCCTTCGGGTGACCTGCGTCCCCCGACTTTTTCTCACACGGGAAAATGGTCGGGGGACGCAGCCCGCCTTCAGGCCAGCTGCGTCCGGACGCCCTGTGCTACAAAGCTGGGGTGCGTCTTCCGAGAAGTGCGCATTTGAAAACCCCAACTCCCTCAAAAAACCACCAAACTTCTTCAAATCAATTTCTAATTGTCTTTTTGGATATGCAGGGCATTAATCATGTTAGACTGGAGAGAGAGAGAGCACGTAGAGGAAGATGAAGCTGCAATAAACCACCAACCCTCTCTGGATGCCCTAAGAACATGCGGGTTATACAAATATTGGACCATACCAGGCATGAGGGGCCAGGTAAGATTCTTGGAATGGCTGGTTGAGCGATGGAACGTTCAAGATCAATGCTTTTACATAGGAGGGCACCAGCTCGAGATAGAGCCCTCGGATGTATACTTTCTCACTGGCTTGCCGAACAGAGGTGAGCAACTCAATCTTGCGGGGACCAGGCCGGGTGGCCAATCCCTTGATGATCTCCGCGAGGAGTGGTGCAGACCTGGGACTCGCCATAAAAAAGGCGTAGAGATAAAACACATCGCTCTGCCTGAACTCAAAGTTATAGCGTTCACGGTCACCAGGGTTTACGGCGCGGCTGCTTTGCACATTGCTTCCGGATCCCAAATGCGGATGGCAGTTGACTGTTACCAAGGCACCATCTTCAACTGGTGTGAAGCTGTGTCGGCTCATATGAAGAGCCAACTGACCAAGGCAAAGAACGGACGACTAAAGACTTTTGGATATGGGCCTATAGTCGTGAGCTTTGCCTTGGAGAGAGTTCCAATGCTGATCCCTCAGCAACTCACTGTTGATGACTTGGGTCCTCAGGAGCCAAAGCTTATACGATGGGTTACGGTGATGGCCCGGCATCCTGACGAGGGCGCGGCAGTGGTTCGATTCTCAGACAGTTACTTTGACTGGTTAGAGGGCCAGCTTTTTGTGATACAAGGCTTTCCATAAGCCGGAATGGATTTCAGAGGTGATCCGGACATGGTTCTTCCACAGGGAGAACAATGGGACGACAAAGGTACTTTTATTTTCACAAGTTTTCTAGTTATGTATTTTTTTATTTTTCATATATATCGTCTCAAACTAACAGTAAAATTTTCAAAATGCAGATGTTGGTCCACAGCGTCCAGCCAATCTCCGGCCTTATGATAGACGACATCCAGCTGCACCGGCACCGGCCCCACAGGACGCGGCTGCAGACGTACTAGCTGAGTTGGAGCATGACCTAGATCGTCTCACGGTAGACATACCTGAGACTACTATGGACGACATTCCTATCAGGCTTCAGCGTTTTGTAGTCGCGGTCCCTGGACCGTTTAGGAGATTTCTGCGTAAGGTAGCCCGCGCAGTGGTGTTGTACAGAGAGCACCACCAGTGATTGACTAGTCACTTTTTGTAGTCACATGTGACATTTTTGACTTTTTGTACTATCATTTTGCCGATCATAAGGTGTTTTCAACCTATGATCGAAGACGATGTATATATTTTTTGGACACACTTCTATCTATATATATCACTATTACCGGCTTATCTTGTTTAACACGTATGATGAAATGTTTTTAAATTTACTTGCATGATTATTATAAATGTCTGTCCAACACTCGAGAAGCAATTGCATCTGCTAATGTATTCAGGGACCTTGGAATATGTTGATATTCAATGTAATCAAATTCACGTTCCAAGAGACGCACTCTCAAAAACAACCTTAACAACACAGGATTTCTAATGGCATAAATTCTATTAAGCTGTAATACAACAAGTTCAGAATCTAACCTCACTATCAAACGTCGAATCCCAAATGAAATAGATTCGGATAATAGTTCAACCACTGCACTGTATTCTACAATGTTATTCGTTGTTTGACCGAGGCTTACCCCATGCATAGAAACTAACTCGTCAGAGGGTGAATAGATAACCCAAGCTGCGGAAGAGATATTCCGTGTACTACGACAAGCACCATCAGCAAATCCAATGTACGTTTGGAGAGGCGTTGACATCTACAATATCAAGAGTAAAACCAAGATAAGCCAGAATAATGATGAAAACCACACTCGCTAAACTAAGCACACTGACTAAACTAACACACTTGCTAGCTAGAAAGGAAATCTAACCTATCTAAAAATTTCTCCATCCATCATTTTAAGCATAATACCTCTTTAGGTAAAGTCCATTTCTGGGTTTGCCCAAAGAGTCCCCATCAAAATCAACTAGCTCATAAGCCCCTTTTGCTAGCTTTCGCTTTACAATGTAGGGCCCATGCCACATGGGAACGAATTTTCCGGCACCTAGCTTATCGTTAGCTTGATCATATAATAGTACTAGGTCTCCTTCTGAAAAACTTCGAGGAGTTATATTTTTATCGTACTGGGCTTTCATTCGTTTTGCGTGAGTCTCGATAGCTAAAGTAGCGTCACGTCGAGTCTCATCTAATTTAGCCAAGTATAACAACCGTTTCTCCTCTTCGGAAGTAGTTGGAAGTAATTCGACAGCCATTTGAAGTGATGGGATTTCGCATTCAATAGGTAACACAGCTTCTAAGCCGTAAACTAGCTGAAAAGGGGTGAAACCTGTTGAATTTTTCACTGAAGTTCGATATGCCCATAGCGCCGAAAATAACATGTTATGCCAATTCGTTCGATGGATACCAATGATCCGTCGAATCATGATGACTAGAACTTTGTTGATTGACTCAACCAAACCGTTGGCTTGCGGATAATAAGGTGTAGAGCTATCGTGGCGCAAACCAAGCTGGCTTGTAAGCTCAGTTGTTTGGTCAAGATATAAATCATAGGGTTGCAATCCGAAATAACCGTAGTTTTGCGGAGAAGAATGTAGTGACGAAAACGCTGGACAGCTTGAACGGCTGCCAGGGCCAATTTCTCCACATGTGAATATTTTAACTCAGTTGGATTTAAGGTTCTGCTAAGATAATATATCACATGCTCTGCCTTGAATTCATCTTCTTGAACTAACACCATTCCAATGGTGGAATGCGAAGCTGCGAGGTATAAAAAGTAGTCCTGGTTGTAGTTGGGAGGATGCAATAACGGTGCATGGGTCAACGCGTGTTTTAGTGCATCAAAAGATTGTTGGGCAATCTCGTCCCAAAAGAATTGTACGTTCTGTTTCAACAACCGTGTAAAACCTTTAGTGACCTCGGCGTAGTTAGGGATGAATCGGCGTAAAAAGTTCGCTTTCCCTTGCAAACTTTGGAGTTGGCGCAAACTCGAAGGAGGAGGCAATTGGATGATAGCCTCGACTTTCGAGGGATCGACGCGAATGCCGGCTTTAGAAACAACAAATCCCAGCAATCGACCTGTTTCTATACAGAAAACACACTTGTGGGGATTCAACCGAATTCGATAATGCCTACACCTCATAAAGATTGCTCGTAAATGGACAAGGTGATCAGCTCGGTGTAAAGAATGAGCAGGCAAATCATCGAGATAGGGTTGCACAATGTGCTTGATGTCATGAAACGCATAAGACATGGCCCGTTGAAAAGTAGCGCCGGCATTCTTAAGCCCAAAAGGTAATTTGCAATAAGCAAATGTCCCCCATGGACAAATGAATGCCGTTTTTGGTTGGTCGGCAGGTAGAATATTGATTTGATTATAGCCTGAGAAACCATCCATGAAGGAAAACATCTCACTTCCGGCACAATCATCAATTATTTGATCGATATAAGGCGTAGGATAGTTGTCTTTTGGACAAGCTCGATTGATATCCCTATAATCGATACAGATTCTTATTGTTCCTTGTTTTTTATTGACGGGAACAATATTCGATACCCAATCCGTTAACGGGATCGGATAAATGAAACCTGCTTTCAACAGCTTTTCGACTTCTGCTTTAATTGCAGCTGCTTTTCGAGGGTGAATCTGACGCAACCGTTGCCGAATGGGTTTAGCATCCGAGTAGGTTTTGATTTCATGAACAACAATGGCAGGATCGATTCCTGGCATTTCTTCGTAGGACCAGGCAAACACGTCGCGGAATTCTTGGAATAGGGCCTTGTAAGTTTGGATTTCTTCTTCAGTACATGCGGCACCTATATGAATGTTCTCCTCAATTCCGGGCTTCACTGATATATCAATGGGAATAGTACGAGAAATATTCCCTAAATTCAGCTCTGAATCAGAATGTTTCGTTGGATCCTGAGCGTCTTTGACATATTCAGCGGTAAAGATAGATGAAAAATCATTTTCAAATGCATCGCCCTTAGGTAAAAACGAAGATCTGTGATGGAGATCTTCCCATGGTAGATCATCTACACTTAGGATTTCGCGAAGCCGTTCGTCAGATGACACGTCTTCGGGAAACGTTATCCGTTCTAAAGGTGAGGTGAAAAGTGACTCTTCACTGACCACATTCATTTGGTCGGATTCGGTTAAATGAAAATCGGTAAAAGACATAAGAGCTTCATAAGCAATTTCATACGGACTCAACGGCATAACATTACCGAGTGAATCTAGCTCAGAGTCAGAGGGAACATACCAAGGATCATCGTGAATAATGTTTTCTGACGTGATCATATGAATCGTTGCAAATGAAGGATCTACGTTGAGTGGAGGGAGAGGAAAAGTTCCCAGTAAACCGGAATCCTTAACTAAACCTACACCAATGTCCTTGTAAGGGATTGTCGTTTTACCAACATGTTGGATAGTTTCTGAAGAGGATGGGTCGGATGAAAAGTATGTCAGCTGATCAATAGTCACGATCTTACCGTTATGTGGAAACTTAATGACTCTGAAGACCGATGAAACGACCGCTGTCATAGCATATGACCAACTTCGACCCAAAAGAAGGTTGTAGTCTAGAGGGGCATCAACCACTTCCACATCGAGACTAACGGTTTTACCTTCGACCCCTATAGGCAATTCTTGTAGAATACCAAACGGACGGAAACCACGGCCATCAAAGGCCTTAAGGATGGTGGGGGATTGGTTCAACGAAGGAGAACCAAGCGATCTCCAACATTGAATCGACATAATACACGTAGAAGCTCCCTCATCAATCACAGTCCGATGAATAGGCCTGTTTTTTACTATCACTGGGATTTGGAAAGCCATTTGATGGGGGAGACGCGGTGTACTATTTTCTAGATCAAAGATCATTAGGTTCGGGTCCTGAACATCGACAGCTCCGATAGCCGACAAAAGCAATTTTCGTTGCGCTGGACATGATTGCAGCACTTCGAGTGCCGACATTGCTGAAGGTGAAACAGCTAAGTCTTCAACAATGTTGTAATTCTGGGCTGCTCTCGCATGTGGATTGAAAGCAGACCTTCGAAGTACACCCTTGGCGGGCGGCTTAATCACTAAGTCTGGGTTAGGTTTTTCGATCTGTAGTGGATCGGAACCAGGAGTTGAGGTTGATGGGTTAGAGTGAGAAGATTCTGCTTCTTTACCATCAACAGGAGCCTTACTACCATAATCTTGCGATCGAGTCGCAATCCTGACATGAGACATCATCAAAATGGGTTCTTCACTGGCATTCGAAGAAGAACCTATCATCTTATTCTCCTGCTCTGGAAATGGATTCTTTAACACAGCAGGAGTGGGAGAACCTTTGACTATTTTCACTACCTCGGCCCGATGAGGGCAGTCTCTCGTAAAATGATCTTCTTCACAAATGAGACAAGGATAACGAGGTTTGCGTTTTTCGTCATTGGTTTCCGATTTTTCTACTTTCTCCTTTGGAGCCTTGTCTGCTTTGGCCTTCTTCTTTCCTTTCTTCTTTCCACCGTTTTTTGGTTTGGCCGCAGATGACTCTACGGCGTGAATGTCGGCGGTGAGTTCAGGAGAAGACTCTCCTGTCGGAGAATCAGGCAAAGTGATAATTGGAGTAGTTGAAGCCTTGGAAGACTTCTTCTTGCTCTTCGTAGTCACGATACCAATCATACCATCAGCGGCATGAGATCCCGAAGGAGCAGCAGCGATTTGGTTTGACTTGGGAAGATCCGGTATTTTCTCGTGTAACGTACCCGACTGAGTATAAACTAAGTCAAGGTATTGTGCTTGAGCAATGACTTGCTCCTCAGTAACTACTCCGGCCTTAGCTACATCTTCAGTAATTCGTGGTAATAATGATTTGACAAACCATTCAGCTAAGATTTGGTCCGGGATAAAAACTTTCACTAATCTCCTTCGACGTCTCCACTCATGGATGTGATCAGAAATGTACGTGGATGTCGATTGTTTTAGCGAAGTTAATAATTCTGTACCATTATCGTATCTGACTGGTAACTGAAAATGAGTTAAGAACGAGGTAGCTAACTGGCTAAAGTTGTAAAAAGAGGCCCGTGGTAACTCAATGTACCACTTGGCCGCGAGACCAATGAGTGTACGCTGGAAAAGACGTAAGCGGATGGAATCATCTGAGATGGAATTTGATGCACACCAGAGGTGGTAAGTCATCACGTGATTGGATGGATCCTCTCCAGACTTACCTTCGAACTTGGGTATATCGCTGGGCAACTTATTTGGCATTGGCGGCCAGAACTGTTGATATTGAATTGGATCGTTCGTTAGGCGCGTCAAGTCGGGTAAATCTAAAGTCGCAATAAATGGTAACTGCCGGTTAGGATCTCTAAAATTCTGAGTCACAATACCAGCCCCAGGAGGAGGATATCCAGGATAACTAGGAACAGGAGCTGCATTTGGGATATTATATCCTCCTGGAAAACCAGGATTAACCGGACCGTACTGGGGTTGCTGAGGTTGTTGATAAGTGTACCCAGGATACGGTTGATACTGGTAAACCGGTTGTTGGGCAGCTTGCGCAGGTTGATACGGTCCCTGGTACGGAGGTTGAACAAATTGAGGTTGAGTAGTAACAACCGTACTTGTACCAGGTGGTCCTACAGGCATCTGGACTGTGGTTTGGACCGTAGATCCAGACAACGGTACAGATGTCTGAGGAGTGGTTACAGGGACAGTAGAAACCGGAGCTGCCGATACTCCAGAAGTAACCATGGTAGATGTAGCGGTAGTTGCTGCAGCCGTGTGAGGTGGAGTACCAGGTGCAATTGGCGGCTGAGTAACTACCGAAGTTACAGGGGTCTGAACACTTGACTGGACAGGTTGCGGTTGCTGGGGTGGACCAGGAACTACAGGTTGTCCTGCTTGAGGTACCGACTGTATACTTGGCTGCAACATCTGTTGACCCTGTGAAGGATCCCAGGTTAACAATCCAGGGTACTGACTCGTAACAGGTTGAGGATACTGAGATCCATAGCCGTATTGAGGATAGGGTTGATAACTGTAAGGTGCAGTCCCATATGATTGCCCTTGAGGTGGTTGATAACCTTGACCAGGGTATTGACCCGTAGGTTGATAACCTTGAGGTAAATACGAGTACTGGGGTTGACCTTGACCTTGAGGTTGGTATCCTTGAGGTTGATACCCTTGGGGTTGATACCCTTGGGGTTGCCACCCTTGAGGTTGCCATCCTTGAGGTTGATATTGATACTGAGGTTGACTTTGGGGTACATATTGAGGCTGGGGTTGATACCCTTGAGGTTGCCCCCCAGACACGAATGAAGTACCTTGAGGTTGCCCCCCAGGCATTAACGAAGGTTGCCCCCCAGGCGGTAATTGGCCACCTTGAGGTTGGTTAACGGGAGTTGAACCTGACATCATATAAACATCACCTATACTCAATGGTACATTACCACTGTTTCCAACTAATAACCCATGATCAATGGGTCGAGGAGATGCTCCCGCAAAGGTACCAGAAAGTGATTGATACCCAGTAGGAACAGAAGGACCACCATGTAAAAATGATTCAGGACTTTGCGTAAACACAGATGACTGACCAGACATATTTACAGGAGTATGTATTCCTCCGGGTGGAAAAGGAGTACGAGGTGTAGAAAAACCTACTGAGTTGTCTAAAAAATTGGTTAAAGCAAGGTACCAAGGTTCACTTCTAGGAGGACTGTAAAAGATGGATTCACGCTCCCTTAGATCAAGGGTAATTATATCTTCAGAATCAGAAACGCCTATTTCTTCCTCTGGAACAAGTTCTTCTATAGCAATTAATCCAACAGGAAGATTTTCGGTGATAATTCTTTCTATTCTTGGTGAATCAGGAACACTAGGAGTTGGAGTAACAGGTTCGGAAATTTCAGGTTCTTCGCCTGTTTCACTGGCAGATGAAAAACTACCAGTAAGCTCGGAAACTGTAACAGCTTCGGGATTGTAACCTGTTTCTAAACTTTGGTAATCTGGATGGACTACCAAGGCAGACTCTCCTTCTTCAGGTGAACCTACTCTACTGTCCCTAGAAGGAGTTACAAGGACCTTTAAACCTTCTAAAGTACTGGGGTCGTCTCGAGGAGGTGAACCCCTAAGTTCAAGGGATCTTCTCAACAATTCGGCCACAGAAACAACTTCAGGAGACTGGCCCGCAATGCGACGGGACCGTCTCGGTAATTCCGCCACAATTAATGATTTTAACTACAACACACGAAAACAAAGTAAAAAATTTCAAATCAAACCACCTAAGTCTTCTAAAGAACCAAACAAATTTGAAGCACACGCCTAAATAATCTAGAGTGTCAAAGCACACACAAACAGTATCTTCCGGACCAAAAGCGCTAGTTGGTGATTAGGTCCAACCTCGCAGGATTCAGTACAGAAATGGCGGGTGGAACAGTTACGCCGACAACCTGCTTAATGAATAGACTGGACCAAGTACCTCCACTTTAACCGTCTCGAAGTGAAGCGTACCCCCCAGAAAATCCAAGTGAGTATAGCCGACGTCTGCTCCAGGTACAGTGGGACCTTCCCTCCACCGTCACCTTGGGTAGAATCCTAGATATTATGGCCACTAAGGTTACCAATCACAACAATTACACATGGGGGAACAGTCTAAACTCCGACAGCACACAAGGGCAGAGTAACAAGCTCAATCCCCTTACCGGCTCCTTGACAGTAATCCAAGGTTTACCGATAAGTGACCCCTGGCTCCTCGACAATGGTTAATCCGAGGTTTACCGTTTGTAATACGTACTGTCTGGCGTCGTTCCCAACGAGGGAGGAATGATCCCCTCACTGGTTCGGACACGAGCTCGTGCTTCTCCTTTAAGAGGAGCTTTCCCAGAATGTAACTGAAACAATTGGATTTGTTCTACTCAAGATAGACTAACTGTTTGGTTTTGTAGTCTTGGAGAGTTAAGTACTCACCTACTCCAAGACCCTAGCCTAAGCTATGTTGGTGCTTCAGAGCCCTAGAAAATAAAAGTTACTAGTTCAATTTTAATTTAAGCGTTACTTTTAAGGTTGTTCTTTAAGTCAAAAGGTGATGGAAGTGAAACTAGTGGTGTGTTGACTCGACTCGAAACCACTACAAAATGCACCTAGGATGATTTATCCACTACTTTGCTTTTTCGATGAATTGTTTTAACTAAAAAGTTGAGAGAATGCAATCTTTATAAAAGCAACTTCTTAATTGAAGACAATCAAAGAAACAATTCGATTTTCTTTTCCAAGCATAAAAACATAACTTCTCTTTACATGCACGAAAAAACTATTTTCTTCTTTGAAAAACAAAAAGCTACTTGAAACAAGACTTTTAAAGAAGATGTTTTTTGTATTTTTCTTTTAAAAAAGCAAACAAAACTAATATAACCAAAAATCAATCTTTAACAACTATCAAAATCTATGAAAATCCACTCATAAGCAAACTAAAGGCAAATTTATTCTAAGCAATTCTAACAAGGCCAAAACTAACAATGATTATTCTAAGGTGTTTTACTTGATCACAATCAAATCAAGGACTAGCTTATTGCAGAACCAAAAACTAGCCAAAACAAAACTCTAATCTTTTTGTTCTTTTTGTAAAATGGAAATCAATACTTTATAAACAAGCAATTCGAAATTTGACCCAAAACAACTTAAATGGCAAGCTTCTCAAACAAGGAGACTTTACGACAGGCCCGACTTCTAATAAGGTTGACTAACCAGAGAGATCTAAGGCTGGACAACTTTCTACGCTCAAAGTCACTACAGAACCTATCCAAAAATCAAACCCTAGGTCTAAACTTCGTTGAAATCCACTAAAACACTCAAAGCTCACAAAACCAGTTCAGGTGAGAATTCTTGACAGGGTACTAAAGGATCTGGGCAGAAAACACTAAGTAAAATCAAAATCTAAAAGCAATTTAAAGCAAAAATGGAATTTTCTTAACTTTTACAGGAAGACGCAGGCCACCCGTTGTCACAGGTGCGGGCCCGCTCTGTGCAAACGGCAACAGCGCGTCCAAGGACGCACTGTGCAGTACTCAGAGGGTGCGTCCTTCTGGAAAAAGAAAGAAAAACCAAAGCTAACTAAATCTAAAGCTAAGCCACCCAAATACTAATTCTCACAGTCAAAAACCAGAAAATAAAAATGATTTTCTCAAAGCAAAGTTCATATAAAGGAAAAGACTCATTCATTAATGGATTCCCCAGTGGAGTCGCCAATTTGTCATGGCGGAAAAAGTCATTTGGGCTGACACAACTGACCTCCCTAGGAGTATAAACTCTCTAGCGACAAACAAGACAAAATGGAGTGATCTTTCTCTAAATATACCTTTTACAACATGAAAACTACAAGTGTTTAGGCTTACCTTATTCCAAAACGCTGTTGTTGTAGTCCGTTCTTGGCGATCCGGATGAGCTCCTCCTTCAAGTCAATTCCTGCAACCACAAACAATCAAACAATTACCAAGCACTTGTATTTCATATAATAAAACATACATTCAACATGCAGACCAAGGAACACATGAAATAACTCATTAACACAAGCTATTGAGAAAAATAAACCAGTTTGTATTAATAACGAAACAAAGAAACTCTTACAACCTGGCCTTGGTTTTGTGCAAGTTCCTCCCAGGGTCCATCAAGTGTTTTCCTCTACTTTGACAAAGCTCACCCACTTCCAAGTAGAATCATGTAAAGACAATCTCTCCTCACAAAGGTTCTAATGGAAGACCTAAATCCTGCAGCATTTACCCAAAGAAAATGTATAGCTCCAACCTCTTCTCCTTCTGGCTCAATGCCTTTATTTATAGTGCTGTAAAGAGGCTATTCAGGTCCACTATCAATGGGATCATCCCCCTCTATGGGTGGGATAGCTCCCTTATTGATGGGATAAGTCCCCTCTTAATAGAGATACATGAACCAACTGGAGGCGCATCCATTTCATCAAACCGACCTCTAGAATGTTCTAGAAGTAACCACAAGTAACTTTTTCAAGATAAAACTTGCGCATTTTGCCTTTTCGTACTGTTCCCGTTGATATATCAGTGAAGCCCGGAATTGAGGAGAACATTCATATAGGTGCCGCATGTACTGAAGAAGAAATCCAAACTTACAAGGCCCTATTCCAAGAATTCCGCGACGTGTTTGCCTGGTCCTACGAGGAAATGCCAGGAATCGATCCTGCCATTGTTGTTCATGAAATCAAAACCTACCCGGATGCTAAACCCATTCGGCAACGATTGCGTCAGATTCACCCTCGAAAAGCAGCTGCAATTAAAGCAGAAGTCGAAAAGCTGTTGAAAGCAGGTTTCATTTATCCGATCCCGTTAACGGATTGGGTATCGAATATTGTTCCCGTCAATAAAAAACAAGGAACAATAAGAATCTGTATCGACTATAGGGATATCAATCGAGCTTGTCCAAAAGACAACTATCCTACGCCTTATATCGATCAAATAATTGATGATTGTGCCGGAAGTGAGATGTTTTCCTTCATGGATGGTTTCTCAGGCTATAATCAAATCAATATTCTACCTGCCGACCAACCAAAAACGGCATTCATTTGTCCATGGGGGACATTTGCTTATTGCAAATTACCTTTTGGGCTTAAGAATGTCGGCGCTACTTTTCAACGGGCCATGTCTTATGCGTTTCATGACATCAAGCACATTGTGCAACCCTATCTCGATGATTTGCCTGCTCATTCTTTACACCGAGCTGATCACCTTGTCCATTTACGAGCAATCTTTATGAGGTGTAGGCATTATCGAATTCGGTTGAATCCCCACAAGTGTGTTTTCTGTATAGAAACAGGTCGATTGCTGGGATTTTTTGTTTCTAAAGCCGGCATTCGCGTCGATCCCTCGAAAGTCGAGGCTATCATCCAATTGCCTCCTCCTTCGAGTTTGCGCCCACTCCAAAGTTTGCAAGGGAAAGCAAACTTTTTACGCCGATTCATCCCTAACTACGCCGAGGTCACTAAAGGTTTTACACGGTTGTTGAAACAGAACGTACAATTCTTTTGGGACGAGATTGCCCAACAATCTTTTGATGCACTAAAACACGCGTTGACCCATGCACCGTTATTGCATCCTCCCAACTACAACCAGGACTACTTCTTATACCTCGCAACTTCGCATTCCACCATTGGAATGGTGTTAGTTCAAGAAGATGAATTCAAGGCAGAGCATGTGATATATTATCTTAGCAGAACCTTAAATCCAACTGAGTTAAAATATTCGCATGTGGAGAAATTGGCCCTGGCAGCCGTTCAAGCTGTCCAGCGTTTTCGTCACTACATTCTTCTCCGCAAAACTACCGTTATTTAGGATTGCAACCCTATGATTTATATCTTGACAAAACAACTGCTAGGGGGCAAGTACTCTAAATGGATTGTCATCCTGCAAGAGTTCGACTTGGAGTTTGAGAAATCCAAGTCTAAGAAATCTTTACTCTTCGCGGAATTGATGTGTGATTTCCCAAGTGCTGACACAGAGACTGTGGCAGAGGAGTCCATTGCGGATGAATCTTTGTTTCTTATTAGCACTGTAGATCCGTGGTATGGGGATATAATCATGTATCTCCAAACCCAAACCTTTCGGCCTGAAGCTTCCAAGGAAGAACGTCGAAAAATTCGGTTTCAATCCCAGCAATACAGAATTATTGGAGATACACTTTATCGCCTGGGGGCAGACTTAGTTTTTCGACATTGTTTAACTCACGACGAGGCTGAGAGAGTTTTGAATGATTGTCACTCTGGAGCATGTGGCGGTCATATGTCTGGGTATGCCACAGCTCAGAAGGTGTTGCGCGCTGGCTATTTCTGGCCGTCTATGTTTAAAGATTGTATCCTTGCCGTCAGAAAATGCCACAACTGTCAAGTGTTTGATCGAAAGATGCGCGCTCCACCTGCTCCTCTCCACCCTATAATTGCCGTTGGTCCATTCGCCAAATGGGGTATTGACTTTATTACTTGTAACCCTCACTTGGCGGGGGGCATGCGTATATCATCCTCGCGGTTGATTATTTTACTAAATGGGCCGAGGCGATGCCTACATTCGACGCAAGCGGCAAGACAGCTGCAGTTTTCGTATTCAATCATATCATAACTAGGTTTGGTGTCCCACAAGCAATCATTACTGACCATGGGAGCCATTTTCGAAACGTCATGATGACTGAACTTACAAGCCAGCTTGGTTTGCGCCACGATAGCTCTACACCTTATTATCCGCAAGCCAACGGTTTGGTTGAGTCAATCAACAAAGTTCTAGTCATCATGATTCGACGGATCATTGGTATCCATCGAACGAATTGGCATAACATGTTATTTTCGGCGCTATGGGCATATCGAACTTCAGTGAAAAATTCAACAGGTTTCACCCCTTTTCAGCTAGTTTACGGCTTAGAAGCTATGTTACCTATTGAATGCGAAATCCCATCACTTCAAATGGCTGTCGAATTACTTCCAGCTACTTCTGAAGAGGAGAAACGGTTGTTATACTTGGCTAAATTAGATGAGACTCGACGTGACGCTACTTTAGCTATCGAGATTCACGCAAAACGAATGAAAGCCCAGTACGATAAAAATGTAACTCCTCGAAGTTTTTCAGAAGGAGACCTAGTACTATTATATGATCAAGCTAACGATAAGCTAGGTGCCGGAAAATTCGTTCCCATGTGGCATGGGCCCTACATTGTAAAGCGAAAGCTAGCAAAAGGGGCTTATGAGCTAGTTGATTTTGATGGGGACTCTTTGGGCAAACCCAGAAATGGACTTTACCTAAAGAGGTATTATGCTTAAAATGATGGATGGAGAAATTTTTAGATAGGTTAGATTTCCTTTCTAGCTAGCAAGTGTGTTAGTTTAGTCAGTGTGCTTAGTTTAGCGAGTGTGGTTTTCGTCATTATTCTGGCTTATCTTGGTTTTACTCTTGATATTGTAGATGTCGACGCCTCTTCAAACATACATTGGATTTGCTGATGGTGCTTGTCGTAGTACACGGAATATCTCTTCCGCAGCTTGGGTTATCTATTCACCCTCTGACGAGTTAGTTTCTATGCATGGGGTAAGCCTCGGTCAAACAACGAATAACATTGCAGAATACAGTGCAGTGGTTGAATTATTATCCGAATCTATTTCATTTGGAATTCGACGTTTGATTGTGAGGTTAGATTCTGAACTTGTTGTATTACAGCTTAATAGAGTTTATGCCATTAGAAATCCTGTGTTGTTAAGGTTGTTTTTGAGAGTGCGTCTCTTGGAACGTGAATTTGATTACATTGAATATCAACATATTCCAAGGTCCCTGAATACATTAGCAGATGCAATTGCTTCTCGAGTGTTGGACAGACATTTATAATAATCATGCAAGTAAATTTAAAGACATTTCATCATACATGTTAAACAAGATAAGCCGGTAATAGTGATATATATAGATAGAAGTGTGTCCAAAAAATATATACATCGTCTTCGATCATAGGTTGAAAACACCTTATGATCGGCAAAATGATAGTACAAAAAGTCAAAAATGTCACATGTGACTACAAAAGTGACTAGTCAATCACTGGTGGTGCTCTCTGTACGACACCACTGCGCGGGCTACCTTACGCAGAAATCTCCTAAACGGTCCAAGGACCGCGACTACAAAACGCTGAAGCCTGATAGGAATGTCGTCCATAGTAGTCTCAGGTATGTCTACCGTGAGACGATCTAGGTCATGCTCCAACTCAGCTAGTACGTCTGCAGCCGCGTCCTGTGGGGCCGGTACCGGTGCAGCTGGATGTCGTCTATCATAAGGCCGGAGATTGGCTGGACGCTGTGGACCAACATCTGCATTTTTAAAATTTTACTGTTAGTTTGAGACGATATATATGAAAAATAAAAAATACATAACTAGAAAACTTGTGAAAATAAAAGTACCTCTGTCGTCCCATTGTTCTCCCTGTGGAAGAACCATGTCCGGATCACCTCTGAAATCCATTCCGGCATATGGAAAGTCTTGTATCACAAAACGCTGGCCCTCTAACCAGTCAAAGTAACTGTCTGAGAATCGAACCACTGTCGCGCCCTCGTCAGGATGTCGGGCCATCACCGTAACCCATCGTATCAGCTTTGGCTCCCGAGGACCCAAGTCATCAACAGTGAGTTGCTGAGGGATCAGCATTGGAACTCTCTCCAAGGCAAAGCTCACGACTATAGGCCCATATCCAAAAGTCTTTAGTCGTCCGTTCTTTGCCTTGGTCACTTGGCTCTTCATATGAGCCGACACAGCTTCACACCAGTTGAAGATGGTGCCTTGGTAACAGTCAACTGCCATCCGCATTTGGGATCCGGAAGCAATGTGCAAAGCGGCCGCGCCGCAAACCCTGGTGACCGTGAACGCTATAACTTTGAGTTCAGGCAGAGCGATGTGTTTTATCTCTACGCCTTTTTTATGGCGAGTCCCGGGTCTGCACCACTCCTCGCGGAGATCATCAAGGGATTGGCCACCCGGCCTGGTCCCCGCAAGATTGAGTTGCTCACCTCTGTTCGGCAAGCCAGTGAGAAAGTATACATCCGAGGGCTCTATCTCGAGCTGGTGCCCTCCTATGTAAAAGCATTGATCTTGAACGTTCCATCGCTCAACCAGCCATTCCAAGAATCTTACCTGGCCCCTCATGCCCGGTATGGTCCAATATTTGTATAACCCGCATGTTCTTAGGGCATCCAGAGAGGGTTGGTGGTTTATTGCAGCTTCATCTTCCTCTACGTGCTCTCTCTCTCTCCAGTCTAACATGATTAATGCCCTGCATATCAAAAAAGACAGTTAGAAATTGATTTGAAGAAGTTTGGTGGTTTTTTGAGGGAGTTGGGGTTTTCAAATGCGCACTTCTCGGAGGACGCACCCCAGCTTTGTAGCACAGGGCGTCCGGACGCAGCTGGCCTGAAGGCGGACTGCGTCCCTCGACCTTTTTCTCGTGTGAGAAAAAGTCGGGGGACGCAGGTCACCCGAAGGGCACCTGCGTCCGCCGAGAGGCGCATTTTGAACCCAAAACCCCCCCAAAAAATTAAACAGAGACCTAAAACTTAATTATAAACGGATAGAAATGCAGAGTAGGATGTGTAAAATACCTGGATGAAGCGGCGTTCGATTCCGACGGTCAGATTTTCCGCAACGACCACGGGAAGTTTCTTGTCAAAAGCTCCTTTTTCAACCTCCAAAGTCAAATGGTAAAAATGACATGGTAAAAGGTCTTTTTATAGGTTTTTTGGGTGAATGAGTTCATTTTTTACCATGAAAAGATGTTTTTCGACGTATTTTTGCCTATTTTAAACAGGTATGAGTAATGTGTCGCTTTTGTGCAGGACAAAGGGATTTCGAGGGAAATTGTAATTTTCACAAATAAAAATATCAGAGTCATCTTTTAAGCCCTTTTCTGACTCCTAAAACATGAAAAGATCGCCGAGTGTTTCTTTTGCACTCATTAAAACGGAATTAAAAGACGGTCCCCTTTTAGCTCTTTTCTGACCGTAAAATCAGGAAAAGATTGCCGGGTTTTTGTCGTTTCAAACTCGATAAGGAACTAAACCGACGTGTCTTTGATCGCTTTTTACTTTTCAGGTCGACGACACTATTATGAAAGTACTCCTTGGTCGCAAGATCAAGCGGTTCCCCCAGGTATTATTTTATACTTTTTCGAGCTTGAGGGACACAAACTTACGAAAAAGTTCAACGTGGAGTTTCCTTAAGTTTTTCAGACTCTCTAAAATTGAAAAACGCCGAGTTTCTCCTATACTGGGCTCGTTAAACTTTTACAGTAAAGGACCTGTTCAATTACAAACGGGAACGAACCACTCCTTCCTAGGGTTCGAATTTAAACTAGGTTGGACTCGTCAGAAGGATGAGCTTATAACCAAGCATATGTTATCCTCCTAAAGCTTGTTAAAAATAAAGAGGTACTTGCCAGAAATGGTGGGGGAAAAGAGAGAAGAATGAACCTATTTTTCACCTTTTGTCTCAAGCGAAACTTTATTACCACTCTTGAACACGACACTTTTGCATTTCACCTGGGTTGGGAAATCTTTTACCTCACAGTTGACTAAATCACTTTGAAAATCTTTAACCGGGTTCAGGGATTAACTTTGAGTTATTCGTCACCAAACCATCTGTTGTGTCGTTATGTGTTCAAGAGGTCTGCAAGCAAAACTTTCATCTGCAAAATACTTATCATCCATTTGACCATCCCTGAGTCAGTCCTTACAGCAACATTTCTTCAACTTGGACAATGATTTCGTGTTGCAGGCTTGCCTGCAACGAGTCGCTTTCTATCGACATCGACACATTATCTAGAAAGATGACTTAGGAATCGACAGTACCTTGAAGTCTGCATGCATCAATGGCAGGTTTCTCGCCTTTGACGACAGTTTACATCATTGACTTTCGATCAAAGGATTCCGTGAAGTGTTCGACATCAAAACATCTATTCACATTTCACGGGTTGTGCTTGGTACTTTGAGAACCATTGACATTACTGGTGGTCTCTCTCACGCTTGTTAACAGTTCACATCATCCACTGGTAATCAAGTGGTTTCTAACATGTTCGACATCAAATCATTTAATCACATGTTTAGAATCGTACCAATTCGGGAAGTAGAAGTGAAGACCCTGGATCTAGTTTCTACCATCCAGGCTGCGAGGAGTTTTGTATTCATTATCTATGTAGACTAATCATAAACAGATGGCTGCGTCCATACTGTGTCTACAAAAGTCTATAAAAATGATGTACTGCAAGATCATTCCTATATCAGAATAATTAGTCCATTAGTTAAAGTTTTGAATCTGAGTATGGGAATGCCTACCTCAGTGATGATATAATCTTATACATGTATTTTGTGTTGAAAATTGCAGGTTCCAACCAGGTCATCCACAAGTCAATCCTTGAAATGATAAAGCGCTTCACCCTTCCTAGAATTACAAAACACCAATCTATTCCAGGCTTCGCACTTTAGGGGGCAATCTGTTACACTAAAAAATGTCACCTTGACTACTTACAGTTAGTATGGCTCAAATCAACAGTCATGCTACCCTCTTAGGCAAGTCTTATGCCTCTGTTATCCATCTCAAACTCAAAGAAGAGAGAAAGTCTTGTAAAAACTATGTTTATCTCTGGGGTCGCAGGTTCTCTCTAGCCTTACCTGCGGGGACGCAGGCCATGTTCACAAAAGCTGCGTCCATGGACGCTCTGTATGTTAAAGGACAGGTGCGTCCTTCTGTAAAAGGCAAAATGCGCAAGTTTTATCTTGAAAAAGTTACTTGTGGTTACTTCTAGAACATTCTAGAGGTCGGTTTGATGAAATGGATGCGCCTCCAGTTGGTTCATGTATCTCTATTAAGAGGGGACTTATCCCATCAATAAGGGAGCTATCCCACCCATAGAGGGGGATGATCCCATTGATAGTGGACCTGAATAACCTCTTTACAGCACTATAAATAAAGGCATTGAGCCAGAAGGAGAAGAGGTTGGAGCTATACATTTTCTTTGGGTAAATGCTGCAGGATTTAGGTCTTCCATTAGAACCTTTGTGAGGAGAGATTGTCTTTACATGATTCTACTTGGAAGTGGGTGAGATTTGTCAAAGTAGAGGAAAACACTTGATGGACCCTGGGAGGAACTTGCACAACACCAAGGCAAAGTTGTAAGAGTTTCTTTGTTTCGTGATTAATACAAACTGGTTTATTTTTCTCAATAGCTTGTGTTAATGAGTTATTTCATGTGTTCCTTGGTCTGCATGTTGAATGTATGTTTTATTATATGAAATACAAGTGCTTGGTAATTGTTTGATTGTTTGTGGTTGCAGGAATTGACTTGAAGGAGGAGCTCATCCGGATGGCAGTTGACTGTTACCAAGGCAACACTAACTCGAGTGCCGAAATCTTTTACCTCACATACCTGACACTTGGTCCAGTCTATTCATTAAGCAGGTTGTCGGCGTAACTGTTCCACCCGCCATTTCTGTACTGAATCCTGCGAGGTTGGACCTAATCACCAACTAGCGCTTTTGGTCCGGAAGATACTGTTTGTGTGTGCTTTGACACTCTAGATTATTTAGGCGTGTGCTTCAAATTTGTTTGGTTCTTTAGAAGACTTAGGTGGTTTGATTTGAAATTTTTTACTTTGTTTTCGTGTGTTGTAGTTAAAATCATTAATTGTGGCGGAATTACCGAGACGGTCCCGTCGCATTGCGGGCCAGTCTCCTGAAGTTGTTTCTGTGGCCGAATTGTTGAGAAGATCCCGTGAACTTAGGGGTTCACCTCCTCGAGACGACCCCAGTACTTTAGAAGGTTTAAAGGTCCTTGTAACTCCTTCTAGGGACAGTAGCGTAGGTTCACCTGAAGAAGGAGAGTCTGCCTTGGTAGTCCATCCAGATTACCAAAGTTTAGAAACAGGTTACAATCCCGAAGCTGTTACAGTTTCCGAGCTTGCTGGTAGTTTTTCATCTGCCAGTGAAACAGGCGAAGAACCTGAAATTTCCGAACCTGTTACTCCAACTCCTAGTGTTCCTGATTCACCAAGAATAGAAAGAATTATCACCGAAAATCTTCCTGTTGGATTAATTGCTATAGAAGAACTTGTTCCAGAGGAAGAAATAGGCGTTTCTGATTCTGAAGATATAATTACCCTTGATTTGAGGGAGCGTGAATCCATCTTTTACAGTCCTCCTAGAAGTGAACCTTGGTACCTTGCTTTAACCAATTTTTTAGACAACTCAGTAGGTTTTTCTACACCTCGTACTCCTTTTCCACCCGGAGGAATTCATACTCCTGTAAATATGTCTGGTCAGTCATCTGTGTTTACGCAAAGTCCTGAATCATTTTTACATGGTGGTCCTTCTGTTCCTACTGGGTATCAATCACTTTCTGGTACCTTTGCGGGAGCATCTCCTCAACCCATTGATCATGGGTTATTAGTTGGAAACAGTGGTAATGTACCATTGAGTATAGGTGATGTTTATATGATGTCAGGTTCAACTCCCGTTAACCAACCTCAAGGTGGCCAATTACCGCCTGGGGGGCAACCTTCGTTAATGCCTGGGGGGCAACCTCAAGGTACTTCATTCGTGTCTGGGGGGCAACCTCAAGGGTATCAACCCCAAGGGTATCAACCCCAGCCTCAATATGTACCCCAAAGTCAACCTCAGTATCAATATCAACCTCAAGGATGGCAACCTCAAGGATGGCAACCTCAAGGGTATCAACCCCAAGGGTATCAACCCCAAGGGTACGTACCCCAAGAGTATCAACCTCAAGGATACCAACCTCAAGGTCAAGGTCAACCCCAGTACTCGTATTTACCTCAAGGTTATCAACCTACGGGTCAATACCCTGGTCAAAGTTATCAACCACCTCAAGGGCAATCATATGGGACTGCACCTTACAGTTATCAACCCTATCCTCAATACGGCTATGGATCTCAGTATCCTCAACCTGTTACGAGTCAATACCCTGGAATGTTAACATGGGATCCGTCACAGGGTCAACAGATGTTGCAGCCAAGTATACAGTCGGCACCTCAAGCAGGACAACCTGCAGTTCCTGGTCCACCCCAGCAACCGCAACCTGTCCAGTCAAGTGTTCAGACCCCTGTAACTTCGGTAGTTACTCAGCCGCCAATTGCACCTGGTACTCCACCTCACACGGCTGCAGCAACTACCGCTTCATCTACCATGCTTACTTCTGGAGTATCGGCAGCTCCGGTTTCTACTGTCCCTGTAACCACTCCTCAGACATCTGTACCGTTGTCTGGATCTACGGTTCAAACCACAGTCCAGATGCCTGTAGGCCACCTGGTACAAGTACGGTTGTTACTACTCAACCTCAATTTGTTCAACCTCCGTACCAGGGACAGTATCAACCTGGGCAAGCTGCCCAACAACCGGTTTACCAGTATCAACCGTATCCTGGGTACACTTATCAACAACCTCAGCAACCCCAGTACGGTCCGGTTAATCCTGGTTTTCCAGGAGGATATAATATCCCAAATGCGCTCCTGTTCCTAGTTATCCTGGATATCCTCCTCCTGGGGCTGGTATTGTGACTCAGAGTTTTAGAGATCCTAACCGGCAGTTACCATTTATTGCGACTTTAGATTTACCCGACTTGACGCGCCTAACGAACGATCCAATTCAATATCTTCAGTTCTGGCCGCCAATGCCAAATAAGTTGCCCAGCGATATACCCAAGTTCGAAGGTAAGTCTGGAGAGGATCCGTCCAATCACGTGATGACTTACCACCTCTGGTGTGCATCAAATTCCATCTCAGATGATTCCATCCGCTTACGTCTTTTCCAGCGTACACTCATTGGTCTCGCGGCCAAGTGGTACATTGAGTTGCCACGGGCCTCTTTTTACAACTTTAGCCAGTTAGCTACCTCGTTCTTAACTCATTTTCAGTTACCAGTCAGATACGATAATGGTACAGAATTATTAACTTCGCTAAAACAATCGACATCCACGTACATTTCTGATCACATCCATGAGTGGAGACGTCGAAGGAGATTAGTGAAAGTTTTTATCCCGGACCAAATCTTAGCTGAATGGTTTGTCAAATCATTATTACCAAGAATTACTGAAGATGTAGCTAAGGCCGGAGTAGTTACTGAGGAGCAAGTCATTGCTCAGGCACAATACCTTGACTTAGTTTACACTCAGTCGGGTACGTTACACGAGAAAATTCCGGATCTTCCAAAGTCAAACCAAATCGCTGCTGCTCCTTCGGGATCTCATGCCGCTGATGGTATGATTGGTATCGTGACTACGAAGAGTAAGAAGAAGTCTTCCAAGGCTTCAACTACTCCAATTATCACTTTGCCTGATTCTCCGACAGGAGAGTCTTCTCCTGAACTTACCGCCGACATTCACGCTGTAGAGTCATCTACGGCCAAACCAAAAAACGGTGGAAAGAAGAAAGGAAAGAAGAAGGCCAAAGCAGACAAGGCTCCAAAGGAGAAAGTAGAAAAGTCGGAAACCAATGACGAAAAACGCAAACCTCGTTATCCTTGTCTCATTTGTGAAGAAGATCATTTTACGAGAGACTGCCCTCATCGGGCCGAGGTAGTGAAAATAGTCAAAGGTTCTCCCACTCCTGCTGTGTTAAAGAATCCATTTCCAGAGCAGGAGAATAAGATGATAGGTTCTTCTTCGAATGCCAGTGAAGAACCCATTTTGATGATGTCTCATGTCAGGATTGCGACTCGATCGCAAGATTATGGTAGTAAGGCTCCTGTTGATGGTAAAGAAGCAGAATCTTCTCACTCTAACCCATCAACCTCAACTCCTGGTTCCGATCCACTACAGATCGAAAAACCTAACCCAGACTTAGTGATTAAGCCGCCCGCCAAGGGTGTACTTCGAAGGTCTGCTTTCAATCCACATGCGAGAGCAGCCCAGAATTACAACATTGTTGAAGACTTAGCTGTTTCACCTTCAGCAATGTCGGCACTCGAAGTGCTGCAATCATGTCCAGCGCAACGAAAATTGCTTTTGTCGGCTATCGGAGCTGTCGATGTTCAGGACCCGAACCTAATGATCTTTGATCTAGAAAATAGTACACCACGTCTCCCCCATCAAATGGCTTTCCAAATCCCAGTGATAGTCAAAAACAGGCCTATTCATCGGACTGTGATTGATGAGGGAGCTTCTACGTGTATTATGTCGATTCAATGTTGGAGATCGCTTGGTTCTCCTTCGTTGAACCAATCCCCCACCATCCTTAAGGCCTTTGATGGCCGTGGGTTCCGTCCGTTTGGTATTCTACAAGAATTGCCTATAGGGGTCGAAGGTAAAACCGTTAGTCTGGATGTGGAAGTGGTTGATGCCCCTCTAGACTACAACCTTCTTTTGGGTCGAAGTTGGTCATATGCTATGACAGCGGTCGTTTCATCGGTCTTCAGAGTCATTAAGTTTCCACATAACGGTAAGATCGTGACTATTGATCAGCTGACATACTTTTCATCCGACCCAACCTCTTCAGAAACTATCCAGCATGTTGGTAAAACGACAATCCCTTATAGGGACATTGGTGTAGGTTTAGTTAAGGATTCCGGTTTACTGGGAACTTTTCCTCTCCCTCCACTCAATGTAGACCCTTCGTTTGCAACAATTCATATGATCACGTCAGAAAACATTATTTATGATGATCCTTGGTATGTTCCCTCTGACTCTGAGCTAGATTCACTCGGTGATGTTATGCCGTTGAGTCCGTATGAAATTGCTTATGAAGCTCTTATGTCTTTTACCGATTTTCATTCAACCGAACCCGACCAAATGAATGTGGTCAGTGAAGAGTCACTTTTCACCTCACCTTTAGAACGGATAACGTTTCCCGAAGAAGTGTCATCTGACGAACAACTTCGCGAAATCCTAAGTGTAGATGATCTACCATGGGAAGATCTCCATCACAGATCTTCGTTTTTACCTAAGGGCGATGCATTTGAAAATGATTTTTCATCTATCTTTACCGCTGAATATGTCAAAGACGCTCAGGATCCAACGAAACATTCTGATTCAGAGCTGAATTTAGGGAATATTTCTCGTACTATTCCCATTGATATTTCAGTGAAGCCCGGAATCGAGGAGAACATTCATATAGGTGCCGCATGTACTGAAGAAGAAATCCAAACTTACAAGGCCCTATTCCAAGAATTCCGCGACGTGTTTGCCTGGTCCTACGAGGAAATGCCAGGAATCGATCCTGCCATTGTTGTTCATGAAATCAAAACCTACCCGGATGCTAAACCCATTCGGCAACGGTTGCGTCAGATTCACCCTCGAAAAGCAGCTGCAATTAAAGCAGAAGTCGAAAAGCTGTTGAAAGCAGGTTTCATTTATCCGATCCCGTTAACGGATTGGGTATCGAATATTGTTCCCGTCAATAAAAAACAAGGAACAATAAGAATCTGTATCGACTATAGGGATATCAATCGAGCTTGTCCAAAAGACAACTATCCTACGCCTTATATCGATCAAATAATTGATGATTGTGCCGGAAGTGAGATGTTTTCCTTCATGGATGGTTTCTCAGGCTATAATCAAATCAATATTCTACCTGCCGACCAACCAAAAACGGCATTCATTTGTCCATGGGGGACATTTGCTTATTGCAAATTACCTTTTGGGCTTAAGAATGCCGGCGCTACTTTTCAACGGGCCATGTCTTATGCATTTCATGACATCAAGCACATTGTGCAACCCTATCTCGATGATTTGCCTGCTCATTCTTTACACCGAGCTGATCACCTTGTCCATTTACGAGCAATCTTTATGAGGTGTAGGCATTATCGAATTCGGTTGAATCCCCACAAGTGTGTTTTCTGTATAGAAACAGGTCGATTGCTGGGATTTGTTGTTTCAAAAGCCGGCATTCGCGTCGATCCCTCGAAAGTCGAGGCTATCATCCAATTGCCTCCTCCTTCGAGTTTGCGCCAACTCCAAAGTTTGCAAGGGAAAGCGAACTTTTTACGCCGATTCATCCCTAACTACGCCGAGGTCACTAAAGGTTTTACACGGTTGTTGAAACAGAACGTACAATTCTTTTGGGACGAGATTGCCCAACAATCTTTTGATGCACTAAAACACGCGTTGACCCATGCACCGTTATTGCATCCTCCCAACTACAACCAGGACTACTTCTTATACCTCGCAGCTTCGCATTCCACCATTGGAATGGTGTTAGTTCAAGAAGATGAATTCAAGGCAGAGCATGTGATATATTATCTTAGCAGAACCTTAAATCCAACTGAGTTAAAATATTCGCATGTGGAGAAATTGGCCCTGGCAGCCGTTCAAGCTGTCCAGCGTTTTCGTCACTACATTCTTCTCCGCAAAACTACCGTTATTTCGGATTGCAACCCTATGATTTATATCTTGACAAAACAACTGCTAGGGGGCAAGTACTCTAAATGGATTGTCATCCTGCAAGAGTTCGACTTGGAGTTTGAGAAGTCCAAGTCTAAGAAATCTTTAGTTTTTGCGGAATTGATGTGTGATTTCCCGAGTGCTGACACAGAGACTGTGGCAGAGGAGTCCATTGCGGACGAATCTTTGTTTCTTATTAGCACTGTAGATCCGTGGTATGGGGATATAATCATCTATCTCCAAACCCAAACCTTTCGGCCTGAAGCTTCCAAGGAAGAACGTCGAAAAATTCGGTTTCAATCCCAGCAATACAGAATTATTGGAGATACACTTTATCGCCTAGGGGCAGACTTAGTTTTTCGACGTTGTTTAACTCACGAAGAGGCTGAGAGAGTTTTGAATGATTGTCACTCTGGAGCATGTGGCGGTCATATGTCTGGGTATGCCACAGCTCAGAAGGTGTTGCGCGCTGGCTATTTCTGGCCGTCTATGTTTAAAGATTGTATCCTTGCCGTCAGAAAATGCCACAACTGTCAAGTGTTTGATCGAAAGATGCGCGCTCCACCTGCTCCTCTCCACCCTATAATTGCCGCTGGTCCATTCGCCAAATGGGGTATTGACTTTATTACTTGTAACCCTCACTCGGCCGGGGGGCATGCGTATATCATCCTCGCGGTTGATTATTTTACTAAGTGGGCCGAGGCGATGCCTACATTCGACGCAAGCGGCAAGACAGCTGCAGTTTTCGTATTCAATCATATCATAACTAGGTTTGGTGTCCCACAAGCAATCATTACTGACCATGGGAGCCATTTTCGAAACGTCATGATGACTGAGCTTACAAGCCAGCTTGGTTTGCGCCACGATAGCTCTACACCTTATTATCCGCAAGCCAACGGTTTGGTTGAGTCAATCAACAAAGTTCTAGTCATCATGATTCGACGGATCATTGGTATCCATCGAACGAATTGGCATAACATGTTATTTTCGGCGCTATGGGCATATCGAACTTCAGTGAAAAATTCAACAGGTTTCACCCCTTTTCAGCTAGTTTATGGCTTAGAAGCTGTGTTACCTATTGAATGCGAAATCCCATCACTTCAAATGGCTGTCGAATTACTTCCAGCTACTTCCGAAGAGGAGAAACGGTTGTTATACTTGGCTAAATTAGATGAGACTCGACGTGACGCTACTTTAGCTATCGAGACTCACGCAAAACGAATGAAAGCTCAGTACGATAAAAATGTAACTCCTCGAAGTTTTTCGGAAGGAGACCTAGTACTATTATATGATCAAGCTAACGATAAGCTAGGTGCCGGAAAATTCGTTCCCATGTGGCATGGGCCCTACATTGTAAAGCGAAAGCTAGCAAAAGGGGCTTATGAGTTAGTTGATTTTGATGGGGACTCTTTGGGCAAACCCAGAAATGGACTTTACCTAAAGAGGTATTATGCTTAAAATGATGGATGGAGAAATTTTTAGATAGGTTAGATTTCCTTTCTAGCTAGCAAGTGTGTTAGTTTAGTCAGTGTGCTTAGTTTAGCGAGTGTGGTTTTCGTCATTATTCTGGCTTATCTTGGTTTTACTCTTGATATTGTAGATGTCGACGCCTCTCCAAACATACATTGGATTTGCTGATGGTGCTTGTCGTAGTACACGGAATATCTCTTCCGCAGCTTGGGTTATCTATTCACCCTCTGACGAGTTAGTTTCTATGCATGGGGTAAGCCTCGGTCAAACAACGAATAACATTGCAGAATACAGTGCAGTGGTTGAATTATTATCCGAATCTATTTCATTTGGAATTCGACGTTTGATAGTGAGGTTAGATTCTGAACTTGTTGTATTACAGCTTAATAGAGTTTATGCCATTAGAAATCCTGTGTTATTAAGGTTGTTTTTGAGAGTGCGTCTCTTGGAACGTGAATTTGATTACATTGAATATCAACATATTCCAAGGTCTTTGAATACATTAGCAGATGCAATTGCTTCTCGAGTGTTGGACAGACATTTATAATAATCATGCAAGTAAATTTAAAGACATTTCATCATACATGTTAAACAAGATAAGCCGGTAATAGTGATATATATAGATAGAAGTGTGTCCAAAAAATATATACATCGTCTTCGATCATAGGTTGAAAACACCTTATGATCGGCAAAATGATAGTACAAAAAGTCAAAAATGTCACATGTGACTACAAAAGTGACTAGTCAATCACTGGTGGTGCTCTCTGTACGACACCACTGCGCGGGCTACCTTACGCAGAAATCTCCTAAACGGTCCAGGGACCGCGACTACGAAGCGCTGAAGCCTGATAGGAATGTCGTCCATAGTAGTCTCAGGTATATCTGCCGTGAGACGCTCTAGATCATGCTCCAACTCAGCTAGTACGTCTGCAGCCGCGTCCTGTGGGGCCGGTGCCGGTGCAGCTGGATGTCGTCTATCATAAGGCCGGAGATTGGCTGGACGCTGTGGACCAACATCTGCATTTTTTAAATTTTACTGTTAGTTTGAGACGATATATATGAAAAATAAAAAATACATAACTAGAAAACTTGTGAAAATAAAAGTACCTCTGTCGTCCCATTGTTCTCCCTGTGGAAGAACCATGTCCGGATCACCTCTGAAATCCATTCCGGCATATGGAAAGTCTTGTATCACAAAAAGCTGGCCCTCTAACCAGTCAAAGTAACTGTCTGAGAATCGAACCACTGCCGCGCCCTCGTCAGGATGCCGGGCCATCACCGCAACCCATCGTATAAGCTTTGGCTCCCGAGGACCCAAGTCATCAACAGTGAGTTGCTGAGGGATCAGCATTGGAACTCTCTCCAAGGCAAAGCTCACGACTATAGGCCCATATCCAAAAGTCTTTAGTCGTCCGTTCTTTGCCTTGGTCAGTTGGCTCTTCATATGAGCCGACACAGCTTCACACCAGTTGAAGATGGTGCCTTGGTAACAGTCAACTGCCATCCGCATTTGGGATCCGGAAGCAATGTGCAAAGCGGCCGCGCCGCAAACCCTGGTGACCGTGAACGCTATAACTTTGAGTTCAGGCAGAGCGATGTGTTTTATCTCTACGCCTTTTTTATGGCGAGTCCCAGGTCTGCACCACTCCTCGCGGAGATCATCAAGGGATTGGCCACCCGGCCTGGTCCCCGCAAGATTGAGTTGCTCACCTCTGTTTGGCAAGCCAGTGAGAAAGTATACATCCGAGGGCTCTATCTCGAGCTGGTGCCCTCCTATGTAAAAGCATTGATCTTGAACGTTCCATCGCTCAACCAGCCATTCCAAGAATCTTACCTGGCCCCTCATGCCCGGTATGGTCCAATATTTGTATAACCCGCATGTTCTTAGGGCATCCAGAGAGGGTTGGTGGTTTATTGCAGCTTCATCTTCCTCTACGTGCTCTCTCTCTCTCCAGTCTAACATGATTAATGCCCTGCATATCAAAAAAGACAATTAGAAATTGATTTGAAGAAGTTTGGTGGTTTTTTGAGGGAGTTGGGGTTTTCAAATGCGCACTTCTCGGAAGACGCACCCCAGCTTTGTAGCACAGGGCGTCCGGACGCAGCTGGCCTGAAGGCGGGCTGCGTCCCCCGACCATTTTCCCGTGTGAGAAAAAGTCGGGGGACGCAGGTCACCCGAAGGGCACCTGCGTCCGCCGAGAGGCGCATTTTGAACCCAAAACCCCCCAAAAAATGAAACAGAGACCTAAAACTTAATTCTAAACGGATAGAAATGCAGAGTAGGATGTGTAAAATACCTGGATGAAGCGGCGTTCGATTCCGACGGTCAGATTTTCCGCAGCGACCACGGGAAGTTTCTTGTCAAAAGCTCCTTTTTCAACCTCCAAAGTCAAACGGTAAAAATGACATGGTAAAAGGTCTTTTTATAGGTTTTTTGGGTGAATGAGTTCATTTTTTACCATGAAAAGATGTTTTTCGACGTATTTTTGCCTATTTTAAACAGGTATGAGTAATGTGTCGCTTTTGTGCAGGACAAAGGGATTTCGAGGGAAATTGTAATTTTCACAAATAAAAATATCAGAGTCATCTTTTAAGCCCTTTTCTGACTCCTAAAACATGAAAAGATCGCCGAGTGTTTCTTTTTCACTCGTTAAAACGGAATTAAAAGACGGTCCCCTTTTAGCTCTTTTCTGACCGTAAAATCAGGAAAAGATTGCCGGGTTTTTGTCGTTTCAAACTCGATAAGGAAATAAAACGACGTGTCTTTGATCGCTTTTTACTTTTCAGGTCGACGACACTATTATGAAAGTACTCCTTGGTCGCAAGATCAAGCGGTTCCCCCAGGTATTATTTTATACTTTTTCGGGCTTGAGGGACACAAATTACGAAAAAGTTCAACGTGGAGTTTCCTTAAGTTTTTCAGACTCTCTAAAATTGAAAAACGCCGAGTTTCTCCTATACTGGGCTCGTTAAACTTTTACAGTAAAGGACCTGTTCAATTACAAACAGGAACGAACCACTCCTTCCTAGGGTTCGAATTTAAACTAGGTTGGACTCGTCAGAAGGATGAGCTTATAACCAAGCATATGTTATCCTCCTCAAGCTTGTTAAAAATAAAGAGGTACTTGCCAGAAATGGTGGGGGAAAAGAGAGAAGAATGAACCTATTTGTCACCTTTTGTCTCAAGCGAAACTTTATTACCACTCTTGAACACGACACTTTTGCATTTCACCTGGGTTGGGAAATCTTTTACCTCACAGTTGACTAAATCACTTTGAAAATCTTTAACCGGGTTCAGGGATTAACTTTGAGTTATTCGTCACCAAACCATCTGTTGTGTCGTTATGTGTTCAAGAGGTCTGCGAGCAAAACTTTCATCTGCAAAATACTTATCATCCATTTGACCATCCCTGAGTCAGTCCTTACAGCAACATTTCTTCAACTTGGACAATGATTTCGTGTTGCAGGCTTGCCTGCAACGAGTCGCTTTCTATCGACATCGACACATTATCTAGAAAGATGACTTAGGAATCGACAGTACCTTGAAGTCTGCATGCATCAATGGCAGGTTTCTCGCCTTTGACGACAGTTTACATCATTGACTTTCGATCAAAGGATTCCGTGAAGTGTTCGACATCAAAACATCTATTCACATTTCACGGGTTGTGCTTGGTACTTTGAGAACCATTGACATTACTGGTGGTCTCTCTCACGCTTGTTAACAGTTCACATCATCGACTGGTAATCAAGTGGTTTCTAACATGTTCGACATCAAATCATTTAATCACATGTTTAGAATCGTACCAATTCGGGAAGTAGAAGTGAAGACCCTGGATCTAGTTTCTACCATCCAGGCTGCGAGGAGTTTTGTATTCATTATCTATGTAGACTAATCATAAACAGATGGCTGCGTCCATACTGTGTCTACAAAAGTCTATAAAAATGATGTACTGCAAGATCATTCCTGTATCAGAATAATTAGTCCATTAGTTAAAGTTTTGAATATGAGTATGGGAATGCCTACCTCAGTGATGATATAATCTTATACATGTATTTTGTGTTGAAAATTGCAGGTTCCAACCAGGTCATCCACAAGTCAATCCTTGAAATGATAAAGCGCTTCACCCTTCCTAGAATTACAAAACACCAATCTATTCCAGGCTTCGCACTTTAGGGGGCAATCTGTTACACTAAAAAATGTCACCTTGACTACTTACAGTTAGTATGGCTCAAATCAACAGTCATGCTACCCCTTAGGCAAGTCTTATGCCTCTGTTATCCATCTCAAACTCAAAGAAGAGAGAAAGTCTTGTAAAAACTATGTTTATCTCTGGGGTCGCAGGTTCTCTCTAGCCTTACCTGCGGGGACGCAGACCATGTTCACAAAAACTGCGTCCATGGACGCTCTGTATGTTAAAGGACAGGTGCGTCCTTCTGTAAAAGGCAAAATGCGCAAGTTTTATCTTGAGAAAGTTACTTGTGGTTACTTCTAGAACATTCTAGAGGTCGGTTTGATGAAATGGATGCGCCTCCAGTTGGTTCATGTATCTCTATTAAGAGGGGACTTATCCCATCAATAAGGGAGCTATCCCACCCATAGAGGGAGATGATCCCATTGATAGTGGACCTGAATAACCTCTTTACAGCACTTTAAATAAAGGCATTGAGCCAGAAGGAGAGGAGGTTGGAGCTATACATTTTCTTTGGGTAAATGCTGCAGGATTTAGGTCTTCCATTAGAACCTTTGTGAGGAGAGATTGTCTTTACATGATTCTACTTGGAAGTGGGTGAGCTTTTTCAAAGTAGAGGAAAACACTTGATGGACCCTGGGAGGAACTTGCACAACACCAAGGCCAGGTTGTAAGAGTTTCTTTGTTTCGTTATTAATACAAACTGGTTTATTTTTCTCAATAGCTTGTGTTAATGAGTTATTTCATGTGTTCCTTGGTCTGCATGTTGAATGTATGTTTTATTATATGAAATACAAGTGCTTGGTAATTGTTTGATTGTTTGTGGTTGCAGGAATTGACTTGAAGGAGGAGCTCATCCGGATCGCCAAGAACGGACTACAACAACAGCGTTTTGGAATAAGGTAAGCCTAAACACTTGTAGTTTTCATGTTATAAAAGGTATATTTAGAGAAAGATTACTCCATTTTGTCTTGTTTGTCGCTAGAGAGTTTAGACTCCTAGGGAGGTCAGTTGTGTCAGCCCAAGGATCTTCCCAAGTCAAATCCACCAGTCACTTTTCACCTCACCTTTAGAACGGATAACGTTTCCCGAAGACGTGTCATCTGACGAACGGCTTCGCGAAATCCTAAGTGTAGATGATCTACCGTGGGAAGATCTCCATCACAGATCTTCGTTTTTACCTAAGGGCGATGCATTTGAAAATGATTTTTCATCTATCTTTACCGCTGAATATGTCAAAGACGCTCAGGATCCAACGAAACATTCTGATTCAGAGCTGAATTTAGGGAATATTTCTCGTACTATTCCCATTGATATATCAGTGAAGCCCAGAATTGAGGAGAACATTCATATAGGTGCCGCATGTACTGAAGAAGAAATCGAAACTTACAAGGCCCTATTCCAAGAATTTCGCGACGTGTTTGCCTGGTCCTACGAAGAAATGCCAGGAATCGATCCTGCCATTGTTGTTCATGAAATCAAAACCTACCCGGATGCTAAACCCATTCGGCAACAGTTGCGTCAGATTCACCCTCGAAAAGCAGCTGCAATTAAAGCAGAAGTCGAAAAGCTGTTGAAAGCAGGTTTCATTTATCCGATCTCGTTAACGGATTGGGTATCGAATATTGTTCCCGTCAATAAAAAACAAGGAACAATAAGAATCTGTATCGATTATAGGGATATCAATCGAGCTTGTCCAAAAGACAACTATCCTACGCCTTATATCGATCAAATAATTGATGATTGTGCCGGAAGTGAGATGTTTTCCTTCATGGATGGTTTCTCAGGCTATAATCAAATCAATATTCTACCTGCCGACCAACCAAAAACGGCATTCATTTGTCCATGGGGGACATTTGCTTATTGCAAATTACCTTTTGGGCTTAAGAATGTCGGCGCTACTTTTCAACGGGCCATGTCTTATGCGTTTCATGACATCAAGCACATTGTGCAACCCTATCTCGATGATTTGCCTGCTCATTCTTTACACCGAGCTGATCACCTTGTCCATTTACGAGCAATCTTTATGAGGTGTAGGCATTATCGAATTCGGTTGAATCCCCACAAGTGTGTTTTCTGTATAGAAACAGGTCGATTGCTGGGATTTGTTGTTTCTAAAGCCGGCATTCGCGTCGATCCCTCGAAAGTCGAGGCTATCATCCAATTGCCTCCTCCTTCGAGTTTGCGCCAACTCCAAAGTTTGCAAGGGAAAGCGAACTTTTTACGCCGATTCATCCCTAACTACGCCGAGGTCACTAAAGGTTTTACACGGTTGTTGAAACAGAACGTACAATTCTTTTGGGACGAGATTGCCCAACAATCTTTTGATGCACTAAAACACGCGTTGACCCATGCACCGTTATTGCATCCTCCCAACTACAACCATGACTACTTTTTATACCTCGCAGCTTCGCATTCCACCATTGGAATGGTGTTAGTTCAAGAAGATGAATTCAAGGCAGAGCATGTGATATATTATCTTAGCAGAACCTTAAATCCAACTGAGTTAAAATATTCGCATGTGGAGAAATTGGCCCTGGCAGCCGTTCAAGCTGTCCAGCGTTTTCGTCACTACATTCTTCTCCGCAAAACTACGGTTATTTCGGATTGCAACCCTATGATTTATATCTTGACCAAACAACTGCTAGGGGGCAAGTACTTTAAATGGATCGTCATCCTGCAAGAGTTCGACTTGGAATTTGAGAAGTCAAAGTCTAAGAAATCTTTAGTCTTCGCGGAATTGATGTGTGATTTCCCGAGTGCTGACACAGAGACTGTGGCAGAGGAGTCCATTGCGGACGAATCTTTGTTTCTTATTAGCACTGTAGACCCATGGTATGGGGATATAATCATCTATCTCCAAACCCAAACCTTTCGGCCTGAAGCTTCCAAGGAAGACCGTCGAAAAATTCAGTTTCAATCCCAGCAATACAGAATTATTGGAGATACACTTTATCGCCTGGGGGCAGACTTAGTTTTTCGACGTTGTTTAACTCACGACGAGGCTGAGAGAGTTTTGAATGATTGTCACTCTGGAGCATGTGGCGGTCATATGTCTGGGTATGCCACAGCTCAGAAGGTGTTGCGCGCTGGCTATTTCTGGCCGTCTATGTTTAAAGATTGTATCCTTGCCGTCAGAAAATGCCACAACTGTCAAGTGTTTGATCGAAAGATGCGCGCTCCACCTGCTCCTCTCCACCCTATAATTGCCGCTGGTCCATTCGCCAAATGGGGTATTGACTTTATTACTTGTAACCCTCACTCGGCCGGGGGGCATGCGTATATCATCCTCGTGGTTGATTATTTTACTAAGTGGGCCGAGGCGATGCCTACATTCGACGCAAGCGGCAAGACAGCTGCAGTTTTCATATTCAATCATATCATAACTAGGTTTGGTGTCCCACAAGCAATCATTACTGACCATGGGAGCCATTTTCGAAACGTCATGATGACTGAGCTTACAAGCCAGCTTGGTTTGCGCCACGATAGCTCTACACCTTATTATCCGCAAGCCAACGGTTTGGTTGAGTCAATCAACAAAGTTCTAGTCATCATGATTCGACGGATCATTGGTATCCATCGAACGAATTGGCATAACATGTTATTTTCGGCGCTATGGGCATATCGAACTTCAGTGAAAAATTCAACAGGTTTCACCCCTTTTCAGCTAGTTTACGGCTTAGAAGCTGTGTTACCTATTGAATGCGAAATCCCATCACTTCAAATGGCTGTCGAATTACTTCCAACTACTTCCGAAGAGGAGAAACGGTTGTTATACTTGGCTAAATTAGATGAGACTCGACGTGACGCTACTTTAGCTATCGAGACTCACGCAAAACGAATGAAAGCCCAGTACGATAAAAATGTAACTCCTCGAAGTTTTTCAGAAGGAGACCTAGTACTATTATATGATCAAGCTAACGATAAGCTAGGTGCCGGAAAATTCGTTCCCATGTGGCATGGGCCCTACATTGTAAAGCGAAAGCTAGCAAAAGGGGCTTATGAGCTAGTTGATTTTGATGGGGACTCTTTGGGCAAACCCAGAAATGGACTTTACCTAAAGAGGTATTATGCTTAAAATGATGGATGGAGAAACTTTTAGATAGGTTAGATTTCCTTTCTAGCTAGCAAGTGTGTTAGTTTAGTCAGTGTGCTTAGTTTAGCGAGTGTGGTTTTCGTCATTATTCTGGCTTATCTTGGTTTTACTCTTGATATTGTAGATGTCGACGCCTCTCCAAACATACATTGGATTTGCTGATGGTGCTTGTCGTAGTACACGGAATATCTCTTCCGCAGCTTGGGTTATCTATTCACCCTCTGACGAGTTAGTTTCTATGCATGGGGTAAGCCTCGGTCAAACAACGAATAACATTGCAGAATACAGTGCAGTGGTTGAATTATTATCCGAATCTATTTCATTTGGGATTCGACGTTTGATAGTGAGGTTAGATTCTGAACTTGTTGTATTACAGCTTAATAGAATTTATGCCATTAGAAATCCTGTGTTGTTAAGGTTGTTTTTGAGAGTGCGTCTCTTGGAACGTGAATTTGATTACATTGAATATCAACATATTCCAAGGTCCCTGAATACATTAGCAGATGCAATTGCTTCTCGAGTGTTGGACAGACATTTATAATAATCATGCAAGTAAATTTAAAAACATTTCATCATACGTGTTAAACAAGATAAGCCGGTAATAGTGATATATATAGATAGAAGTGTGTCCAAAAAATATATACATCGTCTTCGATCATAGGTTGAAAACACCTTATGATCGGCAAAATGATAGTACAAAAATTCAAAAATGTCACATGTGACTACAAAAAGTGACTAGTCAATAACTGGTGGTGCTCTCTGTACGACACCACTGCGCGGGCTACCTTACGCAGAAATCTCATAAACGGTCCAGGGACCGCGACTACAAAACGTTGAAGCCTAATAGGAATGTCGTCCATAGTAGTCTCAGGTATGTCTACCGTGAGACGATATAGGTCATGCTCCAACTCAGCTAGTACGTCTGCTGCCGCGTCCTGTGGGGTCGGTGCCGGTGCAGCTGGATGTCGTCTATCATAAGGCCGGAGATTGGCTGGACGCTGTGGACCAACATCTGCATTTTGAAAATTTTACTGTTAGTTTGAGACGATATATATGAAAAATAAAAAAATACATAACTAGAAAACTTGTGAAAATAAAAGTACCTCTGTCGTCCCATTGTTCTCCCTGTGGAAGAACCATGTCCGGATCACCTCTGAAATCCATTCCGGCATATGGAAAGTCTTGTATCACAAAAAGCTGGCCCTCTAACCAGTCAAAGTAACTGTCTGAGAATCGAACCACTGCCGCGCCCTCGTCAGGATGCCGGGCCATCACCGTAACCCATCGTATAAGATTTGGCTCCCGAGGACCCAAGTCATCAACAGTGAGTTGCTGAGGGATCAGCATTGGAACTCTCTCCAAGGCAAAGCTCACGACTATAGGCCCATATCCAAAAGTCTTTAGTCGTCCGTTCTTTGCCTTGGTCAGTTGGCTCTTCATATGAGCCGACACAGCTTCACACCAGTTGAAGATGGTGCCTTGGTAACAGTCAACTGCCATCCGCATTTGGGATCCGGAAGCAATGTGCAAAGAGGCCGCGCCGCAAACCCTGGTGACCGTGAACGCTATAACTTTGAGTTCAGGCAGAGCGATGTGTTTTATCTCTACGCCTTTTTTATGGCGAGTCCCAGGTCTGCACCACTCCTCGCAGAGATCATCAAGGGATTGGCCACCCGGCCTGGTCCCCGCAAGATTGAGTTGCTCACCTCTGTTCGGCAAGCCAGTGAGAAAGTATACATCCGAGGGCTCTATCTCGAGCTGGTGCCCTCCTATGTAAAAGCATTGATCTTGAACGTTCCATCGCTCAACCAGCCATTCCAAGAATCTTACCTGGCCCCTCATGCCCGGTATGGTCCAATATTTGTATAACCCGCATGTTCTTAGGGCATCCAGAGAGGGTTGGTGGTTTATTGCAGCTTCATCTTCCTCTACGTGCTCTCTCTCTCTCCAGTCTAACATGATTAATGCCCTGCATATCAAAACAGACAATTAGAAATTGATTTGAAGAAGTTTGGTGGTTTTTTGAGGGAGTTGGGGTTTTCAAATGCGCACTTCTCGGAAGACGCACCCCAGCTTTGTAGCACAGGGCGTCCGGACGCAGCTGGCCTGAAGGCGGGCTGCGTCCCCCGACCATTTTCCTGTGTGAGAAAAAGTCAGGGGACGCAGGTCACCCGAAGGGCACCTGCGTCCGCCGAGAGGCGCATTTTGAACCCAAAACCCCCCCAAAAAATGAAACAGAGACCTAAAACTTAATTCTAAACAGATAGAAATGCAGAGTAGGATGTGTAAAATACCTGGATGAAGCGGCGTTCGATTCCGACGGTCAGATTTTTCGCAGCGACCACGGGAAGTTTCTTGTCAAAAGCTCCTTTTTCAACCTCCAAAGTCAAACGGTAAAAATGACATGGTAAAAGGTCTTTTTATAGGTTTTTTGGGTGAATGAGTTCATTTTTTACCATGAAAAGATGTTTTTCGACGTATTTTTGCCTATTTTAAACAGGTATGAGTAATGTGTCGCTTTTGTGCAGGACAAAGGGATTTCGAGGGAAATTGTAATTTTCACAAATAAAAATATCAGAGTCATATTTTAAGCCCTTTTCTGACTCCTAAAACATGAAAAGATCGTCGAGTGTTTCTTTTACACTCGTTAAAACGGAATTAAAAGACGGTCCCCTTTTAGCTCTTTTCTGACCGTAAAATCAGGAAAAGATTGCCGGGTTTTTGTCGTTTCAAACTCGATAAGGAAATAAAACGACGTGTCTTTGATCGCTTTTTACTTTTCAGGTCGACGACACTATCATGAAAGTACTCCTTGGTCGCAAGATCAAGCGGTTCCCCCAGGTATTATTTTATACTTTTTCGGGCTTGAGGGACACAAATTTACGAAAAAGTTCAACGTGGAGTTTCCTTAAGTTTTTCAGACTCTCTAAAATTGAAAAACGCCGAGTTTCTCCTATACTGGGCTCGTTAAACTTTTACAGTAAAGGACCTGTTCAATTACAAACAGGAACGAACCACTCCTTCCTAGGGTTCGAATTTAAACTAGGTTGGACTCGTCCGAAGGATGAGCTTATAACCAAGCATATGTTATCCTCCTCAAGCTTGTTAAAAATAAAGAGGTACTTGCCAGAAATGGTGGGGGAAAAGAGAGAAGAATGAACCTATTTGTCACCTTTTGTCTCAAGCGAAACTTTATTACCACTCTTGAACACGACACTTTTGCATTTCACCTGGGTTGGGAAATATTTTACCTCATAGTTGACCAAATCACTTTGAAAATCTTTAACCGGGTTCAGGGATTAACTTTGAAGTTATTCGTCACCAAACCATCTGTTGTGTCGTTATGTGTTCAAGAGGTCTGCGAGCAAAACTTTCATCTGCAAAATACTTATCATCCATTTGACCATCCCTGAGTCAGTCCTTACAGCAACATTTCTTCAACTTGAACAATGATTTCGTGTTGCAGGCTTGCCTACAACGAGTCGCTTTCTATCGACATCGACACATTATCTAGAAAGATGACTTAGGAATCGACAGTACCTTGAAGTCTGCATGCATCAATGGCAGGTTTCTCGCCTTTGACGACAGTTTACATCATTGACTTTCGATCAAAGGATTCCGTGAAGTGTTCGACATCAAAACATCTATTCACATTTCACGGGTTGTGCTTGGTACTTTGAGAACCATTGACATTACGGGTGGTCTCTCTCACGCTTGTTAACAGTTTACATCATCAACTGCTAATCAAGTGGTTTCTAACATGTTCGACATCAAATCATTTAATCACATGGTTAGAATCGTACCAATTCGGGAAGTAGAAGTGAAGACCCTGGATCTAGTTTCTACCATCCAGGCTGCGAGGAGTTTTGTATTCATTGTCTATGTAGACTAATCATAAACAGATGGCTGCGTCCATACTGTGTCTACAAAAGTCTATAAAAATGATGTACTGCAAGATCATTCTTGTATCAGAATAGTTAGTCCATTAGTTAAAGTTTTGAATCTGAGTATGGGAATGCCTACCTCAGTGATGATATAATCTTATACATGTATTTTGTGTTGAAAATTGCAGGTTCCAACCAGGTCATCCACAAGTCAATCCTTGAAATGATAAAGCGCTTCACCCTTCCTAGAATTACAAAACACCAATCTATTCCAGGCTTCGCACTTTAGGGGGCAATCTGTTACACCAAAAAATGTCACCTTGACTACTTACAGTTAGTATGGCTCAAATCAACAGTCATGCTACCCTCTTAGGCAAGTCTTATGCCTCTGTTATCCATCTCAAACTCAAAGAAGAGAGAAAGTCTTGTAAAAACTATGTTTATCTCTGGGGTCGCAGGTTCTCTCTAGCCTTACCTGCGGGGACGCAGGCCATGTTCACAAAAGCTGCGTCCATGGACGCTCTGTATGTTAAAGGACAGGTGCGTCCTTCTGTAAAAGGCAAAATGCGCAAGTTTTATCTTGGAAAAGTTACTTGTGGTTACTTCTAGAACATTCTAGAGGTCAGTTTGATGAAATGGATGCGCCTCCAGTTGGTTCATGTATCTCTATTAAGAGGGGACTTATCCCATCAATAAGGGAGCTATCCCACCCATAGAGGGGGATGATCCCATTGATAGTGGACCTGAATAACCTCTTTACAGCACTATAAATAAAGGCATTGAGCCAGAAGGAGAAGAGGTTGGAGCTATACATTTTCTTTGGGTAAATGCTGCAGGATTTAGGTCTTCCATTAGAACCTTTGAGGAGAGATTGTCTTTACATGATTCTACTTGGAAGTGGGTGAGCTTTGTCAAAGTAGAGGAAAACACTTGATGGACCCTGGGAGGAACTTGCACAACACCAAGGCCAGGTTGTAAGAGTTTCTTTGTTTCGTTATTAATACAAACTGGTTTATTTTTCTCAATAGCTTGTGTTAATGAGTTATTTCATGTGTTCCTTGGTCTGCATGTTGAATGTATGTTTTATTATATGAAATACAAGTGCTTGGTAATTGTTTGATTGTTTGTGGTTGCAGGAATTGACTTGAAGGAGGAGCTCATCTGGATCGCCAAGAACGGACTACAACAACAGCGTTTTGGAATAAGGTAAGCCTAAACACTTGTAGTTTTCATGTTGTAAAAGGTATATTTAGAGAAAGATCACTCCATTTTGTCTTGTTTGTCGCTAGATAGTTTATACTCCTAGGGAGGTCAGTTGTGTCAGCCCAAATGACTTTTTCCGCCACGACACACACCATGGCTATCTGGAAATGGAAAGGCTACGCTAGAAACACTATTACACCAGGAAAAACCCATGCCATGATAGAAAAGAACCACGTGCAATGTAGGTCTAAACCCCGTACAGAAATTACCTACATACAAATTCTAAAAACAAAAAATAAACAATGGCCAGAGCATAACACATAAAAAAATATAAACACAGATTTTCCCCTGGATCCCAAAACCGCGACTACCAGATTGATTTTTCATTATGTTCTTTTCAATGTTACAATACATATATATACATGTTGAAGCATCCATAAACCCCAATCCATTAACCCTGGATTAGAACATAACTGTAGTTCCATTGTCTGGATCTACGAAATACCATGGACCGAAAACCATCACGCTTAAAACCATGCGTGAAATCCATGCACAAAACCATAGGTAGGTTCGCCCACCTAATATAGGTTCCACAACCCAACATGCAATGCCATGCATGAGAAATCTAGTAAGGAAAATACACATGCAAGTCGATACCTCTAATGAAGCCTATTGTAGCTACTTGATCCTGCCTTTCCCTACTTGATTTTTGCTTCCTCTTGCCTTCTTTGCCTTTCTTGCTCCAATGCCAACATTGCTCCAAGAAACTCTAAGTGTCCAAGTGTATGAGAGAGAGAGAGAGAGTAATAAGAGAGCTCTACAACTCAACTAACAAAAGGTTACCAACTGATCCTCAGAAGCCTTTTTATGAATGAGGCCTCTAATTTCTTCATTTTCCATTATTTTCCTTCAATTTCCTCCTCACATGCAACCTTTGACCTTTCACCTCCCTTTTCTCCTAATTTCCATTATTTTCATAAATAAATGTGTCAAAAATGTCATTTTGTCTTTCCAAAGACTTAGTCATTGCCTTTGCCAATTTCCTTACCCATAAACATCCAAATAAACACCCCCTCAGATGTCTTGCCAAACATCCAGCTTGGTATACATGTCCCATCGACTGTGGTTATTGTTTTTAACTTTTATTACATGGAATTTTCACCAGGGTTGTTTCAGTTTACTGGAAGTTGTGCAATTTGTGCATATTTCTAGTGTTTGATACTAGCAGAACTATGTTCAAGCCCAAAATGGGCTAAGCATATGTGAAATGACGGTGGTCGACCAGGAGCTTAATATGCTAGAGTTTCTTGATGAGGAGACTAGCCATCACTCATCGCTAAATATTTCAAGGATTGATTACTTTGTTACCAAGAAAGCATCAAAGGCCGAGGCAATGCAACCATGGTTCCAACTCAAGAAACTAACAACGGGTTACTTCCCACCACCCACAAGCGTTATGCCTTAATTCTTTGCAAACAAGCAAGCCGATGGAGAGAGGGATGATCGGCTGTGGTTTTGTTCCCTTAGAACATGACCATCAGAATACCAATCACCGCCAATCAAATGGGAGTTTGTAATCATGTGGCACGTCAAGACCATTGGTGATGGAACTCTATGGAGAGGAATGCTACCACTAGGATGTTGGCCGCTAGTACCACTAAGAAGTGAGTGCGAGCCAAGGCTGATGATCTAGAAAAAATGTGTCAGATACATATGCCACCACCTACTACCAAGATCCAGCACCCTATTAAACATGTGAACAGGAGAATTCGATGAGGATGGGCTGATCCATCCATGGTTCCAACAATGGAAACCTACTGCTGTGAAACTGCCCACAGTTGAATTTTGTAACTTGTCAACTTTTAGTGGGCAGGCATGTGAAGTAGTGACTACTCCGACGTGGCGTGGAATAGAACCCCCCTAGCATACAAACCCATGGACCCACATTGATGACCTTTTCGTGCCACCAAGGTTTAGTGGAGACCACATGGCACCCTTGGGATGACATGGCTTATTTTTAATAGGCCAAAACTTGTATGGCCATAATCTTTGCACTAAGACTCAAATTGAGATAAATTTTATCACCAGAATGCTCCCAAAGGGTTGATCACCATGGTGGTATCAGTAATTCATTTCCGCAAACTGTTGGGTTGTGTTATATTCTTTCCACGTAGTTAACAGGGGGTTTGAAGGGCACCTGTAACCCCACTTTATGGGGTCTACGACAGTGCCCCGAAAAATTTTGGTTTTGGACCCTAAGTTAGGTTGGGCGGACCCACCTATGATTTTGTGCATGATTTTCGCACATGTTTTTTGGACGCGATGGATTTCGGTCCATGGTATTGGATGCTTCGGCATGTATAAATATGTATTGTAACATTGAAAGGAACATAATGAAAATCAAGCTGGTAGTCCCGGTTTTGGGATCCAGGGGAAAATCTCTGTGTATATGTTTTTATGTGTTATGCCCTTATTTTCTGTGTCTTAGAAATCGTATGGAGGTAATTTCTATATGGGGTTAAAACCTACATCTGGTATCAGAGCTGTTTTGGCTTCAAGGGGACGCCTTTGTTGCTGAGGGGTTTCGCTCGGGCCTGTAGTAGACCCTGTTCAGTGGGAGATCTGCGAGATCGATTCTTTTGGTGGAAGCAGATGGTGAGCAGTGGAAAGATAGAGATCGAGAAATTTAATGGTAAAATTTTTGAGTTGTGGAAACTCAAGATGGAGGATCTGTTGGTGGATAAATATCAGTGGATCGTGGTAGATCTGGGTACTAAACCAACGGGAGTGTCCGATGAAGAATGGAAGAAGTTGGATCGAAAGGCAAAGAGCACAATACAATTGTGTGTCTCAGATTCAGTATTGTTGAATGTATCAGGGGAAGCTACAGTGAAGGCTTTGTGGGACAAGTTAGGGACTTTGTACCAATCTAAGTCTCTAGTGAATAAATTGTTCCTGCGGAAAAATTTATATAACCTGAGGATGAAAGATGGAGACTCGGTGACAGAGCATCTGAACGCATTTAACACTGTGGTAAGTCAATTAGCATCTGTTGATATTAAAATTTCAGATGAAGATAAGTGAATTAGTTTGTTGTGTTCTCTACCAGATTCGTGGGATAGTCTGGTTATTGCAATAGGTAGCAATGCAACTGCCTTGCAGTTTGATGAAATAGTCTCAGCCTTGCTGACGGAGGAGATGAGATAGCAAAATATGGAGAGCTAGAATGGTGATGTCTTGTCTGTACGAGGACGGTCCTAGAACATAAATAAAAATAAGTCATCGAGTGGGAGATCTAAATCTAGAGGGATATCTAAATCTCCAGGAAAACCTGTAACGGTGGTGTGCTGGAAATGAGGAAAGGAAGGCCACTACAAAAGGGACTGTAAATCTAAAGCTCCTGAAAAAGGAAAGGGATCTGATGAGGTTCCTTCTGCAGAGGTGAAAACCACCTCAGATGAAGGTGGGGATGTGTACTTGGCTTCTTCAAGTACACATGTAGATCATGAGGCATGGTTGATTGACTCAGGTGCATCCTTTCACTTCACTCCCCATAGAGAGTGGTTCTGCGAGTATGAGAAATACGATGGTGGTGATGTCTTCTTGGTGGATGACAGGAAGGCTAGAATCGTTGGTCGCAGAAAAGTAAAATTGAAGTTGCAAGGTGGAAGGGTTAGAACACTTCCAGGTGTTCTGCATATTCTTGCATTGGCCAGAAATCTGATTTTTGTAGGCAAGTTGGATGATACAGGTGTAAAAACAATGTTCGAGAAGGATACCTGCAAGATGGTTCGGGGAGCACTGGTATTGATGCAGGGAGTTCGGATTGGAACTCTGTACAAGCTACAAGGTAGCACTGTTGTTGATGGGTGCAACAGTTCCGTGGTTCCTGAAAGTGGAGCAGAAAATCTAGTGGTCTCTGGAGAGAAGATCATGTTGTGGCATCAAAGGCTTGGACATACTAGAGACAAGGGTCTTCGAATACTTCATGGTAAAGGTGTGGTAGAAGGTATGAGTAATAGCTCTCTGGATTTTGATTTCTGTGAAAATTGTGTATACGGGAAGCAAAATCAGGTGAGTTTCCCCTCTGGTAGTAAGAGGGAAAAACAGATATTAGAGCTTGTGCACAGTGATGTGTTTGGACCTCTGAAGGTTCCATCAATGGGTAAGTCTGTGTACTATGTATCATTTATAGATGACTTCTCAAGGAATACATGGATATATTTCCTTAAGAAGAAATCTGAACTCTTTGACAAGTTTAAAGAATTTAAGGCTCTGGTGGAAAACCAGATAGAAAAGAAGATAAAGGTGCTGAGGACAGATAACTGTGGAGAGTTTTGCAGTAAGGAATTTGAAGAATTCTGTAAGAAGTGTGGTATAGCATGGCAGAAGACTACTCCATATACACCTTAGCAAAATGGAGTTGCAGAAAGAATGAATAAGACGTTGATGGAAATGGCAAGAAGCATTCTTAGTGGTGTCGGGTTAGGATAGGAATTATGGGCAGAGGCGGTGGATACTGCATGTTACCTGGTCAACAGGTCACCTTCATCAGTGTTGGAGGATAAGACTCCACAAGAGGTATGGACTGGTAAGAAACCCTCTCTTTCACATCTAAGGTTATTTGGATGTGATGCATATGTACATGTTCCAAAGGAGAAACGAACCAAGTTGGAGAGTAAATCTGAAAAGTGCATCTTTATTGGGTATAAGGATGATTTAAAGGGTTATAAGCTTTGGAACCCAGTCACACTGAAGGTTTTGTACAGCCGAGATGTGGTGTTCAGAGAGGTGAAAGATGTTATTAAACATGAAGTCCAACAAAAGGAACCTGAAAAGATAGAGTTTGAGCTAAAGGAGGAAGAATCAGACTCTACAGTAGAGGAGGAATCGGAAGATGAAGAGCCACAAACTTCGGCTATGAGAAGATCAGTTCAAGAAAGAAGGCAGCCTGAAAGGTATAGTCCATCTGCTTTCTGTTCAAATTTTTCTTTATCTATTGTTGATGATGATCCCAGAACTGTGAAGGAAGTAGTAGATTCAGAGAATGGAAAACTCTAGAAAGAGGCCATGGTTGATGAAATGGCATCTTTGCACAAAAATGAGGCTTGGGATCTGGTGGAGTTGCCAACTGGAAGGAAACCCATTCGTAGCAAATGGTTGTTCAAAAAGAAGACAAATGCAGAAGGAAAAGTGGATAAATACAAAGCTCAGTTGGTAGCAAAAGGTTATTCCCAGGAGTCGGGAATTGATTTTGGTGATATTTTTTCTCCTTTTGCGAAGGTAACTTCTATTAGATTACTTTTATCTATTGTTGTTGCTTTTGATTTTGAGGTAGAACAGATGGATGTGAAGACAGCATTTCTTCATGGGTATTTGGAAGAGGAAATATACATGAAGCAACCTGAAGGCTTTGCAGTGAAGGGTAAGAAAGAACTGGTATGCAAGTTATAGAAGTCTCTGTATGGGTTAAAACAGTCACCAAGGATGTGGTATCAGAAATTTGATACATTTATACAGGGACTTGGCTTCACCAGAAGAAAAGCAAATCATTATGTGTATTTTAAATTAATTGGTGACCGTGTTATTTATCTGGTCTTGTATGTGGATGATATGTTGTTGGTTGGAAATGACAAAGAAATTATCCATGATTTGAAGACCCAATTGTCCTCCAAATTCGACATGAAAAATCTTGGTGCTACAAACAATATTTTGGGCATGGAAATTAAAAGAGATTGGGCAAAGAGGAAGCTCTGGTTAAACCAGAGGAAGTATGTCGAGACAATATTGCAGAGGTTTAATATGCAGGATAGTAAACCGGTGAAGGTTCCTATTACTATAGGTGTGAGGTTATTTGCTGAATAGTGTCCCAAGACACAAGAAGAGGAAGAGGACATGTCCCGTGTTATATGCAAGTGCATTCGGTAGCCTGATGTATGCAATGGTCTGTACTAGACCAGACATTGCACATGTAGTGGGAGTATTGAGCAGGTTTATGTCAAAACCAGGGAAGAAGCACTAGACAGCAGTGAAGCAGGTTTTTATGTATTTGCATGGCGCTAGTGATTATGGTTTGTGCTACCAAGGAAGACCGGGATTGGACAGAGTGTTGGATATTTGTGGCTTTGTTGATGCAGACTGGGTTGGAGATCTGGATCAGAGAAGATCTACAAGTGGGTATGTGTTTAACCTATTTGGAGGTGCAGTCAGTTGGATGAGTAAGAAACAATCTGTAGTGGCACTATCAACTACAGAGGCAAAATACATGGCAGCCACTCATGCAAGCAAGGAAGCAGTTTGGTTGCAGAGATTGTGTTCAAGTATGGGGTTAGTACAGGAAGCTATAAGGATAGACTGTGACAGCCAAAGTGAAATTTTCTTGGCAAAGAACCCTGCATATCATTCAAATACAAAGCACATTGATGTTCGGTATCACTTTGTGATGGATATGATAGAATACAAAAAGGTGTTTCTGGTAAAAGTGGACACTTTGAAGAATATTGCAAATGCATTTACAAAATCTGTGAGCTCTGAGAAGTTCTCTTAGTGTAGAGAGACAATGGGCATTTCAGGGCTGGGAAAATGACTAAGCTCTCTTGTGGCCCCCTGTGGAAAGAAAACAACAAGTGGGAGAATGTTGGTTTGTGTTATATTTTTTCCACGTAGTTAATAGGGGGTTTTGTGCATTATTTTCGGACATGTTTTTTGGACGCGATGGTTTTTGGTCCATGGTATTGAACGCGATGCTTTTCAGTCCATGGTATTGGACGCGATGGTTTTCGGTCCATGGTATTGGATGCTTCAGCATGTATAAATATGTATTGTAACATTGAAAGGAACATAATGAAATGTCAAGCTGGTAGTCCCAGTTTTGGGATCCAGGGGAAAATCTCTGTGTATATGTGTTTTATTTGTTATGCTCTCGCATTGTTTATCTTCTGTGTTTTAGAATTCGTATGCAGGTAATTTCTGTACGGGGTTAAAACCTACACAAAATTTTCAAAAAATGAGGTTTTTGGAAACCCCATCTTCATAACACACCTTGGATATCGAGTCAAACAAATAAGAAACACCTTCCTGAGCCTAAGATTCCTTAAAGGGGGTAAAAGGGAGGTGGTTACAATAAGTTGAAATATTTATTATCCTTAGAGATGTAGAAATTTTCACTATAGTTTAATCTAATTATGAAATGTACTAAAGAAAAATACTTAATCTACTTCTACAATCAAACTTGCGGAAGCTTAATCGATTTTGAGCAAGATAAAACAAAACACATATAACAGAGAATAAGAATCAATCGCACATGAAACATAGAAGAATACTCTGGTGAAATCCTCTGCTAAAAACCATGCTATCTGTATTATCATACAAGTGGAAATATCTCAGGATTACATAAAGTTTTAGCTCTCACAGCTATCCAGCTCTCAGTACAACCCCTCTCATTGCTTGTAGACAAACTAGACAACTCATATGCCTTTCCCTCTGCACTCCAAGCCTCCTATTTCCTTGCAATGTTTTCCCTGGGTGTTACTGCTATAACCTTGTGTGACACTGATCTCACACACTGCTCCAACACACTGTAAAACTGCGCAAATATCAAGGAATGAATTCCTTCTGCATGCAAGAGATTTTCTTATAGGAAAATTCTTGCAACTGATAGTACATTGTCCCTGCCTTTAATCTCAACTGGCTCTTTGTCAGAGCTGACATGCATGAGTTATTTATGAGAGAATATTCAGTTATCTGGAGTACACTAGTTTCATGCATGCATTCATTAACTGACTGAACTCACAATTAGTTCCAAAAATTGTTTGGAACTAATTTAACTGGACTTAACTCAGTTAACTAAGCTAACTAATTACAACTCAAATAAAAATCATCCTTATCTCTTTAATTAAGGGATAACTTCCTCAATCAAAGGGTAAATGGTTGCATGACTTCACAAAGACTTCATGTTTGAATTTCTCCAACTAATTAACTCAAGATCAATTAATTAATTATTTTTCAAATAGCTAGTGAGACTAAATTTGAATTTTAATTCAACGACAAATTAAAATTGGAATATTCTTGTTGCCACATTTCAACACTCCCTCTCAACAAGAAAGGGATTATCTGCCACCTTGATCCTGTCTCTATGGAACTCGAATTTACACTTTGACAATGCCTTAGTCAAAATGTTAGCATCTTGTTCCTTGGTCGAAACATACTGCAACAACATGATCCTCCTCGCCACACAGTCTCTGAGATGATGATATCGAATGTCGATGTGCTTGGACCTGTCATGAAATACTAGATTCTCGGAGAGTTTGATACAACTCTGATTATCACAATAGATCACAGTTGGATCCATCCTCTGATAAAACAAACCAGCTAGAATTTTCTACATCCAAATGGCCTCACATGCTACCTGACTTGTAGCCATGTATTCAGCCTCTATTGAGCTGAGTGCAACTGACATCTATTTCTTGTTGTACCAAGAAACTACAATTGACCCAAGGATGAAAATTCCTCCTGATGTGCTCTTCCGATCTAATGGACTCCCTGCCCAATCTGCATCTGTGAAGCCCTGTAGCTTCACTCCCTCTGTCTGTATGTACCATAATCCATACTAAGATGTTCCTTTGAGGTATCTCAAAATATTCTTAGCAGCCTTACAAAACAACCTGGTAGGCTGAACCATAGCTTGACTCAGTTGGTTCACGGCATAGCACAAAGCTGGTCATTTGTTCACTAAGTACATCAGTGAACCCACAAGTTGCCAATACACAATATCTTCTACTACTTCTCCTAAAGTAGAATCCTCCTTCCTCCAGTTACCTGCTAGAGGAGTCCACATGGGCTTGCACTTCTCCATGTGGAATCTCCTAAGTATCTCATTGGAATACTTTCCTTGAGACAAAAAAAACTCCCCATCCTTCTGCCACACTTCCATGCCAAGGAAGTAGTGCATGAGACCCATGTCTTTCATCTCGAATTCTCTTGCAATGCCCTCCTTTCAAGACATGATCAAGTGATCATCACCTGTCAATATGAGATCATCAACATAAAGAACAATGATCAACTGCTTACCTTCTACGATGATGTGGTACAGGTTCGCATCTGCTTCACTCTTTGTGAAACCCAACTCGGTGAAGTAGTTGTCGATCCTTGTGTACCAAGCACGAGGTGTTTACTTTAGCTCGTACAAAGCTCTCTTGAGTCAGCACACATGTGACTCACAATCGAAGGTCTCAAAACCTTCCAGCTGCTCTATGTACACCTCTTCCTCAATCTTGCCATTGAGGAATGCAGTCTTCACATCCATCTGATGGATCTTCCAACCTATCTATGTTGATAGTGCCAACATCGATCTGATAGATGATTACCTTACTACAGGAGAAAAAGTCTCATCATAGTGGATCCCCTCAAACTGTGAGAAACCACGAGCAACAAATCTTGCCTTATATTTCTCCACACTACCATCAGCAGCTTGCTTTACCTTGTAAAGCCAACGGGAACTCACAACTGACTTGTTCTCCAGTCTTGGAACCACATCCCAAACACTGTTCCAAACTATGGAGTCATACTCCTCCACCATAGCATCAACCCAAATCGGCTATTGCACTACTTCCTCAAAGGAAGATGGCTCGGTCTCAACACATTCCCCAACAAAGGCCATGTATCCATTGTATCTATCAAGTGACCTCCTTTGTCTACGTTGAGAATATGTTTCTCCCACATTCTCTCTTGCATCCAACAACAATCTGTCAACTTCTCTCATGCGCTTCTACCCATCTCTAGAAGACTCTGCTTGAGTGGATGTCTCCACTCCCGGAACCTCTGCATGTGGCTGCTCCGCATCAGTCTGAGTCTCCTCCTCCTTAGGAACCAAAAGTTCCTCCAAAACCTATAGTTGGAGCTCCCTCTCAAGGGAAACTCTCATGGCCTTCTGCTCATCAATCTTAAGATCTCGGCGAACCACTGTTCTCCGACTAGTAGGCAAGTACACCTGATAGTTGTGGGGTGTATCAGTGTACCCCACAAGTATCCCCATCTTAGCTGTCGAATCAAGCTTCTTTCGGGCATCCTTGGTCACATGGAAATATATCGATGAGCCAAAGATCCTAAAGTGACCCACATCTAGTCTCTTCCAGGAGAAAGCTTCCTCTGGTGTCATCATCCCAAGTATGCGATGCGGGCTTCTATTTGTGAATAGACCATTGTGTTGCATGCCTCAGACCACAAATGAAGTGGTAGGCCTTGGTCATGCAGCATCGCTCGAGATGCCCCCACAATTGTTATGTTCTACCTCTCAGACACCCCATTTTTTTGTGGTTTATGAGGTGTCGTCAACTCCCGTTTAATTCCTTCCACTACAGAGAAGTCCTTAACATATTGAGAGACATACTCTCCACCATTATCACTTCTTAAGGCCCTAATCTTCTTTCCTGATTCTTTCTCAACCAAAGCTTTGAACTCACAAAACTTTCAGAAGGTTTGATCCTTCTTCTGTATGAAATAGATCCAGCAATTATGAGAAAAATTATCAATGAAAATCACATACTACCTTTGTTTCGTGGTGGAGGCTATCGAGAATGGTCCACACACATCAGTATGAACTCGCTCCATGATTGCTTCAACTCAACTGTCTCGATCATGAAAGGAATACTTGGTGTAATTTCCCAAGGTGAAACCTTTGCATGTGCCCACTTTCTCAAGTTTACCTTTGGGAAGTTCGGTAGAGATCTGCTGCATTATCTTCAAGGCCCCATGATGCAAGCGACCCAACCACCTATGCCATAACTCGCCAATGTCTTGTCTTTGCACCAATTCTTCTTTTGAACTCAATGAAATACAGTCATCTACCTCTAGCTTATAGAGATTCTTCACTCGAATCCCAATCCTCTTGGTCTAACCCGTGGCTATGTGTCTCAGGAATGCCTTTCCTTTACTAAAGACTACATCATAGCCTTTGTCTTCCAACATTGTGACCGATACCAAGTTCTTCTTCAGTCCAGGCACATACTTTACATCAGTCAGGCTGAGAGGAGTTCCATGCTCCCTCTGAAAAACAACCGTGCCTTCACCTCAAACATGGTACTTTCCATCATCGCCCATCTCTATGTGCATCTTGAGGTATTTCTCCTCCAAGGTACTGAATAAACTCTTATCGTCGGTCATATGGAATGAGGCTCCACTACCCAGATATCAAACACAACCCACCATCGATGAAACCATGAATGTAATGAGGGTAAAATCCAATTCGAACTGAGAGGCCAGTGCCTCACCTTCTGATCCTTTGGAGGATCCCTTCTTGGGTTTCCTCAATGGACAATTAGTTGCATAATGGCTCACCTCATGACAATTAAAGCATCTCATATTAGATTTGTCAATCTTCTTCCCACCATGAGAAGAACTCGATTTGGAATGGGAAGCCTTCCCTTTCCCTTTCCTTGCCTTACTTCCTAAGGCTAGATTTTCTTCATCATCATGCTTAGATGAAGAACCATCTTTGGTGCTCCTCCTGATCTCCTCTTGCATCAGATCCAACCATAGTCATTCCCAATCCGGCAGTTTCTCTCTTCCATTCACTGAGTCCTGGTAGCTATGCCAGCTCTTAGGAAGACTGAGGAGAGCAAGACTCACCATATCATCATCGGTTGTCGTTATTCCCACACTTCCAAGCTCATCTCTGTAGGTGGTGAGCTTGTTCAAATATGTAGAAATAGTGTCGCCCTTTTCACACTTGATTTTTTCGAAACTTGTCCTTGAGCACCAGTTTCCTCTGGTCACTACTGTTCTGATATAGGTCCTTCAATGTCTTCCACATTGAAAATAGAGTCTCCTTCCCATGGAGACTCGAGAAAATATGGTCTCGAACTCCCTCCAAAAGAATCCTCCTCGCCTTCGCCACACACTTCTTCCATTCCGTCAATTCTTGTGCATTAGCTACAGCTGGCTTGGGGATTTCTTGATCAATGAAATCCTTCAAACCATTGTCTTCTAATACCGGTTCCATGCGATCCTTCCATGCTATGTAATTAGAGTTTTCGTCTAGTGCATACTCGAGTCTCAAGCCATTGAACGCCATTGGTGAACTTTGAGGTGTGATAAGAATTCAATTTTGTACCTGCAATCAAGAACTTTAAACTTTGAATTTGTTCCCTTCTCAGTATGTTGTTCATAGCTTTGATCACCTTTGCTCCGATACCATGTAGAAATTCTCACTGTAGATTAATCTGATTATGCAATGTACTAAAGCAAAATACTTAATCTACTTCTACAATCAAACTTGCGGAAGCTTAATCGATTTTGAGCAAGATCAAACAAAACACATATAACAGAGAAGAAGAACCAATCACACATGAAACACAGAAGAATACTCTGGGGAAAGCCTCAGCTAAAAACCCTCGCTATCTGTATTATCATATAAGTGGAAATATCTCAGGATTACACAAAGCTTTAGCTCTCACAGGTATCCAACTCTCAGTACAATCCCTCTCACTGCTCATAGACAGACTAGAAAACTCATATGCCTTTCCCTCTGCACTCCAAGCCTATTATTTCCTTGCGCTATTTTCCCTAGGTGTTCCTGTTGTAACCTTATGTGACACTGATCTCACACACTGCTCCAACACATTGTAAGACTATGCAAATCTCAAGGAATGAATTCCTTATGCATGCAAGAGATTTTCTTATAGGAAAATTCTTGCAACTGATAGTACATTGTCCATGCCTTTAATATCAACTAGGTCTTTGTCTGAACTGACATGCATGATTTATTTATGATAGAATATTCAATTATCTCGAATACACTAGTTTCATGCATGCATGCATTAACTGACTGAACTCACAATTAGCTCCACAAACTGTTTGGAACTAATTTAACTGGGCTTAACTAAGTTAACTGAATTAACTAATTACAACTCAAATACAACTCATCCTTATCTCTTTAATTAAGGGATAACTTCCTCAATCAAAGGGATAATTGTTGCATGACTTCACAAAGACTTCATGTTTGAATTTCTCCAACTAATTAACTCAATATGAATTAGCTAATTATTTTTCAAACAACTGGTGAGACTAAATTTGAATTTTAATTCAAGGACAAATTAAAATTGGAATATTCTTGTTGCCACATTTCAACAAGAGAAACATGTAAGTCACCCCCTCAAATTAATAAATAGGCAACCCAGGTAGGGTTGGTTTATTGAGTGTTTTATTGTGTAAAGGTTCTTGAAGCATCAATTGAAGTGCACGTGTTGTATATTAATAAAATGTAGTTCATATTTATTATATATTTGTTTATAGTTGTTTCATATTTGTACATTACTTCTCTACATTATGTGTGTTTGCTTGGTTAATATTTATATGTTTATTATATGATAGTTTTAAAGTGGTCATGTTCTTGCCAATTGAGGTGTGTTCTTGTCAATTGAGTTTAGCCTAGGTGGTTGGGAGGGATCGCGATGATGCTCCTAAACCAGGTTCAAGTCTAGTTGACATGTTTATTACCCTTAATGAAATATGTAAATAACCTCCTTCAATTAATAAATAGCCAGCCTATAAAGGGTTGGTTTATTGAGGGTTTTATGGTGTAAAGGTTCTTCAAGCATCATTTGATGTGCATGTGTTATATATTAATCAAATTTAGTTATTCATATTTGCTATATAGTTACATTATATATGGCCTTATATGAATCTATTTCAAGGTCATTTTCTTGTTAATTGAGTTTAGCTTAGGTGGTTGGGAGGAATTATTGTGATCCTCCACACATAGGTTCAAAAAATTTCCTTGTCTGTGGTAATATTAAAAAAGATTAATCGTATGGGAGATTTGTAATTCCTTAACATTACATTTTTAAATAATAAATTGATAATGGTAATTGAAAGTAAATTTCTTCCTAATTTTTAGTATGAGGATGATGTTTTTACAGTCTAATGGAATTTTAAATAATATTGATATTACAACATAATATGAAGGAGACGTGTAACTTATTCCCACTCGACATATATATATATATATATATATATATATATATATATATATATATATATAATTAAAATATTTCAATGTCCATGTTAAGTAATATAATATTATATCAACTTTATCTTTAAAAGAATTGAATGTAAGAAATATTTTAATCTCTATTTTTGAATAATAGTAGTTTAAGGAGGTGACATTTTTTCCCGAAAAGAAATAGAAATTTTAGTGTGATTTTGACAAAATCTAATGGATGTTTTTGGAAATTAGGGTTACAGTTGTCAAGCTTCAAGATTTTGGATGCCCAAGGGTTCTTGAAATCATTTTCACCATCAAAAAAAGATTCAAAGACTCCCGTACGCAGATTTCTTGAAACAAATCTCGCCATATTCCAACAAGAAATTTGTAATCTGAGCGAAATTGTCGTCTCGTTAAACAACACCTATTTGAATATCTATGTTAACTAACATATATTTCGATGTCAATTTTAAATATATTTATATAGATTGAATCCAAAAAAAAGAGCTTAATGTTGACCATGATATAGAGAGAGAAAACATGTCAATGCTAGATTTTAAATAAAATATTTGAAGATCCACATTAGTTAATATATTTCAATATCAACTTCCCATATACTTTATAAGAGATCGAAAATTGAAAAAATATTTTCATATTAACTAGGATAACTTCCTATTTTTATCCAAATAAAACATTTGATATACAAATTAAGCTCTAGAGAGAGAGATCTCACTGATATATTTTTTCCATTTTTCAACATGAGAGAAGACATGTATTTTAAAATACACTAATAACATAAAAAGAATTTAATGTGGACAATGTGGCTCATAAATAAAATATTTTAATGTTCATATTTAATAATACATTTCAATGTTTAATATGTATAAATATTTAACACAATTATAAATAAATAAAAATCTTGAAACATTTTATTGTCTTGTTGTTCAAAATGGAGATGTGTAATTCTTTCATTGGTCGCCACACACAGAGACACAAAAAATGTAAACTTTGAAACAGGAACTATAAACTCAAAACAGGAACTCTAGCCAAAAAAACATGAAAACCAGTGCTAAAAACGAAAAGTGTGTATACTGGAATGATGTTTTGATGCAGGAGCATCCAGCTAAGGGCACCATGACCGGGTGTTTGGTCTCAGCCAAGGAGGAGAGGTTCATCATCATTTGATTTCATTTATGTTTGTTGGTTCAAACAGTGTTAGGGACAACATAGCTAGGTGAAGGTGGTTACAGCCATAATGTTGTCTTTTTCTTTTCTTTATTTTACAGATGTTTACTTTTAAAGAAAAAAAAAACAAAAAGATATATATCATCTATATATTCCACAGAACGAGAAAACTCAAACAACAAAATAGTTATCAACTGTGTAACTGAAGAAACAACTGCAAACAGTTTGAATAACTGTAGTGTAACAATACAAAACAAATGTACCACATTGTGGAAGGGGTTCGACATTCCAGCACAGAAAAGTAATACAAAGAGAAACACTTTCATTTTTGAATCCATCTATTTGAGACTTGTTGTTTTTATCTAATTATTATCATCTGTAACAAGTAGACAAACTGTATATTTTTATTTTACCAGGAATCCTTCCAGACAAGCAGTGACGAAGTTCCAGAAACCAAGTGACAAGCAGAGACATAATTTCAAAAATCGAACAACAGGCAGAGACATAATTTCAAAAATTAAACGACAGGCAGAGACACAATATCAACACGAAACTGAGCAGGTGGTTCTAGCCGCATTAACAATTCCAGAAATACGAGAAAAAGCAACATCCGTAGCAGCTAACAAATTAAATACAACCACAGTGAAATGCATTCACAAGAAAGGTAACCCTGTAACTTGAAACTTCTTTTTCATTCGTCATTAAAAAAATTTCAATGTCAAGACCAGCATATGAAATATATAATTACAGAGTAATCAAGTCCAGTAAACCCTAAGGCTGAACAAACCCTCCTTTGGGAGAAAGACAGTGAACGAGGGTTAGGTTTATAACCCTGAACAGTTACAGTCCATTGAAGAACAAACGAGATCATATACAACTGGGCCCGAAGGCCATTTAGCCATCAACCAAAAGACGAGACAACAGAGACCCAGTTCCTAACCTATTGACCAGCTACACCAAGGAAGAAATTGACTTGGGAAACCCTCAAACCAAACAAATTACAACAGGGAATTACCCTACCGGTTCCGTTTGGGGGAAGGGCCGAGTAGTAGTCCAACTAGGAGTGTTCCAACCTGCACAGAGACCATGGCAAAGTATTAGCATTAACAAATAGAAGGACTAAAGGAACGAATGGCGAAAAGAAGAGACCCCAAGAGAACTTACCAGCATATTAGAAAGCACTGGATGAATGAACCCACATTTGGGTCGCGGCCACTGAAGGGAAGCCTACTCACGAGGAGCAACAATTGTTAGCTATTAACAAAAACTGAGGAAATAGAACTTAGCAGGGAAGGAGTCGTTATCTTGCCATAGCTGAACAATGCAGAGGAAAGGGTCCTTCATGGACGCAACCTGCATTCACAAATACATTGCAGACAAGTCAAACAAATAAATAATCATACAGGCAGCTAGAAAATATCATTGAAGCAATTCAGCAGAACGCGTTAAGGGATGGAAGGAGAAACAGTGACCACCGGAAGAGCACCAGACCACTGAGAAAACAGAGAAACCCTCGCGTAAAATCAATGAAGCCTAACAACTTAATGACATGGCCGAACTAACCAGATAGCCAAGACAAATAATAAGCAGAGTTATCCAACCAACCAACAGAGAAACCCATAGTCAGGCGTGGACAGAGCATCGGGGTCGAATTCGTTACTGTCACCAACAAAACCGGCAGATGGAGCTCTCACCATTAAACAATGCAGAATGAAAATTCCGGAGTGAATGAAGTGGGGGTTAGGGTTTAGTCCAAGAGCAGGAAGGAAACCTGAGGCCAGGATAGTTGTCCTCTCAACGTACAAATAAATCAATACAGCCATCAATACACACACAAAAAATATGTGCTAACCCTTTTGATTAACAGTTAATCAAATTATGTTGATTTAATCATTTGTATTAATCATTGTTGATTAGTGTTGAACCTTAAGTCACGGGCTGGTCCCATCATATTGTGGTATCAAAGCAGGATTTAGAGTTTCCCTGAGAAATGGAGGTTGGAAGACAAGGTTGTGGAAGAGGTGCTCGGAGAGCAACAGAGGAAGGACTGCGGGAGGAAATCAAGATCCTTACTGCCCGTTTGGAGGCAGTTGAAGCAGGAAGGAGAAGGGATCCAGAGGTAGGAGATGATAGTGAAGAAGAAGCCATAGTTACAACAGATGGATCGGATGAAGAAGGACCGGAAATGAGATTGTTGAGGTCGGTCCTATTGGCTAGTAGCAAGCCTAAACCAGAAATTCCAAATTATGACGGAAAGTTGTCCACAGAAGTTCTATTGGACTGGCTCAGCGAATTGGACAAATATTTCGAGTGTGAAGAGGTCAGTGAAGATCAGAGAGTTAAGTTCGCTGCAACAAAGCTGAAAGGACACGCAGCCTTGTGGTGGGACAATGTCCAAGCAAAAAGAAGAAGGATGAACAAGTTTCCAATAAAGAAATGGCCAAGGATGGTGGCCAAGTTAAATGGAAGACTTTTTCCCAAATATTACCAGATTTCACTGCATCGGCAAGTGCATAATTTGAGGCAAAAAGGGATGACAGTGAGAGAGTATACTGAAGAATTCTATCGGGTAAATTTAAGAGCTGGTTATATAGAAGACACCCCGGAAAAAACAACAAGGTATGTAAATGGTCTGAGATTGGAAATATTGGATGAAATCAGCATTCTTTCCCTGAAAAATATAGAGGAAACCTACCAAAGTGCCATGAAGGCAGAGGAGAAGATCACCAAAAAACAAAATGCTAAGAGAGGACGGGGAACCGACAAAGGAAGAGGACAGTCCTATGGCAAAGGACGAACTACCAGAAATAGTGAATAGGGAAGCAGTTCCAAAACTTCTGGGACAGTAGAAAAAGGAGACAGCACTAGAGGTGGAAGGCCATATCAACGAGGAAGAGGAAATGGCTGAGGCAGAGGAGCTAACTATCAGTGCTACAGGTGCCACAAGTGGGGGCACAGGTCTTTCAAATGTCCTAAAGCGGAACAAGCTGGTCAAAGAGGAGCGTTTGTTGCACAGCCAGAGGAAGCAGAGGCACCACCTCAGGAAGTGGAGAATGTGCCAGAAACAGGGGAAGCCTTAGTTCTGAATAAAGTGTTGTTAAAACCAGCCAAGGAGACAGCTAAACAAACTCAAAGGAAGGAATTATTCCGGACAGTTTGTAAGTCGTACAAAAAATGTTGTAAGTTGATTATCGATAGTGGGAGCACGAATAATCTAGTTGCCACAGAGATGGTAGAGAAGTTGGGTTTGAAACGGATGAAGCACCCCACTCCCTACAAGGTATCGTGGTTGCAGAAAAGCCATCAGTTGTTGGTTGACGAACAGTGTGAAGTTGAGTTCCAAATCGACAAGTATAAGGACAAGGTTATTTGTGATATTATGCCAATGGACATATGTCATATACTACTAGGAAGGCCATGGCAGTATGACCGGAAGGTAGTGCATGATGGGAAGACAAACTGTTCCAAGTTTTTCAAACATGGGATCAAGCACACACTTGTGCCCATCAAGGAGGAGGAGACAACAGAAACAAGAGGGACGAGAGTGTTACTAATGGGTGGAAAACAGTTTTTGAAGCAGATTGAAGATAGTGAAGTGAACTATGTTGTTGTGAGAAGGGAAAAAACAGTGTTGTTACACACAGAAGTGTCTGATTTACTTGCAGAAATTCAGAAAATGTTGCAGGAATTCAGCGATATAGTAGTGGATGATTTACCAGATAAATTGCCTCCTAAGAGAAGTATAAGTCATCATATTGACTTTATACCTGGAGCAAGTCTACCGAACAAGGTAGCATACCGGATGAGCCCCAAAACAGAAAATAGGTGCAGGAATTGTTGGATAAAGGACTGATAAGGTAGAGTTTGAGCCCCTACGCAGTTCCAACAGTTATCGCTCCCAAGAAAGGATGAGAATGGCGAATGTGCACAGATTCGAGGGCCATCAACAAGATTACCATCAGGTACAGATTTCCACTGCCACAGATGGACGATATGATGGACTGCCTAAGCGGGGTAGCATACTTCTCGAAGATTGATCTGAAGAGTGGTTACCATCAGATTCGAATTAGGGAAGGGGATGAGTGGAAGACAGCCTTCAAGACCAATGAAGGGTTGTATGAGTGGCTAGTAATGCCATTCGGATTAAGTAATGCCCCTAGTACCTTTATGCAACTGATGAAAGAAATGATGAAAGAGTTCACTGGAAAGTTTGTAATAGTATATCTTGATGATATATTAATTTTCAGCAAGACTAAGGAGGAACACTTTCGACATGTTCGAATTGTGCTGGAAAAATTGCAGCAAAATAAGCTGCTAATAAATCTGAAAAAAAAAAAAAAAAATGTACTTTTCTTCAAAGAGAACTGGTTTATCTAGGTTTTATGATTGCAGAGAATGAGTTGAAGATGGACCTAGAGAAGATTCCAGCAATCGTTAGTTGGCCATCCCCAAAAACTCTGTAGTTTTCATGGGTTGGCAAGTTTTTACCGTAAATTTATAAGAAATTTCAGTGAAATCTGCGCACCTATGTTGGACACTATAAAAAAGGCAAGTCAGCCTTTTCGTTGGACCGAGGCAGTAGAGAAGAGCTTTTAGCTACTGAAGAAGAAGATCACAGAACGACTGATCCTGAGATTTCCAGATTTTAAAAAGCTTTTTCAAGTTCGTTGTGATGCAAGCGGTATGGCCATTGGAGTTGTACTTAGCCAAGAAGACAAACCTGTTATGTTTTTTAGCAAGAAGTCGAATGAGAGCGGGCAGAAGTATTCATCCTACAACAAAGAATTCTATGTTTTCATCCAAGCACTGAAGCATTGGAGACACTATCTGCTGGGAAGTGAGTTTGTTTTATTTTCTTATAATTTTGTGCTGCAATACGTGATGCAACAGCATAAGCTGAATCACAAGCATGCTAAGTGGGTTGAATATTTACAGAGTTTCACCTTTGTGTTGAAACACATTAGCAGGTAGGCCAACAAGGTGGCAGATGCGTTGAGAAAAAGAGCCTTGCTCTTGTAGGAGAGTATGATACAAGTGCTGGGCTTTGAGCATTTGAAAGACTTGTATCAGACCGACGCGGATTTCAAAGAGGCTTATGAAGCCTATCAGAATCCTTTGCTGAGAAACAATAGCCCATAGCTGGACTATAATTTGCAGGAGAAGCTATTGTTTAGATGGGGACAGTTATGCATTCCCAATTGTTCGATAAGAGAGAATATCATTCGGGAGAAGCATAATGGAGGTCTAGCCAGACATTTCGGCATAGACAAAACATTAGATCAACTCAGCCATTTTTATTATTGGCTAAGAATGCGAAGGGATGTGTAGAGATTGTGACCAGATGTAAAGTGTGTCAATTGGCGAAAGGACACAGTCAGAATACAGGAATCTACACACCATTTCCCATTTCGAGTAGACCGTGGGACTTAGTTAGTTTGGAATTCGTCTTGGGTCTATCAAGGATGCAGTGGGGTTATGATTCGGCGATGGTAATAGTAGACCGGTTCTCAAAAATGGCACATTTCATCCTTTGTAAAAAAACCAGCGATGTCACTCACGTGGCCCACTTATTTTTCACAGAGATCATCAGGCTACACGGCCTACCTAAGTCCATTCTTTCCAACAGGGACGTGAAGTTTACAGGGCACTTCTGGCATACCTTGTGGAAAAAGATGGATACACAGTTAAGTTTCAGCTCTGCTTATCACCCGCAGACCGACGGGAAAACAGAGGTGGTAAACAAGAGCTTGGGGAACTTGCTACGAAGTTTGAACGGGGAAAATTCATGAATGTGGGATCGTGTACTTGCCCAGGTGGAGTTCGCTTACAATGACTCACCCAATTGCAACACGGGTTACAGTCCTTTTCAAATCTTATATGGCATGCATCCTCGCGGAGTGCATGAGTTACAAGATCTAGGACAATAGGAAAGACGGAGTGCTGATGGAGAAGATTTTGCCAAAGCAATGAATGATCTACACGAGCAGGTAAAAATGAAGTTGTAGGACAACAGTCAAAAGTATAAGCAACAGGCAGATCTGAAACGGCGAGAGGTACAGTTTAATGTGGGGGATGAAGTCCTCACGCATTTTCTCAAGGAATGTTTTCCTAGGGGTGCATACAACAAACTAAATACAAGAAGATTGGCCCCTGCAAAATTCTCCAAAAATTTTCAGCCAAAGCTTATGAAGTTACAGCTACCAACAGGAATAGGCATCTCGCCCATCTTCAATGTGGCAGACTTTTTTCCATATGCTGCCAGTCCGGAGGAAGACAGTACAGCACAGCCTGCACAGGACACACAGGAAGGGAGTGAGACTTGGATGAGATAGATGCCTTCAGCTCAGCCCCTTAAGATCGAGAGAATCCTCGACACTCAGGTGGCCAGGCGAACTCGGAAGAAGGAATACCTACAATATCTGGTCAAGTGGAAGAACCGTCCCATTGAGGACAATTCATGGCTTAACGCCAGACAGATACAACAGGCAGGCTATTCAGGCAAGAAGCTCATGGACGGGAGTCATGAATCTTTCTTACCCCGAGAGCCTAATGCAAGAGCATCTAGCTAAGGGCACCATGACTGGGTGTTTGGTCTCAGCCAAGGAGGAGAGGTTCATCATCATTTTATTTCATTTATGTTTGTTGGTTCAAACAGTGTTAGGAACTTTTTTTTTTTATTTCATTATTAGTTAATGGATATTTAGGGACAGCACAGCTAGGTGAAGGTGGTTACAGCCACATTGTTGTCTTTTCTTTTCTTTATTTTACAGTTGTTTACTTTTAAAGAAAAACAAAAAGATATATATCATCTATGTATTCCACATAACGAGAAAACTCAAACAGCAAAATAGTTATCAACTGTGTAACTGAAGAAACAACTGCAAACAGTTTGAATAACTGTATTGTAACAATACAAAACAAATGTACCACATTGTGGAAGGGGTTCAAAATTCCAGCACAGAAAAGTAATACAAAGAGAAACACTTTCATTTTTGAATCCATCTATTTGAGACTTGTTGTTTTTATCTAATTACTATCATATGTAACAAATAGACAAACTGTATATTTTTATTTTACCAGAAATCCTTCCAGACAAGCAGTGACGAAGTTCCAGAAACCAAGTGACAAGTAGAGACATAGTTTCAAAAATCGAACGACAGGCAGAGACACAATATCAACGCGAAACTGAGCAAGTGGTTCCAACCGCATTAACAATTCCAGAAATACGAGAACAAGCAACAGTCGTAGCAGCTAACAAATTAAATACAACCACAGTGAAATGCATTCACAAGAAAGGTAACCCTGTAACTTGAAACTTCTTTTTCATTCGTCATCAGCATATGAAATATATAATTACATAGTAATCAAGTCCAGTAAAAACTAAGGCTGAACAAACCCTCCTCCGGGAGAAAGATAGTGAACGAGGGTTATGGCTATAACCCTGAATAGTTATAGTCCATTGAAGAACAAACGAGATCATATACAACTGGGCCCGAAGGCCATTTTGCCATCAACCAAAAGACAAGACAACAGAGACCCAGTTCCTGGCCTATTGACCGACTACACCAAGGAATAAATTGACTTGGGAAACCCTCAAACCAAACAAATTGCAACAAGGAACAACCCTACCAGTTTTGTTTGGAGGAAGGGCCGAGTAGTAGTCCAACTAGGAGTGTTCCAACCTGCACAGAGACCATGGCAAAGTATTAGCATTAACAAACATAAGGACTAAAGGAACGAACGATGAAAAGAAGATGCCCCAAGAGAACTTACCAGCATATTAGAAAGCACTGGATGAATGAACCCACATTTGGGTCACGGCCACTGAAGGGAAGCCTACTCATGAGGAGCAACAATTGTTAGCTCTTAAGAAAAACTGAGGAAATAGAACTTAGCAGGGAAGGAGCCATTACCTTGCCAGAGCCGAACGACGCAGAGGAAAGGGTCCTTTGTGGCCGCAACCTGCATTCACAAATACATTTCAGACAAGTCAAACGAAGAAATAATCATACAAACAACTAGAAAATATCATTGAAGTAATTCAGCAGATCGCCTTAAGGAACGGAAGGAGAAACAGTGACCACCGGAAGAGCACTAGACCACTGAGAAAACAGAGAAACCCTCACGAAAAATCAACGAAGCCAACAACTTAATGACAAAGCCGAACTAACCAGATATCCAAGACAAATACTAAGCAGAGTTATCCATCCAACCAACAGAGAAATAGTCGGGCATGGACAGAGCATCGGGTTCGAATTTGTTACTATCACCAACAAAACTGGCGGACGGAGCTCTCACCATTGAACAATGCATAAGGAAAATGTCAGAGTGAATGAAGTGGGGGTTAGGGTTTAGTCCAAGAGCAGGAAGGAAACTCGAGGCCAGGATAGTTGTCCTCTCAACGTACAAATAAATCAATACAGCCATCAATACACCCAAAAAAATCTACGCTAACCCTTTTGATAAATAGTTAATCAAATTACGTTGATTTAATCATTTGTATTAATCATTGTTGATTAGTGTTGAACCTTAAGTCACGGGCTGGTCCCATCATGTTTTTTTTAGGGTTAATTTTCAACATATTTAAAAAATGGCAATAAAACCAAATTTTTCTGTGCAAAAAACAGTGGTTTTTGAGGAAAAAACACACTAATGTTTTTGGTAGACTAACATTTTTTTCCCAAGTATAATTTCAAAACTTTTTAGTAATGATGATAAAGATAAAATAATGGGATCCGAAACACATTAAAATTCCATTAGTTTTCATCCATGTTGTTAAACATATAATAACATGACACTAAAGATCGCTAAAATTCTAATTTTTTTCAACCATAACATTGAAGATAAAAAGAAATTGGAAAATTTTCAACCATAGAATTAAAAAACTCTAAGTTTTCAACACATTTAAACCATGACATTATGAAAATTTTACATGAATAAATTAATGAAAATGTCAATACTTAAACATTGAATGAAACATAAATTATATCTCTAAGTTATTGTTGCATTGTAGATATTCGAAACAATAAAAATCATCATAATTAAAACATATAATCCAACAAACTTAAAAATGACTCATAACTTCATTTAACACCATATGGTAATCAAAATTTTTATTTCAAGATATGATGCAAACATCAGCTATATAAATTGTCTTAGACAATTATTCAAAACCACTCATATTTTCTTGCACACCATCAGAATTCACATATTCAAATGAATGAATAGATGCAAATGAAGATGTTCCATATTCTTCTCTTTTATCAACTAGTGCCCCATCTGAGTCCACATGCATGCCCACCATTTCGGGTTTCAAAATTCTTCTAGATCTACAACTGGTTTCAGCAAACTCCCATCTCAACATTGTTTCTTCTAGTAACAGCCTCTTTAGAATATCTATCGTCTTGAAGCGAAGATTTCCTCTCTTTGTTAAATTGAAATTCATAAACAAGTATGTCAACACCCTCCAATTTTAAGAGGTATGTGCAGTGATGATTAAAATTTGTACCCTTTATTTTTCACTTTCCACCAATTTTTTTATCAACTACCATCTCTAGCTTTTACACGCCATTGAATGGGTGTGTATTTGTGGCATACCAATGTACCTCAACACATACAACAACTTCATTTTCTGTAATGACCTTTATAACCTTAGCAACCCAAAATGGATAGCCATTGGGATCTCCATCTGCTAGCACTGCGATCATGCAATCCTCCTTAATATCTTGTATTGAACCCCTATAAAGGTCTTCCATGGCTTCACATTGTGTACGAGATCTTCTGAAACCAATATACATTTCTCTTTCCTCTACCTGTGAAGATTTAATAATACCTTGAGATTGTTGTTCTTCAACAATGTTTCTTTCCTCGTGTTCATTCGACACATTTTGTGGCCAAATAACTGGAGTTTTCAAATGTATATCTTTTGTTGTTCTTGAAATGATCACTTTGATTATTGAAAAAGGATTCCCACCAAACTAGATCAGCAATATCAAAGTACTCATATGTATATATTATTGGAAATACTGAGAGGGGGTTGAATCAGTACTTCTTTTCAATTTTTATTTTTACCTGTTAGATCACTTATATTTAGAACACAAAATTAGCAATGATAGGAATAAATGATTTTATTAATTGAATCAAGTACAAATGAATGAGTATGATAATTTTTTCCAAGCTCCAACTTGGACTTTAGTGAGGCTCCGACCTCTAGGGATTCGACCATATCTTAGCCAAGGCTCCAACCTTGAGTTTAGGAGCACCAACTCCAAGGACACCAATCCTATATATTTGATTTGTCAATATATGTTTGGCTGTACTTCACGGCTACCAAAGTCTTCTTCACCGAGCCCTATCAATCTTCAGCTATCCCCTCACTTAATCGTCACATCACATCATTAATGACAACCTTGTCAATTAGAAGGTATCGCCACTACACTTCATCGTACCCAAGCAATTTATTCAAGTCACCTCATGATGTCTTCAGTGCATCATGGTCTCCAAGGATCTCCACAAATATTCAAAGTCAGCTCCAAGGGCAAGGATGTATACTCTAAGACTTCTCTATAAGAGTCTTCACAATCAATCCTTTTTCAAGAGTACTTCAAACTGGTTCAAAAGATGTTATCCAAACAAGGTTGCAAAAAATTGTGCCTCCAACTCAAATCTGTCCAACGGTCTTCTCAAAGAGTTTATTCTAAGCTTGCTTGACTATCACAATGTATCTTCACACTGCACAGTCACCTTATAAAAAGGCTTCCTTCTAAATCTCTTTATCAAATATGTCTGCAAGATGTAATTGTGCACTACTCCAGATCTACTCAAAAGTTCCTTTTGAATCTGCTTCAAAAGTCTCTTCTGTCCAGAACGCTTTCTTCACTAAGACTGCTTTAAATGATAGTCTCAAGGTCTTCAATAATGTTTCAAAGAAATTGTTTCAATGCCTTCAACAGGTATGTTCCATTGTTATGCAATGTATAGACTAGAATTCTTCCTTCAGTGTATATCCAATCAAGTTCACAAGTATATTCTCTTGAAACAAGTCTTGTAAGAGTATGATGCTCTTTAAATCTGCAAGATTATGATTATAACACAAAAATGTCGCAAAGATATACAATATTGAAGTCACCGAGAGATACAGGTTTGGAAGGTATCCACAAATTTAGGTTTGCAATTCACTCAATCTAGAAAATATCCACCACAGGTTCGAACCTTTGTTGTCACTGGTATCATCATAGCTTTGGCTCACTCCACAAATTATTTGTTGTAGAGAATATCATTGTCCAAAAGATATAATACAGGTCTTCTTATTCAAAAAAACTTCGTTGGTCCCAAAAATTGCAGGTTCAATGCTCTCTTTTTTTTACTCATGAGTTGAATGATAATATTCAAGTTTTTCTCACTTAACCTTTTGCAATCCGAGCTACTGTACTTCTTCTATAATATTAACCGAAATATTGTTTTTGAAATGAAGTCTGAAGCCCTTATAAATAGTTATTTTGTGAGATCAAATGAAGAGACGCGTTACTGTAATTTGGCCGACATAAATTGGCTTAACACAGGTCGGCTCACTGTCAGAATTATACCATTAACTTGTAAAATTAATAACTTTTAAACCACTTAGATTTTTGGGTTGAGTAATAGCTCGTTGGAAAGGAAAATTTATGTTCTTAAAGATGTTGTAGGTGTCATAAACGAATTTTGCCTCTAAGGCAGAAAAAAATATTTTTTAATGTGACTGATTATTTATTAGTGCAAAAAAGGAGGTGGGACAGAATGCCTTTGAGTGTTGGGATTCTTCATGGTTGGACTTTTTCATTGATTGTCTTCATAATCATGTACTTTCATTCTTCTTCATAGAGTCACCATCATCGTGTCCTTGATTTCCTTCTTCATCACCTTGTCTTCTTCAACATATGGTCACCATCATTATGTAGTGTTCATTATTAGGATCACTGGAGGTAAGGACATCAAGCTTCACATCATTGGAGGTTTGTCATCAAATCATCAGAGGTGGGACATGTCATCGTGTGTATTTATTCTATGCCTTCATCAAGTACAGTGATATGGTAGTCTTTCATTATGATCAAGATACAAGATTGACACTTCATTTGTGTCTTGACAACTTAAACAAGATTTGTAGTCCTCCTGGCATCTTCAAGAATATTTGTCATCCCAGTCACTTCCATATCAACTATTGACGTCAATGACAACCTAGATTAACATATCTAATACATTTTTAAATTTCTTCCATACAGTCAAAATAATTTATATCTTTATTCTACCTGCGTGCATTATGAACTTCAGCAACTAAATGTAATAACAATATTTTTGGTGCAAATATTGGATGATCTAGAATGAACTTCAAAAATGCCAAACCTGATGATGGCACCCATTCTGTAGTAGTTGAATACTTCTTTCCCCATATTAGTGTTTTCCCATCAATTTTTTTTATATGAAATTGATGTTGGAAGCTAATGTCATTAAGTTGTTCAATGCATCTCTTCACCATGCAATCTCATAATAAATCTTTTCATGTCAACAGTTTCTTCCAACACAACAAAAATAGGCTCTCGCATGTATAATTTCTTAATACATTCAATTAATGATGGCAAGCTCCCAACATCCTTCCCCCTCAATGTGACTAAGAAATGACTGAACATTTGATCAATATGGTCATGAGTGTGCCCAACAAGAAGGAAACCAACCTTTACCTTTTGAAAAATTATCAATTCAACAAGCATGTTTAGATATCCAAAAACAATCTGATTTTTGTTTTCACGACAAATGTTGTCCAATTGCAGATACAAAACTTCAGGATGATTACCAGACCAATGAGAAATCACATCATGAATTATGGTTATTGTCAAATTTACATCATTATGAATATTTGGAGTTGTGAAGTATTCGCTTGGAAACATTTTCCCATTGAAGACCATACAACCAACCAAGTGATACTGAATAAAATTTTCCTCCTGTAAATTTTTGGGTGTGCGAACAAAATGTGGTAGAAGTGTTTTCTTCTAGTCCATACCATCAATTATCAAACCCAAATATTTATTTGGATTATCATAACACTTCTTTTGATGCTTGTACAACTTTTTCCTTTCACTTGTTTGTTGTTCGCGATGCTCTTGAAGCGCTTTGACAATGGAATCTACACAACATAAAAGAAAGTCATTAATAAATACGTTTTCATAGTTGATGACTATACAATTTTAAAAATTAATGTTATGAATGTTGACCTCTTTCTGCCCCTTCACATTTATCCCTTTTTTATTTAAGAGAAACACGTGTATTGCAAATCCCCATCCTTACCTTCTTAGGAATACGGACATTCTAGAATTCTTTCTTCCATATCTTCACAAAATATTGATATGTAATAAATCAACCATTTCCTTCAGCACCTTCTGCATATTCTTTGTATAAGTTGTATATTTCTCATATTGAGAAATTATCTGGAATATGTATTGTCTCTCTCTTTGGCATACACTCTCCATGCTTTGGAAAGAATTCTTTCATCAATGACATTGCAGTATTTGATAATAGCCCAAACTGTCATTTATGACGTACTTCTGAATAAAATGTGAGATCATTTTCCAAATTTTCTTGGATTCTTAACAGAGGAAAATTACGCATTGAATGAAGCATTTTGAAAGCCTTTCTCTATATAAATAAAGACCCAATGTGATAATCATATCCTAACAATGTAGATTGCATGCACCCCACTAAACATGAATTTTGCATGCTTTTATTCATTGCAAACTTGAAATCCATATGTTTCAAGCAATCTTTTTTACAACATTCACTTGAAATGAGAGCACTGATAGAACTTATTGTCATGAGATATTCTACTCTAGCCCTTGTATAACTAGAACATCTTGGATTGATACGAAAAGGTCTACTCCTACTCCTCAATACAATATTTGTCAGCAACATCTCCATCATTGGATCATCATCTGTATAAGCATTTTCATCATCATTAAGAGGAATATTATCCTCACTATGATCATATGTGCTTTTGAAATACCAACTTGAAGGATATTCTTCATCTTGCCCTTCTTCAGTGCTACCCTCAGAGTCCTTAGAATTATGACTAAATGGAAATTTTGACTCAATGTTTATTGGATATTCTTCATCATGTTCATTGTCAATGTTGCTCTCATATTCCATAGGGTTAGGACTACGTGGAAAATATGACTCTTTACTTACTGGAAATTCTTCATCCTACCCTTCATCACTGCTGCCCTCATAGTCCTTAGGATTAGAACTAAGTGCTTCATCCTTCCCTTCGTCACTGCTACTCTCATAGTCCTTAGGATTAGGACTAAGTTCTTCATCTTGCCCTTCATCACTACTGCTCTCACAATCATTAGGATTAGGACTAGGTGGAAAATGTGACTCTCTATTTACTGGAAATTCATCATCCTTCCCTTCGTCACTGTTGCTCTCATAGTCCTTAGGATTAGGACTAGGTGGAAAATGTGACTCTCGATTTATTGGAAATTCTTCATCCTGACCTTCATCATTGTTGCTCTCATAGTCCATAGGATTAGGACTAAGTGGAAACTATGACTCTCGATTTATTGGAAATTCTTCATCCTAGCCTTCATCATTGTTGCTCTCATAGTCCATAGGATTAGGACTAAGTGGAAACTGTGACTCTCTATTCATTTGAAATTCTTCATCATGCTCTTCATCATTGTTGCTCTCATAGTCCATAAGATTAGGACTAAGTGGAAACCGCGACCCCTTATTTTGAAATTCTTCATCATGCTCTTCATCATTGTTGCTCTCATAGTCCATAGGATTAGGACTAAGTGGACACCGTGACTCTCTATTTATTTGAAATTCTTCATCATGCTCTTCACCACTGCTTCTCTCATAGTCCATATGATTAGGATTAAGTGGACATTGTGACTCTCTATTCATTTGAAAATATTCATCATGCTCTTCATCACTGCTGTCTCATAGCCCATAAGATTAAGACTAAGTGGAAACCGTGACTCTTTATTCATTTGAAATTCTTCATCCTACCCTTCACTAGTGTTGCTCTCATAGTCCTTAGGATTAGAACTAAGTGGAAGATTTGACTCTCTATTCAAAGTGAAATCATTTCCATTATCTTCATCAATATGAATAGAGTTGTTACGCAACGAAGATGTTGATACTTCACAAAGCGAAACTTCACTATCAGAAGAATCCATGTCTTTCAAACAGAAGAGGTTGAATTATAAAAAATGCACTCTCTCCTAATGATAATAAATAGCTTAAAGAATGAAAAATTCCCTCCAAATTTTCCCTCTAAAATTTTTTGTCAAAACTTTTCCCTCCAAAAATTTTGTTTCATGTATTTTCCTCCAAAATTTTCTTCTACAATTTACTGAAAAATTTTAACTAAAACTTTCTTATGAAATTAATCTTTTAAACTAAATATTTAAGTTAAGATTGTAAATTAAATCTTTTACCTAAATTATTTTTTTACTTAAACTATATAGAATTTACTAGACAATTGAATATTTCTTTTAATTTTCATTATATTTTCTATCAAACAATTAAAATAAATTGATATATCGTCATAACACGATTTATATGTTAAGTTTTTATAAATAAAAAAAATTAATACCACATTCACCATGCGGTAAGACAATTCTGTAATGTTCGTTTTATCATAAATTACTAAATCGCCATAACAAGATTTATATGTTAAAGTTTTTATAAAAACAAATTAATACCACATTCACCATGCAGTAAAACAATTCTGTAATTTATGTTATATCATAAATCTCATTATCGCTATTTCTCACATCACATTAAGGCTTTTCTAGGTTCGTTAAAAGACTTGGAGTGATTTTGTTGAGTAGCTACATTATTATCGACAACATATTCAATGGAAGATTGTCGCATTTGAAAAGTTAATTTCCCTTTTGTTGTGTGCAAGTCTTAAACTGTCATAGGTTTACTAGTAGTTATGTGTCAATTGGGTTGTAATCTTCGTGTAAAATACCATACCAAAATCATATTCCAGTAAAATAATATTTAACTTTTTATTAATGAAATTTATATTTCTTTTAGAAATTAAAAATTTAGATGAGCCAAACTTACCCGATAGCCCCATGGCAAGCAAAAGGCCACTACGTCCGCAGTGGGCGTGATGGGTCTAGTCATGCTTGCCAGCGGCATCCACCCATGCAGCCCAACTCAGCAAGGGTGAGGGTCGATTCTTAGAATCGGGCATCCACCCCCACGGGCCTGTTGGGACGCGGGAGGTGGGGCAGGAGGGGGTTGCACACAGCCCCTTCCGCCTCACCCCCTCCTAGTCCAGCCCCGCCGCCCAATGGACCCATGTGGCTAGAGGCCCGATTCTCCACCCCTACGGGTTTGTTGGACTACGAGGGTGGGGTGGGCAATTTTTTAAATTTTTTATTTTCGTTTTTCTTTTGTAAAAGGTTTTGTTTTAAAGATTATTTACGGTTTATGATTATTTATCATTTTTAAATTTTGTTTCATTTTATTTGTTTACTTAAGCTATTGCTTTTTTTGTAATTTAATGATTGATATCTATGTATATATTTTTTGCAATAAAATGGCATCAAGGAATATCTATGTGAATCTTTCTGGACCAAAGACTACTAAAATTAAAGTTGGATCCTCAAAAAACATTGTTGAACGACCGGACCTGAGCTAATAACTACAAATTTATCAAGTGCCTCAAACGATAAAAGATGATTTCTTACTGGAAAAAATCACAAGTGAAACATATAGAAATGTATGGTATGTGAAAGATAGAGAATGTGAACAACATCTGTAAATATATCTATATGTTGATATCCCTAACGATAATGGACTTTATGAGGTGCTAAGAAAATTACTAGACATTTGTTTGATATCGGACACTGAAATTGTTTATGTACTTTCAAAATTGCCCAAGTCACATGACAAGATTAAATATCAGTTATCATTGTCAATGTATGACACAACATAGGAATCTACAAAGATGTGTATGTTGGGTTGTGTTATATTCTTTCCACGACTAACTTACGTAGTGAACTGAGGGGTTAGATAGGGGGCGGAGCCCCCCCTTCGTTGTACCGATTGCGCAGCGGGGGTCACAGGGGGTGCAGCAACCCCCCCTGCCCGGGAGGTTTGAGGGGGGTGGGTAGCCCCCCTCTACGGGTCCGAGGTAGCGCCCTAATAAAAAAGAAAAATTGACCCTATATTAGGTTGGGAGGACCTACCTATGGTTTTCGGTCCATGATATTGGATGCTTCGGCATGTATAAATATGTATTGTAACATTGAAAGTAATATAATGAAAAAATCAAGCTGGTAGTCCCAGTTTTGGGATCCAAGGGAAAATTTTTGTGTATATGTGTCTTATGTGTTATGCTTTCGCATTGCTTATTTTATGTGTTTTTAGAATTTGTATGCAGGTAATTTATGTACGGGGTTAAAACCTACATTTGGTATCAGAGTTGTTTTGGCCTCAAGAGGACGCCTTTGTTGCTGAGGGGTTTCGCTCGGGTCTGTGGTAGACCCTGTTCAGTGGGAGATCTGCGGGATCGATTATAATGGTGAAAGAAGATGGTGAGCAGTGGAAAGATAGAGATCGATAAATTTAATGGTCAGAGTTTTGAGTTATGGAAACTCAAGATAGAGGATCTATCGGTGGATAAAGATCAGTGGATCGTGGTAGATCCAGGTACTAAACCAACGGAAGTGTCCGATGAAGAATGGAAGAAGTTGGATCGGAAGGCAAAGAGCACAATACGATTGTGTGTCTCAGATTCAGTATTGCTGAATGTATCAGGGGAAGCTACGACGAAGGCTTTGTGGGACAAGTTAGGGACTTTGTACCAATCTAAGTCTTTGGTGAATAAAATGCTCCTATGGAAAAAGTTGTATAACCTGAGGATGAAAGATGGAGACTCGGTGACAAAGCATCTGAACACATTTAATACTGTGGTAACTCAGTTATTATCTGTTGATATTAAAATTTCAGATGAAGATAAGTGCATCAGTTTGTTTTGTTCTCTACTAGATTCGTGGGATAGTCTGGTTATTGCAATAGGTAGCAATGCAACTGCCTTGCAGTTTGATGAAATAGTCTCATCCTTGCTGACGGAGGAGATGAGACGGAAAAATATGGAGAGCCAAAATGGTAATGCCTTGTTTGTACAAGTCCGGTCCCAGAACAAAAACAAAAATAAGTCATCGAGTGGGAGATCTAAATCTAGAGGGAGATCTAAATCTCCAGGAAAACCTGTAAAGGTGGTGTGCTGGAAATGCGGAAAGGAAGGGCACTACACAAGGGACTGTAAATCTAAAGCTCTTGATAAAGGAAATAGATTTGATGGTGCTTCTTCTGCAGAGGCAAAAACCACCTCAGATGAAGGTGGGGATGTATATCATGAGGCATGGTTGATTGACTCAGGTGCATCCTTTCACTTCACTCTCCATAGAGAGTGGTTCTGCAAGTATGATAAATACGATGGTGGTGATGTCTTCTTAGGGGATGATAGGAAGGCTAGAATCGTTGATCGCGGAAAAGTAAAGTTGAAGTTGCAAGGTGGAAGGGTTAGAACACTTCAGGGTGTTTTGCATATTCCTGCATTAGCCAAAAATCTGATTTCTGTAAGCAAGCTGGATGGTACAGGTGTAAAAATAGTGTTCGAGAAGGATACCAGCAAGATGGTTCGAGAAGCACTAGTATTGATGCGGGGAGTTCGGACTAGAACTCTATACAAGCTACAAGGTAGCACTGTTGTTGATGGGTGCAACAATTCTGTGGTTCCTGAAAGTGGAGCAGAAAATCTAGTGGTCTCTCAAGAGAAGACCATGTTGTGGCATCAAAGGCTTGGACATATTGGAGAGAAGGGCCTTCGAATAATTTATGGTAAAGGTATGGTAGAAGGTATGAGTAATAGCTCTCTGGATTTTGATTTCTGTGAAAATTATGTATATGGGAATCAGAATCAGGTGAGTTTCTCCTATGGTGGTAAGAGGGTGAAATAAATATTAGAGTTTGTGCATAGTGATGCGTTTGGACCTGTGAAGGTTCCATCACTGGGTAAGTCTGTGTACTATGTATCCTTTATAGATAACTTCTTAAGAAATACATGGATATATTTCCTTAAGAAGAAATCTGAAGTCTTTGACAGGTTTAAAGAATCTAAGGCTCTAGTGGAAAACCAAACAGAGATGAAGATAAAGGTGTTGAGGACAGATAACAGTGGAGAGTTTTGCAGTAAGGAATTTGAAAAATTTTGTAAGAAGTGTGGTATAGCACGGCAGAATACTACTCCATATACACCTCAGCAAAATGGAGTTGCGGAAAGAATGAACAATACATTGATGGAAAGGGAAAGAAGCATGCTCAGTGGTGTCGGGTTAGGACAAGAATTCCAGGCAGAGGCGGTGGCGACAGCATGTTACCTGGTCAACAGATCACCTTCATCAGCGTTGGAAGATAAGACTCCACAAGAAGTATGGACTGGTAAGAAACCCTCTCTTTCACATCTGAGGGTATTTGGATGTGATGCATATGTACATGTTCCAAAGTAAAAACGAACAAAGTTGGATAGTAAATTTGAAAAATGCATCTTTATTGGGTATAACGATCATTTAAAGGGTTATAAGCTTTGGAACCCAGCATCAAGGAAGGTTGTGTACAACCAAGATGTGGTGTTCAGAGAGGTGAAATATATTATTAAACATGAAGTCCAACCAAAGGAACCTGAAAAGATAGAGTTTGAGCTAAAGGAGGAAGTATCAAACTCTACAGCAGAGGAGGAATCAGAAGATGAAAAGCCACAAACTCCAGGTGTAAGAAGATCAGTTCGAGAAAGAAGGCAACCAAAAAGGTATAGTCCATCTACTTTCTGTTCAAATTTTGCTTTATCTATTACTGATGATGATCCTAGAACTGTGAAGGAAGCAGTAGATTTAGAGGATGGAAAACTCTGGAAAGAGGCCATGGTTGATGAAATGGAATATTTGCACAAAAATGAGACTTGGGGTCTGGTGGAGTTGCCGGCTGGAAAGAAACCCATTGGCAACAAATGGGTGTTCAAGAAGAAGACAAATGCAGAAGGAAAGGTGGAGAAATACAAAGCTCGGTTGGTAGCAAAAGGTTATTCCCAAGTGTCGGGAATTGATTTTGGTGATATTTTTTCTCCTGTTGCCAAGGTAACTTCTATTAGATTACTTTTATTTGTTGTTGCCACTTTTGATTTTGAGGTAGAACAGATGGATGTGAATACAGCATTTCTTCACAGGGATCTGGAAGAGGAAATCTACAAGAAGCAACCTGAAGGCTTTGCGATGAAGGGTAAGAAAGAACTGATATGCAAGTTAAAGAAGTCTCTGTATGGGTTAAAACAGTCACCAAGGATGTGGTATCAGAAATTGGATACATTTATACGGGGACTTGGCTTCACTAGAAGCAAAGCAGATCACTGTGTGTATTTTTAATTAATTGGTGATCGTGTTATTTATCTGGTCTTGTATGTGGATGATATGTTGCTAGTTGGAAATGACAAAGAAATTATCCAGGATTTGAAGACCCAATTGTCCTCCAAATTCGACACGAAAGATCTTGGTGCTACAAAATATATTTTGGGCATGGAAATTAAAAGAGATCGGGCAAAGAGGAAGCTCTGGTTAAACTAGAGGAAGTATGTCGAGACAATATTGTGGATGTTTAATATGCAGGATAGTAAACCAATGAAGATTCCTATTCCTGTAGGTGTAAAGTTATCTGTTGAACAGTGTCCCAAGACACAAGAAGAGGAAGAGGATATGTCCCATGTTCCATATGCAAGTGAAATTGGTAGCATGATGTATGCAATGGTCTGTACTAGACCAGACATTTCACATGCAATGGGAGTATTGAGCAGGTTTATGTCAAAACCAGGGAAGGAGCATTAAACAACAGTGAAGCGGGTTTTCAGGTATTTTCATGGCACTAGTGATTATGGTTTGTGCTACCAAGGAAGACTAGGATTGGACAGAGTTTTGGATATCCGTGGCTTTTTTGATGCAGACCGAGCTGGAGATTTGGATCAGAGAAGATCCACAAGTGGGTATGTGTTTAACCTATTTGGAGGTGTGGTCAATTGGATGAGTAAGAAACAATCTATAGTGGCACTATCAACTACAGAAGCGGAATATATGGCAACCACTCATGCAAGCAAGGAAGCAGTTTGGTTGCAGAGACTGTGTTCAAGTATGGGGTTAGTACATGGAGCTATAAGGATAGATTGTGATATCCAAAGTGCAATTTTCTTGGAAAAGAACCCTGCTTATCATTCAAAGACAAAGAACATTCATGTTCAGTATCACTTTGTGAGGGATATGATAGAAGACAAAAAGGTGTTGCTGGTAAAGGTGGACACTTTGAAGAATACTGCAGATGCACTGACAAACTCTGTGAGCTCTAAGAAGTTCTCCTGGTGTAGATAAACAATGGGCGTTTCAAGGCTGGAAAAATAACTAATCTCTCCTGTGGCCCCCTGTGGAAAGAAAAAAACAAGTGGGAGAATGTTGGGTTGTGTTATATTCTTTCCATGACTAACCTACGTAGTGAACTGGGGGGTTAGAGGGGCGGCGGAGCACCCCCTTCATTGCACCGATTGCGCAGTGAGGGGGTCACAGGGGGGGCGGCAGCCGCCCCTATTTGAGTGGTTTGAGGGGGGCAGATAGCCCCCCTCTACGGGGTCTGGGGCAGCGCCCTAGGAAAAAAAAATTAGACCCTATATTCGGTTGGGCGGACCTCCATATGGTTTTCAATCCATGGTTTTGGACATGATGGTTTTTCAGTCCATGGTATTAGATGCTTCGACATGTATAAATATGTATTGTAACAATGAAAGTAATATAATGAAAAAATTAAAGTTGGTAATCCTGGTTTTGGGATCAAGAGGAAAATTTTTGTGTATATGTGTTTTATGTGTTATGCTCTCGCATTGTTTAATTTCTGTGTTTTTAGAATTCGTATGCAAGTAATTTATGTACGAGGTTAAAACGTACAATGCAAACAAATAATAAATGAGATTGCACAAGATATTGTAAGTATTTTTATTTATATTTATGTGTTTTGCATTACTGTAACTGTATCATTATATTTTTATAACTTAGTTTTTATTGACATGTGATATTTTGTTTGACAGAATTTTATTGAAAATCTTTCAATTATGTTGGGAGGCATTTATTTCGAGCAAGATATTATGAATGTTGTCAACAGTTTCTACTCAGGGTCATATGAAGATATGGTAAACAAATAAAATATAGTACTTCATGATGCTACAAAACTACATCCAAGGGATTAGCAAAGAATGTCTATAGTGAATAAATCAAGCAAAGGTAAACATGTTACTTTTGAAGATGAGGAAGTTGAAACTGACGCTGAAGAATATGTTTTCATCACTAAGGATGATATTAGAAGTGATGTTAGAAAGGAGAAGTCATAAAAGACCAAAAGTAAAAATGCCCAAGAATGACTTTGTTCTAGTTGATGATGAGAATGTTATTTCTCTAGAAGAAAAGAGGGGGAATAAAATGAAATTTGATCATTCTCAAATAGTCAAGGCCAACAGTGAAGAACCTAGTGAAAATTCAAAAGAAAGCAAGGAAATCATTACACTAAGATTTGATTTTAAGGATGGAATTATTAAAACAAAACAAAATCATTTTATATAACTTGACAAAGACAAACTTAATTGAGGGTGGTCATATATTTCATCTTAATGTGAGACAAATCTATATTAAGCCAAGTGAAGGACAATTCAAATATTAAATCAGAAAGCCACACCTCCTGCATGTTCACAACTTGAAGACGTCGATGAGGTACAATCCATATGCTCATGTGGGTTATTATGTGCTTATTGATCCAGTTCAAGTTCCCAACAAAGAAGCATTTGATAAGTCAAAATGTTTTGAATACAATTATAATGTGCTTGGGGGGAACCATTATGTAGAAGCTCAAAGGCAATTGATGGAGGAATATCTCAATAACCCACGTTTTGAAACAATGAAATGTATCATTTATGTTAGTTTATCAGATACAAAAGAAAATTTATTGGCATGGGGTCATAATATAGATAATGAGTATAAGATGTCTATGATTTTTATCCACAGGATTAGCTTTATTCATAATGAATTTGAAGAAAAATGTGGTGGGGATAAGACAAATGTTAGTCTAAAATTTCGAAATGAATGTTGTATGGAAATAGGCTATCAAATTGAGGAAAAAATCAATTCAAAAGGTGGAAAAGTACATTCTGATATATTCAGAAGTATTGATAACATTTTCTAGTTGGAACTTAGAACTGAAGAGATATGAGAATTGATTAATGAGATTTTTAGCATGTGGGAGAACATTGGCATTAAAAACTAGAAGGTCAAAAAGTGTAAACCATTGATATGTAGCAGCAGTAAATCAGGTCCTGAAATGAAGCAGCTTCTAGAAGATATGACTATCACACCTTGGAAAGAATTGCAAGGAGTGAAGGATGAAAAACGTGTCAAAAAAATATTATCTCGTGTGAAGTCAATGGAATTATCATTGGACGAAATGTCTAAGGAATTTCAAAAGTAAGTTTGCTGAATTATTTTTACTTATTTCTAGATTATAATTTTCTTTTAAATATAACATATTTTTCTCGGTAGTATTTGTTATACATATCATTATTTTAAATTTTTGTACTTTATCTATTCAGTCACAAAGTTTATATGAAAATACAAGAACAAATGGTTAAATTGTTGAATGAAGATAGTTGGGATGATGTTGTACGCAACTACCCAGATTCAAGTTCTACATCAACACTAAAAGATTTTATCTTGCATTTAAAAAGGTATCTTGATTTATACATTCATTTTTATACATTTGTATACTATTTTTATTTTATAAATTATACATATATTTGTTTATTTTATTAAAGATGAGAAAGGATGCAAATGGAGCACCATATAGTTTCAGAAGCTTTATTGAAAATATTAATATCGAAACACTGAGAAAGCAGCATCTTAGGAATATTGAACTTGGTCCAACTCTGTTATAGCTCTGATACCACTTGTTATAGATCTAATACCACTTGTTATAGATCTAACCCGGAAATACTATAGATCTGATATGAAAATATAAGATAATGCAAATAAACCCAGAAATAATATGAAATGATTCTTTATTGATCAAACCCTTAAGGTAGGGCAACACCATACATTCACTCCTTAAGGAAGGAGAGCACTCCACAAGCCATATGCTTGTTCATACAATCATCCTTGACAATATTCCTTGACCTGGAGTCTCTAGCCTCTATATAGGCCTCATACATACAATACCATAGGTCATTACCATGGTTCCCTCATACCATCAACTAACACCATGGGCCCATTACATTATTGCTAACTACTTGTGGTCCCTTACATGATATGGGTTAACCACCTTATTTATTACTATGGCCCATCTCATTATTACATTATTACCTTGGGTACCTCCCTTGGTACCCCATATTATCCCCCTTAGGTATATAACACACTCTTACTCATTTCATTTGGAATGGGCTTGACACTATTCAATATCAAGTAATACAAGGTGACTATAAAGACATTGCTAAACTCATACCTAAAAGGGATTATTCCCTAGTTATTGCAGATATTCCTCATGGTTTCAATATCTCAAACATTGACTATGATAGTGACCCTTATACTTATCAAACTCTTAGTAAAGTGGTTGCAATATTTGTATAAGTCACATCATCACCATTATGGAGATTTGTGACATTTCATTCATACACACAATTGGCATTGTTATTGACAAGTTTTAATGGGAAAACAAACTCAAGGATGCAACTTCCATGGTAAGACGTTGAAATTGTATGTTTGATTAATGTTAAAAAATTCATTTATGTACAAGTTAATTGAACTTTTACTATTTCATGTTACAGAAAAAAGTCAAATCTTCTTAACCGTTGAGATCAACCAATTATAAATGATTGTGAGTTCATCCATATTGATAGTTGGACAAAAGACGATAGTTATAACTTTGTTCTTCTTAATCGGGTAGATGGAAATAGTCATAGCCAAGCACTGGTTTATGATGTTGTTGTGAAAAAACTAGCATATGAATATAAAGAAGGAAAATGAGAGATAGTTAACATTTATCAAAAACCACATTCATTTATTAACTATCTTATAGACTTATGTTCAAATTAAGGAGATTGGTTCTGGATTTATTTTCAGGCTCAGGCAAGTTTTATTATATAGATCTAAATTTCAATATCTTTTTTCTTAATTTATATGTCATTATACTAATTCACTTTTTTATTTCTTTTGTGCTTGATAATTAGGTACAACACTAGCATGTGGCCTACAAAAAATAATAAATTGCATTATCATTAAAAAGACCCAGTACAGTGAAAATTTATTCAACAAAGAATTAATACTCTTCAATTTCTTCCTGATACAATGCAAGAAATTGGGTGGAGGAAAAGGGATTTTAATGAATCGCATGTGGCAAAAAAGGAAAAGGAACCTCAATCACCATTAGATGGAATGATTGGAAAAGCATACATTAAAATTCTTATACAGTTTTTATTGATGTCCTTTGGCAAAAAAATTCAAATGTATTTATGAAAGTAAATCCAAACACATGATATAATGATTGCTTAAATAAACATATGTTAAAGAAACTATGGTGATTTATAGCTTTGTCCAATCCTATCTTATCGCATGTTGGTTTCTAATCTGCAATGTTCATATGTTCTGTCATCTAAATCACCATGTTCTCATCCTTCTTTTCCCCTTGCTCTGGCATCCTTTAATTAGAAGCATCAAGTATGCATCTTTGTTCAATTTTTCTACCATGTTTTTATGAAGATCTTGATCTGTAAATTGACACTAGACCCTGCCCTTCGTCACTGCTACTCTCATAGTCCTTAGGATTAGGACTAAGTGCTTCATCTTTCCCTTCATCACTATTGCTCTCATATTCCTTAGGATTAGGGCTAGGTGAAAAATGTGACTCTCTATTTCCTAAAAATTCATCATCCTTCCCTTCGTCACTACTGCTCTCATAGTCCTTTGGATTAGGACTAGGTGAAAATGTGACTCTCGATTTATTGAAAATTCTTCATCCTAGCCTTCATCATTGTTGCTCTCATAGTCCATAGGATTAGAACTAAGTGGACACTGTGACTTTCGATTTATTGGAAACTCTTCAGCATTGCTTTCATCATTGCTTCTCTCATAGTCCATACGATTAGGACTAAGTGGAAACCGAGACTCTCTATTCATTTGAAATTCTTCATCATGTTCTTCATCACTATTGCTCTCATAGTCCATAGGATTATGACTAAGTGGAAACCGCGACTCTTTATTTAGTTGAAATTCTTCATCATGCTCTTCATCATTGTTGCTCTCATAGTCCATAGGATTAGGACTAAGTGGACACCATGACTCTCTATTTATTTGAAATTCTTCATCATGATTTTCATCATTGCTGCTCTCATAGTCGATAAGATTAAGACTAAGCGGACATTGTGACTCTCTATTCTTTTGAAAATCTTCATCATGCTCTTCATCACTGATGTTGTCATATTCCATAGGATTAGGACTAAGTGGAAACCATAACTCTTTATTTATTTGAAATTCTTCATCATGCCCTTCATTAGTGTTGCTCTCATATTCCTTAGGATTAGGACTAAGTGGAATATTTGACTCTATTCATAGTGAAAGAATTTTCGTTACCTTCATCAATATGAATAGAGTTGCTACGTGACGAAGATGTTGATACTTCAGAAAGTGAAACTTCACTACCAGAAGAATCCATGTCTTTATAAAAAATCAATACCACATTCACTATATGGTAAAACAATTATGTAATGTTCACTTTATCATAAATCATGATATCGTCTTAAAAAGATTTATATGTTAGTTTTTATAAAAACAAATTAATATCACATTCACTATGCGGTAAAACAATTTCGTAAATCCCACTATATCATAAATTTCATTATCGCTATTCTTCACATCACATCAAGGCTTTTTGAGGTTCGTTAAGACTCCGAGCGATTTTTTGGAGCAACTACATTGTTATCGACAACATATTCAATAGAAAAATATCGCATTTGAAAGATTAGTTTCCCTTTTGTTGTGTGCAAGTCTTAAACTCCCTTAGATTTACTAGTAGTTATGTGTCAGTTGAGTTGTTATCTTCGTGTAAAATACCATACCAAAAACATATTCCAGTACAATAATATTTAACTTTTTATTAATGAGATTTAGATTTCTTCTAGAAATTAAAAATTTAGATGAGCCAGACTTACCTGACAACCCCATAGCAGGCAAAAAGCCACTACGTCTGCAGTGGGCGTGGTGGGCCCAATCGTGTCCGCCGGCGACACCCACCCTCGCGGCCCAGCCCGCCAAGCGTGAGGTCCGTTCATAGAATCGGGCCTCCACCCCCACAGGCCCATTGGGCAGCGAGGGTGGGGCAGGAGAGGGTTGCACGCAACCCCTCTTGCCCCACCCCCGTGGCCCAATGGGCCCGTGCAGGTGGAGGCACGATTCTCCACCCCCACATGCCTGTTGGACTGCGGGGGTAGGTCAGACCATTTTTTTATTTTTTTTATTTTGTTCTTTTTTTAAAGGTTATGTTTTAAAAATTATTTATCATTTATGATTATTTATCATTTTTAGATTTTGTTTCGTTTTATTTGTTTACTTAAGCTACTATTTTTTTTGTAATTTACTGATTTATGTGTATTTTTTTGCAGAAAAATGGCATCAAAAAATATTTATGTGAATCTTTCTGGACCAAAGACTGCTAAAATTAAAGGTAGATCCTCCAAAAACACTGTTGAACGAACCAAACCTAAGCTAATAACTACAAATCTATCAAGTGCCTGAAACGATAATAAGATGATTTCTTACTGGAAGAAATCACAAGAAATGAGACATACAAAAAATGTATGGTATGTGAAAGATAGAGAAGGCGAATAACATATGCAAATATATCTATATGTTGATATCCCTGATGATAGTGGACTTTATGAGGTGCTAAGAAAATTACTAGACATCTGTTTGATACCGGATACTGAAGTTGTTTATGTACTTACAAAACTTCCCAAGTCACATGACAAGATTAAATATCAGTTATCAATGTCAATGTATGACACGGCAGAGGAATCTATAAATATGTGTAAACAAATAATAAATGAAATTGCACAAGATATCATAAGTATTATTATTTATATTTATGTGTTTTGTGTTATTGTAATTGTATCATTATATTTTTATAACTTAGTTTTTATTGACATGTGATATTTTGTGTGACAAAATTTTATTGAAAATCTTTCAATTATGTTGGGAGACATTTATTTCATAGAGCAAGATATTAGGAATGTTGTCCGCTGTTTCTACTCAAGGTCAGAAGAAGATATGGTAAACAAGCAAAAAATAGTAATTCGTAATGCTACAAAATTACATCCAAGGGATCAGCAAAGAATGTCTATAGTGGATAAATCTAGCAAAGGTAAACATATTACTTTTTAAGATGAGGAAGTTGAAACTGACGCTAAAGAATATGTTGCCATCATTGAAAATGAGATTAAAACTGATGTTAAAAAAGAGAAGAGTCCTAAAAGACCAAAAGTAAAAATGCCCAAAAATGTCTTTGTTCTAGTTGATGATAAGAATGTTACTTATCTAGAAGAAAAGAGGAGGAATAAAATGAAAGTTGATCATTCTCAAATAGCCAAGACCAACAGTGAAGATCCTAGTGAAAATTCAAAAGAAAACAAATAAATCATTACATCAGGCGCTAATTTAGAGGATGGCATTATTAAAACAAAACAAGATGCTGTCATTCGACATAACTTGACAAAGACAAATTTAATTGAGGGTGGTCGTACATTTCAACTTAATGTGAAACAAATCTATAAGCCAAGTGAAGGACAATTTAAATATTGAATCAGAAAGCCACACCACCTACATATTCACAACTTGAAAACATCGATGAGGTACAATCCATATGCTCATGTGGATGATTATGTGCTTCTTGTTGATCCAGTTCAAATTCCCAACAAATAAGCATTTGATAAGTAAAAATGTTTTGAATACATTATGTGCTTAGGGGAAACCATTATGTAAAAGTTCAAAGGCACTTGATGGAGGAATATCCCAATAACCCGCTTTTTGAAACAATGAAATGTATCATTTATGTTGGTTTATCGAATACATAGGCAAAGTTATTTGCATTGGATCGTAACACAGATAATGAGTATAGGATGTCTATGACTTTTATCCAAAGGGTTAGATTTATTCATAATGAATTTGAAGAAAAATGTGGTGGGGATAAAATAAATGTTAGTTTAGAATTTCGAAAGGAATATTGTATGGAAATAAGCTATCAAATTAAAGAAAAAATCAATTCAAAAAGCAACAAAGTACATTCTGATATATTCAGAGGTATTGATAACATTTTCCAGTTGACATTTAGAACTGGAGAGATATGAGAATTGATTAATGAGATTTTTAACATATGGGAGAACATTTGCATTAAAGCCAGAGGGCTAAAAAGTCTAAACCATTGATATGTAGCAGTAGTAAATCAAGTCCTGAAATGAAGCAGCGTCCAGAAGATATGACTATCACACCTTGGAGAGCATTGCAAGGAGTGAAGGATGAAAAACTTGTCAAAGTAATATTATCTCATGTGAAGTCAAAGGAATTATCATTGGACGAAATGTTTACGGAATTTCAAAATTAAGTTTGTTGAATTATTTTTACTTTTTCTATATTATAATTTTCTTTTAAATATAACATATTGTTCTTGTGAGTATTTGTTACACATATCATTATATTATTTTTTTACTTTATCTATTCAGTGACAAACTTTACATGAAAATACAACAAGTAGTTAAATTGTTGAATGAAGATAGTTGAGATGATGTTGTACGCAACTACCTAGATTCAATTCTTACATCAACACTAAAATATGTTTATCTTGCATTTAAAATTGTATGTTGATTTATACATCCATTTTTATTCATCTGTATACTATTTTTTATTTTATAACTTATACATATATTTGTTTATTTTATTAAAGATGGGGAAGAATGCAAATGGAACACCAGATAGTTTCAGAAGCTTTATTGAAAAAATTAAGATCGAAAGATTGAGAAAGCAACGTCTTAGGAATGTTGAACTTGATCCAACTCTTACTTATTTCATTTGGAATGGGTTTGACGTTATTCAATATCAAGTAATACAAGGGGACTATGAAGACATTGTTGAACTCGTACCTAAAAGGGATTATTCCGTAGTTATTGCGGATATTCCTCATGGTTTCAAAAACAACATTGACTATGATAATGACCCTTATACTTATCAAGCTCTTAGTAAAGTGGTTGCAGGATTTGTAGAAGTCACATCATCACCATTATGGAGATTTGTGACATTTCATTCAGACACAATTGGCATTGTTATTGACAAGCTTCAAGGGAAAAACAAACTCAAGAATGCAACTTACATGGTAAGACGTTGAAATTATATGTTCGATTAATGTTAAAAAAACTCATTTATGTACAAGTTAATTGAACTTTTACTATTTCATATTAAAGGAAAAAGTCAAATCTTCTTAACCGTGAAGATCAACCATTATATATGATTGTGAGCCCATCCATATTGATAGTTGGACAAAAGATGATAGCTATAATTTGTGCTTCTTAATCGGGTAGATGGAAAGAGTCATAGTCAAGCACTGGTTTATGATGTTGTTATGAAAAAACTAACATATGAAGATAAATAAGCAAAAGGAGAGATAGTTAACATTTATCAAAAACCACAGTCCTCGATTAACTAGCTTATAGGCTTATGTTCAAATTAAGGAGATTGGGTTCTAGATTTATTTTCAAGGTCAGATAAATTTTATTATATAGAATTGAATTTCAATATCTTCTTTCTTAATTTATGTCAGTATACTAATTCACTTCATTATTTCTTTTATGCTTGATAATTAGATACAACACTAGCATGTAGCCTACAAAAAGGAATAAATTGCATTATCATTAAAAAGACGGTACTGTGCAAATTTATTCAGCAAAGAATTAATGCTCTTCAATTTCTTCAAAATGCACTGCAAGAACTTGGGTAGAGAAAAAGGGATTTTAATGAATCGTGTGTGAAAAAAAAAAGCAAATGAACCTCAACCACCATTAGATGGAATGATTGGAAAGGCATACATTGGGAGATTCACGGACATCAAAGATCCATCAAAAAAAGAAAATGAGCAAAATGAAGCAGAAAATATTGTGGAAAAGGACAATGATGAAACTCTAGAGGATGAAGAGTTTGGATTACGTGATCCATCTTAATCTCATATTTATCAAACACCCGGATGGATCAAATCTCTCAAGGTTCAAACATTTTTTCAAGTTTGTACTCTAAAAGAGCTTTGCAACTTGAGATTTGATCCCTCTCAAACTTGATAGATCTAGTGTTTAAATGTGTCCTTGTTAGTTACTTTCAAACATGATCGCATTGAATATTATCAAATTTTATTTGAATTAAATTTTTCGAACTGAAGTTTAATGTCATGCATGGCTCAAATTTGAAAATACTTTTTTACGTAATTGGTTTAACCAAAAAAAACTTATTGCAAACTTGGCTCCATCATGATCAGCAACTTACATAAGTTCTTTTAATTATATTATTGGTATATCATATAAAGCTTGCTATTATAACATATCCGTGGAGAGTTTTAATTTTGGTCATGAAACAAATCAATCATTATTTCAAAATATAATGGATGTGTTATCATATGTTGAATTTTAATCCCCTAGAATACACTTTTTGTGTGGTTTGTTCGTACTAAGAGATGCCGTTAAAAAATGTGGGCTCTTTTTGCTGGTCAGGAATGTGGGCTCTTTTTGCTGGTCAGGTTTGTGTTTGTAAATCAAAATAGCATTCAAAGTTTCAACTCTGCCAAAGGACTTTGCTTTTTATATGTCTTTTGGTTAGGCATGTAGGAAGGGATGATAGGAAAAGAAAATGTAAAGAGAATTCCAAATTTTCTGTTTGTAGACACATTAATAGAGTAAGTGTCATCATGGTAAGTTTGTGTGTAACATTTCTATGATTAAAAAATAAATATATCATGGATGTTTTGTGATTTATGATGAGATTGGTGTTTATTTTAGGACCGAGACTAATATTAAAATCTTTCAAAGCAAAAATTGTTATGGTATGGAATCTTGTTAAGATATCAAGCATGAATATTGTTTTTTCTAACTTCTTAAAAGTACAAGGACTAAAACAAGAGTATTGACACGGGTAAAGGCAGCAAATGACACATCGCAATAAGATAAACCATGGAGTTAGTCATTCGACATGAAAGAGCATATTAGATGCATATCAAATCGTGTATCATACAATAAACATCTTGTAACTCCATGCAACATCCGGTAGGCATAACTTTGATTTTCAATGTCATACTAACAATTAGAAACAAAACAACCATTTCGTTAAACCCAACATAAAACACATAAAAAAGATAACCAGCAACCTTGGTACCATAAAACAAACCCAAACAATCTACAAAACTTTTAAAAATATAGGTCATACTTTTCATTGCAACAGCAAATATGAACAAAAAGCCTCTATGCGTATTTCACTGAGTAATTTATTTTTTGAATGCAGAGTTAAAATAGCAAATTATTAAAATATCCATCATCTCCAAAGGCAACACTATGTACACTTGCCACATGTAAAATACCAATGCAATCAAACAAGCAAATGAAAACCTTCAAGTTATCGTACCATATAATTTGGAGTTTGAAAAATATCGAAATATTATAATAATAATATAAATCTAATTTTAAGGTCACAATCAAGCCAGAAAGCAGATTGGTATATGAGACATTCTTTAAGGGATAAGGGATCCCTTCCAAGCAGAGAATTGACTACTAAAACCCATGAAGGAGCACATACCCTTACTCTCCCCTCTAGATTTGTACCTGTAACATCCTAGTATGAAATGCATGTTCTCAACTATTAAGTCCACTTATTCCACTTATTCCGTCTCACAACAATAGAAATCTACCACCATGGAAATTTCGCAAATACACAACATTGAAATAGATAAAAAAAAAAAAATTATTGACTGACTAACTTAAAATTTAATTAACCATGGAACCAGTAACTTGGAGTATAACATGACTACAAATCTTTTACTACGACCACCACCGACCCCTTTGAATTAATTCAAAGATACCTCTTTTCTCTGCATTACAAATGGAAAGTTGCACACAAAATAAAGCAGTATGAAGATTGACGTCTCTAAGCAAATACAATTTATTAACGTACCTATATGATGGTCACTAAAAGGGAAATCCCATTAAAGATTAGACTAGAAAGATTAGGCAAAAACCATTTAGCGGATGTCAAATTTTAGTCATTTTTGGGTGATTGCACAATTTTAAAGTGTGAGGAAATTAAGGACAAAAGCAATATTACAGGTAGTGTACACGCATGCATGAGGGAAGAGCCCACCTGGCAGAGGTGTTGCCCTCTTGATATGCTTAAACAGCAAAAATTGGTGTTATCTGAGAGCTCAAGCACGCTCCTTTCTTGGTAATACGCAGTGTTATCCAGGTATTACAAGGTGTTGACACTCTCTAGGGAGTTGGTTTAGCCTCTAGCTAACATGCAAGGGCACCAAATGATCTAGAGAGTTGGTTTAGCCTCTAGCTAACATGCAAGGGCACCAAATGATCCAGGCTTTGCGCTAGCCTCAGCAAGGTTGCTCAAACATGGTAATGCTTTCTGACAAATTTCTCCTGCTTTGGGAATATGTAGCTAGCCTCAGCAAGGTTGCTCAAACATGGTAATGATTTCTGACAAATTTCTCCTGCTTTGGGAATATGTATGTGCACGCAGGCCGATAAAGCACAGATGAGAGCCAATGGTTGAGGAAAGATATCACTTGGTAACTATTAGTACACCATAATTATCTCCAAAGAATGCCCGGTCGGATCTAATCCAATGGAAAGCACAACCCAAGATTCGCATAACTGCTGTGTTTTACAGTCTCGTTATGCATTGGCTACAAACTTAGATTATCAGTGATTTAATGAAAAAACACAAGTTCAGTCTAGATTTACCGAAGTGAGTAACCAGATACATTAACACCACCGAATTTACCCACAAATCATGTTTAGAAACAAACATAACACTGCAGAAAAAACTACAGTAACCGATATAACACTTCAATGCAAATATTTATTTTTTTGGCTACCATCATAGTAAGCTGCAAACTAAGGTTATGGCACTCAAGGTATCCAATATCACCATAAATTCCTCCCTCGTCAGAAAACAGAAACATTTTATTAGACAAGAACATATGTAATCCTTTCCACCCTAGTCTTCATCCTAGCACCAACAACCATAGTACAGCAGAATACTTGCATTAGCATGCTAGAAACATGTTTTCGTTTTTAAATTTTACATATAGCATGTTGCAAACATGCTTTAATTATTCTTATATCAAACTAATTAGCGGCTTCATATCTAATTCCTACTCATATCCTTCCGAGTCTACTTTGGGCTTCAATCGAGTTCTTACATAGCTTTAATACTCCAAATTTTGGTGTATTGTGTGAAGATACATATTCACTGTAGTATTCTGGAAAGTACCCACATCCTTTAAACTTTATTTCCAATTACACTAAATGACACCTTAGTTCCTTACTCGTTGAGGATATAAACCTTCTCTCATTTGCGACAATACTAGTTCCAAAGTACAAGACTCAATTTACATTAACGTCTCTCTGCAATCCTGGAGGACGTAATTTGGCATCAGATATCCTTGCCACTGCACTGCAGTAAACATAAGCTCTACACATCTTACGTAAGTAGAGACTATTAGACAATATATAAAGGCATCTAGATGTCAATTCCAAGCAACTTCAGACCATCTATGACCTCGGATCAAAATTTTAAATTCTATAATTGATTCCTACGATCAGATATTACAAATAGAAACACGCAACATGTTAACAGTGAGCTTTCTCAACATCGATTAATAAATGAAAAATGCTACATCGTCAATAAACTCTTACTGTTTAAAAACTCGCTTTAATCGAAAATTTATGATATCCAATATACAAAATAATATTAACTGATATTCCTGCAGTACTTGAGATATTTATGAGAGATACCATTTAAAATCATGCACTTCGAAGGACTTAAAATTAACCGCAAAATGATTTCTTGTAAAAATTTGTGTGGTAGTCTCTTGCCAAATCCACTCCGAGTGGAATTCAAATTTCTAAGGCTAGGAAGAGAGGGCATTCACCCAGTGGAATTCAAAATCTTGCTAGGAAGAGAGGGCATTCACCCAGCTGCAGTAATCCTGACCAACACATATACCATTTGGCTGTCCGATGAAAAATCAATCTCTGTGAAGCCCCTGAGCAGGGATTCTTGCAGCCGCAGGTGGAACAACAACATTTTCGTCATGGAACATTGACTTGATGAACGAAGGAGTTTTAAGAAGCCGACGACCAGTCATAATAGGATACACATCTTCCAGAAAATAGTATGCGTGACCAGCAACCATTCCCTGCACACACAGATAGGAGTTAAAAATAGTTATCTCAATGCAAATATAAGACACCTTTAAAAAACCTTCAGCATTCCGCTTATACCAATAGATCAACCCAGGGGCTGCTCCCAACAAGTACAGAGAATCCAAGAAGCACCTGCAAGCAAAGAAAAGAAATTTGATGTTAATTTACGAATGTGAATTTTCTGCTTCCTCCTTTATTAAAAAAAAGGTTGCAAGGAAGAGGAAGCCTAAAAATAACTGAAATACACGATCAACTGGCCAATCTCATACCTAATCCCATCACTTTGGGAAGTCACTGAGCTAGTTATAAGTAACAATCTCAAAATTATTCTAGAAAGGTTAACACAAATTCCATGTGGTTTCTTTCATAAGTTACACCTCCCATATTAACAGGAAAAAAATGGTAGAAGTAATCTATGATCATAGGATTTTAGAATCTCCATAATATTGTTATTAAACAGTGCATTTGAGTAGGCGGGACAGTGGTGATTTAATCCTACATATGCCTGCTAAAAATCTTCTTTGATTATTGAAGTAGAATTCCATGAAAAATTTTAACACCATATGTAAATATTTGCAGGGATTTATCTCATCAGAAACTACATGTATGCTTGAAACAAAAAATAGCTAGTCCTGTGAAGAATTCATTTCATTCAAAATTAAGAAATTTCAACTTTTTGAAGTAAATCAATTTCAGACGCATGGGATTTCTCGTATGTGGCAAAGAATCAACCATTTGGCTAGGAAAAACAATCCTATCAAGTACAATAATCTCATGCCAATTGGGAAACACAGCTAATGCATTTAAGAGTAGCCAAGGGCTTGCTGATTGCCAGCAAAATAGAAAAGCAATTCAGCAATGCTGCCAAAGCTGCTTCACATTCTCTGCATAGAAAATAAGACATAATTCTTTAAATTCTCACCACTTGCATGGTGGCATTGCAAATACAAATACATTTGGCTTACACGACAGCAAAGTTCAGCAGGTATTCAAAGGACAACCTTAAAGGCATGAACAAATTGGAAGTACTAAGACAGAATTTTGCATCCACATAATCAGCAAAATATGTTGTCTAGCAATAAAAAGCTCAACATGTTTTCTGACTAGGAAACGAATTGAAAGTTTTTAATGAATTACATTCCTGGACCAAAAACTTAGTTACTTGTCTTAGATGTCGCATCACAATGAAGAAGACGTTTTTTTGAAATTTATTTTTAAGATCTATTAACAATAAAGTAAGCATATTACAAAAAAAGAAAAAGGGTGCCAATGTAATATCAGCACCCGAAGTCATAGAAGAGGCAATAATGGGAAATTCCCTTTTTAAAAGCAAAGCAATCAATAGCCTTGGGATCTAAAAGATAGTATCATACAAAATTTAAAGTTTGTAACAAATGCGCAAAAGGGCAAACCAAAAATACGATCAGAAATCATAAATATTTAGGCAGTCAGAGCCCCAGTTGCTGAAGAAGATGGAGGCTCTTCGTCATCAGGTTTTGTAGCAACCATGAAGTCATATGGGGTTCATCAAACATCAAGGATGCTCCATCCATCATTCGCCCTTCTGTGTTTTGCCACATCAAAGATAGCTAGAGGGATTCAAGGGATGCTATCATTGAGAGGTGGACTTGGAGTCTCATTATGGCAGCCATACAGCTAGCTCTAGCAGCTCACATATCTTTCCCAAACTTGTCTGCCTGGCTGATGATGAGGGTGACATTGGCACAATTTCTAGTAGGAGAGTTGTGATCGCCCTGACAACCTGGGCTAGGAAGGGGCCAACGGGACCTTGATCATTGCACATGCCACCCAACCCTAGATTTTGACATCCCACGGGATGTATTGTTTTATTCCATTGCATATTTGACAGTTTTAAATTAGCGCCAAACATGGAAAACCATGTCTTCTTAAACTTTGAGAATGTAAATTTCATGGTTGTAAGATATAGAGACCCATCAACTTTCCTAACAGTGTATATTGTAGATAAAATTAATTATGTATGTTTAGTCCAATTTGTTATGGATTTTTCAGTCATTCATTAGCATTAGAACTATCACACATTGGATTCCTATCATGGATGGACTTTCGGATTTTGTATTTCAATAAATTTGTGTATAACCGATAAAAAGGCATTCTATATTTTTGCATAAGATGTAAAATGAAGGGTTGTAGTGTTCCTTTAACCCTTGAAATTGAAACAGAACCAAGTATATAGAGAATACAATTGAAATAACCAGATACAAGAGACAATCATAGGAAAGTTGTAAGATATACATTTGTACTAAGATAATCCAAAGAACTAAATAATGTTCATTTTCATTGTAAGGTGGAGCAACCTTTCACCAAGCAAAGCTCCAGATACACAACATCGGACAAACATTCCGTACTCTCTAACCCTTTAAAAAGCTTTTCAAAAGCACAAACCCTAACTACTACTAGTCACATCATTAATGGCTACCAACTACCTAGTGTGCCTTACTACATTAAATAACTATCTGCAACTACCCAATGGGCCTTATTCAAAGAGGATGCCTGCATACAACAATTAGCTAATTCTTAGGTAGCTTAAAGTAGGGATGCTAGGATAGAACGATAACATGCCCTCCGCCTCCTAAAGCAATGTTGTCCTCTAGGCTAAAGATGTGGAAAATGTTGTAGGATCATGGTTGGTTCCCATGTGGCATCTTCAGTAAATCAATACTTCATTGATAGTGCACTAGCACAATTGACACTCCCTTGTATCAAATCTTGCTTCCAATTAAAGCCAAATGGAGCCTTCTTCACCAAAGTCCTGGTATGTTGGTTTGCACCTTGCACTTCGAACCCACAATCTCTTTAGACAAGACACATGAAATACTAGACGAATCTTAGAATGGGTTGGAAGAGCCGATTTGTAGGCCACTTGCTCAATGTGTTGGAGGATCTCATAGGGTCCTTTGAACTTGGGTGCTAATCGTTGAGGTGTTTTAACTTTGCATTTTAGAAGGTTGAAGACAAAAAAGACACCTAATCTCATGCTGCATGAGAATGTTTGTAGCAATGCCAGTTCATTTGTTGCTTCATTCTATTTTGAGCAATAAAAAAATTGTCCTTTAGTATGTCGAGAATGGCTTCACTGCTTGAACAATGGAAGCACCTTGTAAATATTAAGTGAATAACAATGGCTTTTGCCCATAAACCATTTCATAAGAGATCATTCTAGTAACCCCATGAGATATATACCACCATTCTACGAGGGGAAGCCATCGTGCCCATTAGTGTTGTTTGTCAGAGGCAAAGCATCTCAAATAGGTTTCTAGGCACTTGTTGACCACTTTAATTTGACCATCTATTTGGGGGTGATATGCAATGCTCTTTTTTAGCTAAGTACCCTATAGTTTAAATAGCTCCTACCAAAATTTGCTAGTGAGGGTAAGGTCCCAATCCAAGACAATGGAAGTGGGCATGCCATGTAACTTTAAAATCTAATCAAGAAAGGCTTGGACAACTAAGGACGGGGTAAATGGATGTGATAGGGCACAAAAGTAGCTTATTTGTAGAAACAACTGACTACCACCATCATCACGGATTTGTTGACCACCCTCAAGAGTCAAAAGTCCCACTATGAAATCCATAACAATGCCAACCCATATGTGTAATGAGATTGGTAATGGTTGCAACGCCCCTAGTATATTTGTTATCTCCCCTTTGTTTCTTTGGCTAGTGTCACATGTTGCCACATAATCCTCTATGTTAGTTTTCATGCCCACCTAAAAGAACAAGCGCTCAAACCCTTCATGTGTTTTATAAAATACTAAGTGACCTGTTATAGGTGATGAATGAAATTCCTCTAAAATTCTTCATTTTAAGGAAGAATTCTTTACTAAAACAATGTGTCCTTTATACTACAATGTATCTAGCCACCATGTATACCCCTTAGTAGGGTTGGGATCTTCCCAAAGCTTGTGGATAAGTTGAATAAGTCTTTGGCAACCATTCTTGACGAGCTTCTTCAAGCCAACAAGAACAAGTAAAGATAAGGTAAAGATAAGGCAAAGAGGGATCCATGCCCCTCAAATTGTTAGGATAAGCCACATCAACTACCACATTTTCTTTACCCTTCTTATAGATAATCTCATAATCATACCCTAAAAGAGCTTAGTAACCCACTTATGTTGCTCTAGTGAGAAAAACCTTTGTTCAAGAAAGTAATTCAAACTATGATGGTCAATCTTGATACACAAATGTTGCCCTATGAGGTATGGGTTCCAGGTCTCTATTGCATGCAGGATGCCCGTCATCTCTTTCTTATATGTGGATATACCCAAAATTGTTGTCATATACTTGCTTACTAGTAAATGCCAAAGGCCACCCTTCTTACATCAACATCACTCCAGAACCCATGCTTGAGGCATCAAACTCCACGACAGAAGTCTTAGTAAAATCTAACATTGCTAATCCTAGAGTTGTGCACACGACATCCTTTAAAGTTGAGAATACTTATTCAACAACCTCAATCCAAACAAAGGCATCCTTTTTTAGAAGCAAGGTTAGAGGAGTAGCATATTTTCCATAATTTTTCACAAACTTTTTGTGGTAGCCCAAAAGTCTTAAGAATCCATGCAAACTCTTCAAGGTTTTAGGTCAAGGCCAATCTTGCATAGTTGTAACTTTCTTGGGATCGATTCATACTCCCTCCTGAATTACAATGGGACCTGAGTATTCACCCTATGAGGCCCCAAAGGCACATTTGGAGCATTTTTATGAATAGCTAGTGGCCCATGTGGGAGTTGCAACACTCTATCAACATGGCTTATGCGGTATTCCTATGTTTTGTTGTAGATCAAAATATCATCAAATAATATTCGCACAAAATTGGGTAGGAATGGTCGAAAGAACTTATTCATGAGGGCTCTGGAAGGTTAATGAAGCATTGCAAAGGCCAAAACCCATCACTAAAAACTCATAATGACCTTCATTTGTACAAAAAGCAATCATAGAGATGTTTGCCTTTTTTGATCTGGTGGTAGCTAGAACGAAGATCAAGTTTAGTGAAAAACTTGGCTCCATAAAGTTCATCCAAGAGGGCATCAATAACTGAGATAGGAAGTTTGTCCTTGATGGTTCAACTTATCGAGAACCTATAAGTCAAGATACATGCACCAAGTACCTTCTTTAACACCATGACCATTGGTGATGAGTAAGGGCTAGTATTGCAATGTATAACTCATCCCTCCAACAATTACTAAATGATCTTTTCAATTTCATGTTTCCATGCAAGAGGGTGCCAACAAGGACACATTGGGTGGTTGACTACATAGAATGAGAGGAGTACCATGGTCATGCTCCTCACATGAAGGTCGGAAACCTTGTGACATTCCAAATACCTAATGATGCTTAGAGAGAACTAGCTAAAAATCAAGGCAAATCTCTTACAGTGTGATGTTGACTACTTGCATGGAACTGAGCTATGCAATAACACAGGAGTGGCCTTTCTTCGACAACTCTCTCCATATGATGAGAGGTGATAATGTCCACGGAACCCAATGTAAACCCCTTGAGGATATATTTCTACACTTCTTGAGTGAAGCTCATTTAAAATTCTTTGAAATCCATGACGATTAGCCCCAAAGTGCATAACCCTTTCAATAAGTATATCACAACTGCCCATTTCAATAGCAAACACATGAGTTTTGAGATGATACTAGTTTGTAGTTTCACATTTTCACACCAACCCCCACATTTCATCGTAACACCATTAGCGATCACAATTTGTAAATTAGATATGGGGCATACATAACAATGGGTGTCTTGTGCCACTCTCTTATGGATAAAATTGTGGGTGTTGCCACTATGATTCAACACAAACAATTTGCATTGCTTTTGATGCAACCAATAAATTTCAAGGTTTGGGGTGTTACGAACCTAATAAGGCATGGGGAGAAAATTGGGGTTCATCACATGCAGCTTGCAAGGGGGCTTCATCTTCTGTGGGGGGGTGGTGTCTTCCAAAGTTGGTTCAAGAGTATTTTCAATAGGAATGTCCTTTGCATTGTCATGTAGAGTTACATCCATTTGAAATTATTTTAGATTTTTACATTTGTGCCCTTTGAAATATCATTCATCACAATTAGAACAAAGATGAAGGCAATGACATTCTGCTATCTCTTTTGGGGAACTCGTGGATGTGGAATCATTGTGAAACGAATGAGCAAAGGGAAATTGCCACAGGGGGGGGCTTAGGTGAGTGTTGAAAAAAAGGTTGAAGAATGTAACTACCTTCAGTGTTCATAATTGTACTTGTCAAAGCCCCCATTAAGGGCTTCTAAGTTTTGTCTTGAGTCATTAGAGTCATTGTCATTATTATTAGACCCTTCTTAGGCTTTTGTATCATGTAAAAAGAATTATTTTTTAGTCAAAAAGGTAATTTGTCACCTCCACACCAAGTCAACCCTTTCCCCAAGAAATCAGCCTACATGAGGGCAATTCAACCCAGGGGAAAGGCTATATAAGGAGAGGCAATTCGACCTATTTGTCACATTCACTCAACAAGTTCGATCTTCAAGAAAGAGAAGCAGAAAAAGAGTGCGAAGTAGCTAGAAGAGGATGAAGTTGTTGGGAAGACCTAAATCGAAGTTTTTGGGCTATCTATCTCTCACACATGTAAAGTTTCTGAGCAGTTGCTAGGGTCGAAAATTTGTGTTTACTGCGAGTCTGAAATTTTGTTGTTGGGGTCGAATTTCTACGGCTTGGGTGGGGGGGCGGGGCTGAAATTATGAATTGAAGTTGTTGTTGGGGAGTTGTCACTTGGAGTATTTTGTTAAGATCACCTATCCCAGGGAAGGGTTGACTTGGTGGGTTGGAGGAGGTCTTTGTCTAGGTCTAGGAAGTCTGGAAGTGTCTCATCTTGAATTGAATCTACTTCAGGAAGAGTTCTTGATTGGTTTTCCCCTTATAGGGGCTTTTCCCTAGTTGTGCACCTATATCTTGTATCTCTTGTTCTTATGATCTCCATACACATAATTTGGTAATTACTTGATAAAAGATAAACTAATTAAGAAGTTAAAGACGCCAACATAATTCACAAGTAAATATCAAGAAAGAGGAATCAAACCCTAAATCCTACTAGTATTGATTTCTCAACATGGTATCAAAGCTAATGTCGAAGAAGGTTGGAGATCACAAGTTACTTGAAGATGGGATTCAATATTATAAAAATTGCAAGAAGCTAGATTGGAAGTATCATCTACAACTTATCTAAGAAAGTCAAAAGCAAAGGGTTCTTGGATGCACTTACACGTACTCTTGATGATGATAATGCATGCATCATTGATAATGGATCATCAAGACAATGACGGGAGAAAGTGGACAACATCATACTCTATGAAAGGAACCATCATCTCATGCAATGGAGCTAGGAGACAACAATTATACAGTCAAGGGCCTTGGATCTACATCATTGAAGCTGGAAAATGGATCAAAGCCATACCTCAACAATATACTCTATGTTCCAAGTTTGAAAAACAATTTACTTTCAATTTCTTGTTTAGAAGATATAGGAGATAGGGTTGCCTTTGTAGATGGTAAAGTTTTGGTTTGGGGAAAAGATTCAAGCATTGACAAGGCAAAAGTTATTGGAGTATGTGAAGGAAGGCTATATAGAGTTATAACGTCATGTCCTCAAGCTCTAGTTCACATGGAGATCAATCCTATTGAACTATGGCATAGAAGATATGGGCATATACATTACAATATTATTCCCTCTCTCAATCAAATGGTAAATGGCATCCCTAACATCAAGGAAGATCGTGAAGGAGTATGTAAGGGATATGCTTTGGAAAAGAATACAAGGAAGTCTTTTACAAGCAGTGATACAAGGTCTAAGGAAATATTAGACCTCATTCATTATGATGTGTGTGGGCCTATGTCTAACAAATCTCTTGGAAGCCATCTTTATTATGTGACCTTCATTGATGATCACTCTAGAAAGACATGACTCTACCTTCTCAAGACAAAGGATGAAGTAATTGAAAAGTTTAAGGAGTTTAGATCTGAAGTGGAGACCTTAACCAAAAGAAAGATAAAGGCTTTGAGATCCGACAATGGTGGGGAATACACTTCAAAAGAACTAATTGCATATTGTAAAGAAGCGGGTATTAAGAGGGAGCTCGTTGTTCCCTACAATCCCAAGCAAAATGTAGTTGCAGAAAGGAAAAATAGAACAATTGAAGAATGTATACGAACTATGATATTTGATCAGGATCTACCAAAGTTTCTATGGGGAGAATCAACAATGACAACAGTTTATATAAAAAATAGAAGTCCTCATAGAATCCTTTAGAATATGACACCTGAAGAAGCATTCACAGGGGAGAAACCATTTGTGGACCATCTTTGAATCTTTGGGTGTCCCGCATACATCCATGTTCCAAAGGACAAGCAAAAGAAATTAGATTCTACAAGCATTAAAGGGATATTTGTTGGCTACAGTGTTTCTTCAAAAGCATATAAAATCTACATCAAGGAAGGAAGACAAATTGAAGTGAGAAAGGATGTTATATTCGACGAAAATCATGCCTACAAAGGGTCCAAGGATATTTTGATTGATTCTGATAACAAAGATATACCACTATTTGAAGAAGAAGAGCATCATGATAAGACAACTACAAACCAAGAAGAAGAAGGACCAAGTGAGCCTATTCAACTTGTAATTGTTCCCGAAACAAGGAAGAGGCCAAATTGGTTAAAAGCTACAGTTGAAGATGCCGAAGGACATGGAGCTACTAATGGAACTTTTGTAGCATATATGACAAAATTGATAGAAGTTGAACCAACTACATTTGAAGAAGTTGCTCATCAAGAAGAATGGAAGAAGGCGATGCAAGAAGAATATCAATCCATTATGAAGAATGGAGTCTAGGAAATCGTTCTTAGGCCAAGTGACAAATCAGTTGTCACCTCAAAATGGATTTACAAAATCAAACATGATGTTGATGGAAGTATAGACAAATACAAAGCTAGATTTGTTGTAAGGGGTTTCTCTCAAAAGGAAGGTATAGACTATGAAGAAACCATTGCACCTACTGCAAGCTATACTACTGTAAGATCTTTCATTTCAGTAGGTGCAACAATCGGATGGAATATCCATCAAATGGACATAAAAACAACATTTTTGAATGGAACCATTGATGAAGTATACATTGAACAACCGAAAGGGTTTGAAATAAATAGCAAGGGCACACATGTTTGCAGACTTAAGAAAGTCCTATATGGCTTAAAGCAAGCTACTAGGGCATGGTATGCAAGGATGGATGCATATCTCTTAAGAATTGGGTTCGTCAAAATTTCTACAGATATAAACCTCTACATCAAGGTGGTGAACATTGAACCAGTCATTATAGTACTATATGTGGATGATTTGTTTATTACAGGTGTGGAGCGCAGAATACAAGAATGCAAAAAAATGCTAGCAGTCGAATTCGAAATGAAAGATCTGGGACTTATGCATTATTACTTGGGTTTGGAAGTCTGGCAGAAACCTGGAGAGATATATTTGGGTCAAGGTAAATACATAATCAAAATATTGTAGAGATTTAGTATGATGGACTCCAAGCCTATGACTACTCCCATGATCACTAATATCAAGAAGTTGAGAAGCTCTGACTCTAGTATCATTGATCCTACTAGCTATCGTAAGTTGGTGGGTTCTCTCATGTACCTGGTGAATACAAAACTTGATATATGTTTTGTTGTAAATGTTCTCAGTCAATTTCGATTGGAGCCTTGTCATGACCATTGGATCGTTGTCAAGCATATCTTGAGATATCTGCGTGGCACAATACATCACTGCCTAAAGTATGATAGTCAGGAAGTTAAGTTAACAGGTTTTCCAGATTCAGATTGGGGTGGCAGTGAGACTGATGGAAGAAACACTACCAGTGGATGTTTCAATTTGGGCTCTGCAATGATTTCATGGATGAGTAGAAAACAAGATCTCGTTGCGTTAAGTAGTGCCAAAGCCGAATATGTTGTTGCATGTGAAGTAGGAAAGGACGTTGTTTGCTTAAGAAAAGTCTTGTTAGATTTGTTTGGAAAGCCTCTAGATCCTACAATGATAAGTTGTGATAATCAAAGCAGCATCAAGATGTCTGAAGACCCTGTATTCCATGCATAGTTTTAAAATTCGGTTGATTCGAAACGGAAACGGCCGAGTTGATCCGTTTCATTGCCCAGAAATGTGACTCGGTGGAGGAAACGGTTCAGTAGGCCGAGTCAGCCAAACGGTTCAGTAGGCCGAGTCAGCCATGACTCGGCCGAGTAATGGCCGAGTCATTAAATGACTCGGCCGAGTCATGGCTGACTCGGCCAACTCGGCCGTTTCTGTATTGACTCGGCCGAGTCATAACCAGTGGCCTGTAACCCCATCAAAACAGCGATTTGACATTTTTTTTAATGAAATTTTGAAGTGTTTGCTGATTGGTTTGAACTCCAATGTGTTTTATGAATTAGTTAAATGCTATTTGGGGTCCATTTCCCCCTCCAAAACGCTATTTAACACACTCAAATGCTCTCTACTCTTGATATGCTATTCAAATTTCATGGTAATGTTAAATTCTTAAAGTAAAAGTGACATTCTCCTTAATCTTCATTTTCATCCTTTTACTTAAATTTTTAACATTACCATGAAATGACTCAGGATGTTTGAGAGTGGTTTCGGCCTCATTGGATTTCATATGGAGAAAGTAGAATTTTAGATTTCATTCAAAATCCAGCAGACTTATCAGTTTTTCAGGATTTCGGGATTGGAGGATTACAATGTTTCCATTGAATTTTGTCATGTATTAGGGTATGGAACTCGTATTTAATCAAGAGCACCAATCCCTCTATGTACCTTGATGTTAGTGACATTGGTTGTCGAACTCCTCTGGGATTCGCTCCCAAACCAGGAGCTTCTGAAAATGTCGCTCCCAATCCCGTTTTCGCTCTCGCTCCCCACTTTCGCTCCTGCTCCCAACTTCCAAGTAACACTGAGCCAGATGATATTGGCAACTCTAGCAGTAGCCAGTAGTACTGGTCACAGACTTTTGTTGTAGAGGCCATTTATAGCCTCCTTGGTTATGTGTTTTTATTTTGATCTCTATATCATCATCGTGAATGTATTGGACAATGCATTGGGTGCCATTTTGATATAATGGATATATTCATGAGCCTACTTTGATCATATGCTGTCTTCTATCTATATTCTAATGCTGTGTGTTTGGAAACATGAATGAAAATCTTTAAAATTATGTGTTTTTATAAAAAATAAATATTACCGTATTTTTTACAATGACAGAGTCATTGAAATCGAGCCAACCGAGTCGATACCGAGTCAGATTCGGATTCGGAGTCAACCCTCGGCCGAGTCGGAGTCGGATTCGGAGTTTTAAAACATTGATTCCATGTAAGGACGAAGCATACTAACAACAAGTACCACTACATTAGGAGCTCGGTACAAGATGGGATCATGAAGCTATAGTATATTTCGACAAATGAATAGGTAGTTGATGTGATGATAAGGTCACTTTTGAGTAATAAGCTTGAGTGTTTTAGAAGCACGCTTAGGTTGGTCGATATTACAGATTTAGTTGATAGGGAGAGATAAAGCATCTAATAGCGGCTGGCTGGGAGGATATCTAGTCGGCCTTTGTGTTGATGTCTAGATCCCGAAGAGGGAGGGGTGGAATTGGTCTTGGAGCTCTAACCTTGAATAAACACATAGATCCCTGGGTTGATGGTTAGCAAGTCTGATGGTACCTAGACTAGCTGAAAGATTGAATCCATCTTAGCCCCACCCGGATAGATTATACTGGTCAAGAATCTAGTCCATAGCACTAAGTGTGCTAGAACTCTTTGTAGTTCATTTCATTTTTTAAATTTTCCATGTACTCATATATGTATGTTATTATGAATATCTCTCTAGTTAAGAGGAAGTGTTGAAGAACGTAACTAGCTTCGGTCTTCATAATTGTACTTGTCAAAAAGAATATTTATTATTAAAAGAATATTGACTTATTAAAGCATGGGTTGCATGCTTGGGTCAATGTTTTTTAGGTCAAATCCCCCATTGAGGGCTTCTAGGTTTTGTCTTGAGTCATTAGAGTCATTGTCATTATTATTAGACCCTTCTTGGGCTTTTGTCTCATGTAAAAACAAGTATTTTTTAATCAAAAAGGTAATTTGTCACCTCCACGCCAAGTCGGCCCTATCCCCAAGAAGTCAGCCTACATGAGGGCAATTCAACCCAACAAAAAGGCTATATAAGGAGAGGCAATTCGACCTATTTGTCACATTCACTCAACAAGTTCGATCTTCAAGAAAGAGAAGCAAAAAAAGAGTGTGAAGTAGCTGGAAGAGGACGAAGTTGCTAGGAAGACCTAAATCAAAGTTTTTGCGTTATCTTTCTCTCACACATGCGAAGTTTTTGGGTAGTTGTTGAGGCCGAAATCTAAGTTCACTGCAGATCTGAAATTATGTTGCTGGGATCAAAGTTTTGCTACTGGGGGGTTGATATTTTGAATTGAAGTTGTGGCTAGGGAGCTATCACTTGGAGTATTTTGTGAAGATCATCTATTGCAGGGAAGGGTTGACTTGGTGGTTGGAGGAGGTCTTTGTCTAGCTCTAAGAACTCTGGAAGTGTCTCATCTTGAATTGAATCAACTGAAGGAAGAGTTCTTGATTGGATTTTACCCTTATAGGGATTTTTCCCTGGATGTGCACCTACATCTTGTCGAACAAAGTGTAACTAGGTCCGGTCTTCATAATGACTTGTAATTATGATTTTCTGTAAAGAAGAAACAAATGTATTTATTGTATTCATTGCATCATGGGTTTTATGATCAAGAAGTGTTTTCCATAGGTCAAAGACTTCTTCTTGATGTCTTTATAATTTGTTGTCTTGTCATAAATATAATCAAGAAGTCATAAAGTCATGTTACTCATGTAGAAGACGTGTCATTTATGTAAAAATTACACTCCAAGACATTGTCACTATCCCTCTTGCAGTCGGCTAAAAGAAAGACAGTATTCTCCTTAATGTAAAGTCGACTTATCTCCTGGATCTTATGTCGGCCTAAATAGCAAGCAGAAGCCACTATAGATATGGAGTGACCTAACCCCATAAATAACAAGCAATTTCGGACATAGCTGATATGAAACAATGCGGATCTCAGAGCGAAGAAGATAAGGGTATTACAGTGAGGAAGGAAGGTTGCTACAAGTGCATAGATGTCTCAAACATTCTCAGGCTAAGTCTATCTCATCACTATCATAGTAGCGAAGGACCAAACACTGTCTTAGGACAGTATCAATACAGTGAAGAATTATATCAAGTGTGAAACTGTGAGACCGAAGTCAGAGAGGCTCTCTTGACCGAAGGAAGAGATCAATGGAAGTTGAGGCTCGTGTCTTGGAGTACGAAGAAAAAGAGACCGAGATTCTCTTAGTGATAATGCCATTGTAGTGCGAAGGAGGAGGACTAAAGTAATACAGTGCGAAGAAGGAAGATTGTGATGTGAAGGTCGAAGAATGCAAGAGATAGTGACAAGTGTTTTGAAGGTAAATTTGTGTCAAGTGTCTTTGTCAACGGTCTTGGTATTAATCGATTGAAGTATCTATAAGAAGAGTTTTTGCGGGTTTTCCCCTCAAGAGGAGGGGTTTTAGCCCTGGCTTGGAGCCTAACAATTGTGTCACTGATGTTATCGTTTTTGATAACTTTTTTATGTATTTAACACTGTGATAATGATGAACAAAGATAATGAATAAAATCATAACACAAACAGTTATCATGTAAGATAATTTTGAATTGAACATTGCCCGACCTAATTCTCAACATGGTATCAGAGCTATGGTTCAGTCAAGGGCATTCAGTTACAGTGACACTCCAAGAAGGGAATCCAATCTAAGAGAACAAGTCTTCAAAATAGCATACATATCACAATAACTAACTTCGGATTTATGTCACCCTCTCGGTTAAAATCACACGGAGTATGGTGCAAACATAATTGATACCACAGTGATATGCCACAAGAATCTTCAAGTCAGTGATAAGCTCGGATCACAATGCCACAGTTCGGTGAATGTTACTGATAAGAAGAACAGAATTTGGACTATATTACAATCACATAAAAGTGTAATGTTCGGTATCTCATCAACACAGTCTCGACATACTTCATGCTAAAGTTTCGATGGTAACCATAGTCTTTCTCCGCGTGATAACTCATACTTGATCTCAGTCTCGGATTGCCTCAGTCACAATTTGGAGAAATGTTGCAACTAGGACAAATATCCTCGGGCCTCCTCAAGAGAAGTATCTCAATGTCGATCTACTAAAACAACACCTCTATTCTGGGCAAGCAGTGTCAGGTCTCGATGCTATAAAGTGAGGATCAGTGTCTACACGATGTTGCTAACTTCTATAGACCACTTGTGTGATATCAATACAGCACCATCTCAAGTATATCAATAATCACAAGAACCAGATATGAAAGGAGACAAAGCATCTTGAAGACAAAAAGGCTCAAGTGATGATATGTTATGGTAGAATAAGGTCTCAAAGAAAGTTTGATTTCAGTGGTGTCAGGGAAGTATCAGTTCATCAATCAAATCAAGCAAGGATCTCATCCTTACCCAGTAAAGAAGATCATTCAAGGAAGCATCAAGGTGAAGATTTCATCTTCACTTACCCCGAAAGAGAAGTCATTGATATCTATGGAAAAGTATCTGAAGGTCAAGCATTGTTTGAGTGCATGGAAAAGGATCAAGGGACTCATAGGATTCTTATGAAATTAGTGAAAGGTCCTCTCATCCCTATGTAGCAGGAGAGGAAAAATCAAAGAGATATATGAAATGCTAGAAGATATATTATCTAAAAATGAAGTAAAGAAGGTCATATCACTTAGACTTGATCTACATACAGTTAAAATAATATCTTCATAGGATCTCAACTGTGAGATCTAGAAGAATTGATAAAAAGGATAAACACCTTTGTTTCAACTGATAAGCAAGGTAACAAATGTCAATAGGACAAGAAAGTTACCTCATTTAACAACTTGTGGTATCTATGCAAGATAGAAAAGGGACAAGTTGTGGGCAAAGTGTTGAAGGTTAAAGCATTCAAACATTCGAAGAAAGGAAAGGGAAGTTTCGTCCTCAAACAAGACAAAATAGTATAGCTAAGATTCAATGCCATGGAAAGATTATGGAAAGAAGCTCATATCACCGGAAAGATGGAGGAAGCTGAAGAAAAGGGCCAAGGAAAGAGGCAGTAACAAATTTCTACTATAATTGAGATGGTATCCCTCACAAAAGGGTCTTATCATAAGCTCCTCAATTTTTTATATGACCATGATAATAAGATGCATCATGAAAGCATTAGAAACAAGAGCTTGTGACATCACCATGGGAATCATGAAGGACAAAATCCATGGCAATCAAACATGAAAGGATATAGCTCTTGAGAACCTCATTGGACATTGAAGGAAAGGAAGAAGTCATCCAGGAGAAAGCTCATCATACATCAAAGAAACATCTACAGATGATAATATGCAAGATCCTCAAGATTCTCTGATGGAATCTTCATCGGAGGGTTCACTAATCTAGAGAGGAAGCAAGTGTTTCATCATGAACTCCAACTTATGGAATTCATGGGATGATGGTATGATGATATAAGAAATAAAGCAGATCAAGGGATTGAAGATCTTTTCAATCAAGGAAGCTACTAGAAGAAGCCTAGATGACCTAAGGGTAAAATGAGGTATGTATGCTTGTGTTTAATATTATAATGTCATGTCGTATGGTTGCAAGTAACATGGATCATTACTTCTATCTTAATAAGCATGATCAAAAGAAAAAGGATCTCATCCTCTGAAAGGATGCAGGAAAGCATAAAAGTCACACTAGATGAAATCAACATAAGATGTCCTCATATGAAGAATAAGGTGGTTGACTACAATTAAGAAACTCTGTTTGAAAGTTCCTGGGAATGGAATGAAGAGGTCGTGAGATATGCAACCATGATGAAGGCAATCAAGATCCAAAAGACCAAGAAGATTTGACTAGGAAATCTCCCGGAAAAATATGAAGACTAATGAAAGTCTAAAAAAGATGAAGACCCTTGACAATGAATATATTTGGAGATGTGTCAACATGTATGCAGGGTGTTGATACCTACAGGAAGATGACATGATGAAGATCCATCTTGAAAGGTACAATTTGATTCAATGTTAGGTTTTGATTTCTTGAATAATATCTAGATGAGTTCATGCAGGGCTATTGGCACAAGAGTTGTAAGTACAAGTACAACTAGCATTCATGTGATGAATGGAAATTCCTGAAAGAAACATAATGAGGAAAAAGTAGCCATATGATGAAGATTCCAGATATGTATCAAGAAGACCACTTTCCATGAAGAAAGGAATGACATGACAAACCAAGATGGAAAGTGATGGATGGCTAATGCCCTACAAGGAAGAAGCTCGACTAAATTTCATGACATCAAGGAAAGAAATTAATCAAGCAGCTGAAGAACCCACAAAGAAGAAGTTGTTGATGAAAAGGAGAGTCCCTAGTTAAGAGGGAGCTCTGACAAGTCCCTAATTGAGAGGGAGCTTGGGCAAGTTCCTGTTCAGAAGGAACTTGGGTGCATTCCTTTACAGGAATCGGCATATCTTCCCTAGTTGAGAGGGAGAGATAGACACAACATTCTTGTCTTCACTTGGGAAGAACGAATGGAGGATTGGGTAATCATTTGGCATCCGATGCTCTTCGAGGATGTGTAGGGCATCCAAGATAAGAGTAGGCAAGGGGACCGATATTCTTTGAGGGTTGGGAACCCAAGATAAGAATAGTCCTAGAAGGTCATACTAAGCGAACACATGAGTGAGTATGTACCTTGAGAGATAATGATGAAGGTATCTATAATCATTAGTCTCGCCAACATTGTGCTCTGATTTGTTAAGAGATAGAGTTGTTAGTCAAGGCCTTGCTATGTGACAATGTTGGTTATAATGATGCTATACAGATGGGTTACTAGTCCGACTCTTCTTATGAGATCTCTTCAGTATTGAGAATAGCCATGTACCATATATGAATACCTCCCTAGTTAAGAGGGAGTGTTGAAGAAAGTGTAACTAGGTTCGGTCTTCATAATGACTTGTAATTATGATTTTATGTAAAGAAGAAACAAATGTATTTATTGTATTCCTTGCATCATGGGTTTCATGAGCAAGAAGTGTTTTCCATAGGTCAAAGAATTCTTCTTGATGTCTTTAGGAATTTGTTGTCTTGTCATAAATATAATTAAGAAGTCATGAAGTCATGTTACACATGTAGAAGACATGTCATTTATGTAAAAATTGCACTCCAAGACATTGTCACTATCCCTCTTGCAATCGACTAAAAGGAGGACAGTATTCTCCTTAATACAAAGTCGACTTATCTCCTGGATCTCATGTCGGCCTAAATAGCAAGCAGATGTCACTATATATATGGAGTGACCTGACCTCATAAACAACAAGCAATTTCGAACATATATGATCTGAAACAATATGGATCTCAAAGCGAAGAAGATAAGTGTATTACAGTGAGGAAGGAAGGTTGCTACAAGTGCGTAGATGTCTCAAACATTCTCGGGCTAAGTCTGTCTCATCACTGTCATAGTAGCGAAGGACCAAACACTGTCTTAGGACAGTATCAATACAGTGAAGAATTATATCAAGTGTGGAACTGTGAGACCAAAGTCAAAGAGGCTCTCTTGATCGAAGGAAGAGACCTGTGGAAGTCGAGGACTATGTCTAGGACTATGAAGAAAAAGAGATCAAGATTCTCTTAGTGACAATGCGAAGGAGGAGGATTGAAGTAATACAGTGTGAAGAAGGAAGATTGTGATGTGAAGGCCGAAGAATGCAAGAGATAGTGACAAGTGTCTTCAAGGTAAACTTGTGTCAAGTATATTTGTCAACGGCCTTGGTATTAATTGATTGAAGTATCTATACGAAGAGTTTTTGTGGGTTTTCCCCTCAAGAGGAGGGGTTTTAGCCCCTGGCTTGGAGCCTAACAATTGTGTCACTGATGTTATCATTTTTTATAACTGTTTGATGTATTTAACACTGTGATAATGATGAACAAAGATAATGAATAAAATCATAACACAAGCAGTTATCATGTAAGAGAATTTTGAATTGAACATTGCCCTACCTAATTCTCAACACATCTTGTGTCTCTTGTTCTTGTGATCTTCATACACATATAATTTAGTATTTGCTTGCTGAAAGATAACTAATTAAGAAGTAAAAGTGGCCAGCATAATTCACAAGTAATTATCAAGAAAGAGGAATCAAACCCTAACTCCTACTAGTATTGATTTCTCAACACAAAAATCTCTTGTTTTGTACATTCATCACTATCTTAGCTTCTTTATCTCTATCACAAGTTTCCAACTATGTTTGTGGGTGTCACATCATGATGTCTACTCAAATTGCTTCCTTGAAACCATTAATCAAATATTCTTTAAAATAAATCAATATGGCCCTTTATGTGAATTGTCAATTGCTTAAAGGCGATAATATAGCCCATAACTATGCCAATTTGGCATAATTTTGCTACGCATCCCAAATGGTGAGTGTCATGTTCAAAACAAGCATAACATACTTGAACAAATTAGGTCCAAGCAATCTAGCCTTCTTATACTATTGCCACCACTATCAACGTTCGACATCCAAACTTAGACACCCACTTTTAGTTTTTGTAGGCAATTGATAAAGCCATGGAGAGATAAACAATGTTCCATTTGGGTAACGCACTCTCAGAGATCAAACCCATCAAATTTTTTCATGTTGACCTTTGCAAAATAATACCATAAACTGTGAGGGTTATCTTGAAACATGTGTGTGGCCTACACTTCGTGGGAAAGACATTCTTCCTCTGTTGGATCAATGTTTGGATCTATTACCTCGAGATTCAAGTGGTCACCTAACATTTTCGACAAGTTATTATGCGATTTCATTGTTTCAATGATAACAATGAGTGTAGCCTCAATGTCAACAACCTTGCTAGCCAACTCTAGCACTAAGCAATTTGGGTCTGTTGTGGGCTCTCCAAGTTGACCTTGTTGCAAATCTACGTTCTATCAACACCACTGCAAGAGACTTATCTCAAAAAAATTATGCCATCGTGTTGATTCCTTGAATCTCCCTCTCAAGTAACCCTTTTTAAGTAACGCTCACCTAATTATTATTGCAATGATAATATATATAAATCCCTTATAGATGCACAGATGTAGGAATTTCACTGGGTGGCTACAAAAGCTACAGTTTGCAAGGTCATAAACACAAACAAGTGTTAGGTGCTATAGTTCTATAGTATGCTTGTAGGGTCCAACAATAGTACTTAACCCAATATATCAAGGAAATATGGACACCCAACCGTGCCCTTAGTCATATGACTTGCCTACACAAGTACTAGAGAGTGATCTCCCAAAGTGTTGTTCTTAGCGTACTATAGTAACAAGACAACCCATTAACTGATCTAGAGTTGGTTTCAAGTATACCAAGGGGACTTTTGATATACCCAAAGGTATGTGCTAGTGAGATTTCGTATACAAGTGTTGTTTGATGCGATATTAATCAAGGGGTACTGACAAGGGTTTCAAAAAAAGTGATTCCATTTGTATTTCTTGTGTGCCTGCTTCCCCAAACACAGTTTCTCATTAAATGACAACTCACTATGTCACTTAAAGATGTTGGAACACATCTCTAGCCTAGTTATATAGACACACACACATACACTATAAAATTTGGAGGTTTGTTGGCTCAAAAAAGAATTGTACTACCACTTGTAATGTTCCTTAACCCTTAAAACTAAATCCTAACCAAGTATACCGAGACTACAATTGCAATAACCATATACAAAAAACAATAATAGGAAAAATGTAAGAAATAGCTTTGTATTAAGATCATTCAAAGAAGGAAACAGTGTTCACTTACCTCTTAAGGTGGCAAAACCTTTCACCGAGCAACACTCCAAAATACACAACACAAAACAAGCATTCCCTAGGCTCCTATCCATTTAAATATTATTTCAATAGCAAAAACCCTAACTACTTGTGGTCCCATCACTGTTGGGTACCAACTACCTAGTGGGCCTTGTCAGGTAGACCCTTTTACATTCAATAACTATCCACTACTATCAAATGAGCCTTGATCAATGAGGATGGTTGCATACAACGATTAACTAAACTCCTAGGTAGCCTAAAGTAGGGAGGTTAGGGTAGGACCATAACAAGGGCAGTGAAAAAATATAATCATCAATAAATTTTCATTTGACAATTAAGATCAACTTGAAAACCTAACCTTGATGCCACCCCACCCTAATATTCCAACAACTTGGCATAGATGCTCTAAGTCCACAGCGACATTTTCCACTTAAACCTCAATGTGTAGAAACAAATTATACATAATGTAGAAATTTCTGTTTTCCCACCCCGGTTTTTAGTTTCACCTTATTTCTCCCATGTAGTTAAATGCCCTTTCCCATAACCATACATTTAACAAGCTGAAAAATAAATATTGCTGAAAACACAAATTCTGGAAATTTTACAGAATGCTGGAAATTGCAGAAATAAAAATCAGCAGTAATAAACAGCCTTTAAAACACATTTAAACACTGAGATTTTTGGTCAACTTGACCCTGGAAAAACCCCCTACAACTCTTGGGGAAAACCAGTTTGAGAGCTCTTCTTTATTTCTAGAAAATGCCTTTTTACAATGAGAAAATTTTCAGCAAAAAATCAGCAAAACAAATTTTTCCAGCAAGCAAACTTATTTGTTTTTCAGCTAACAGACAATCTGGAAAATGCGTTGTACGAGCTGTACGGACCGTACCGACTGTACGGACGGCCGTACGGACTGTACGGGCAGACCTCGAAATTTGTGCAGAAAATCGCCTCCTCGATATTCGTGCCTAAAAATCAGTTTTTCCCTGTTTGCTCACAAAAAAACTGTCTTTTTTCTGCTTGTTCTTTGAGCTGTACGGATTTGCTGAAGTGCTGCCTTGGTATGTGTGCCAAACTGCTGCCTCTTTCTCCTCCTTGCCCAGAAATCTCCCTTGCTCTCTTGCTCTCCTTCTCCCAATCTGCTCATGAAAGAATGAATGATCTTTTCCTCCTTTTCCTCCCTTAACCCAACCCTAAGTGACTTTTGGGTGATCCCTAAATCCAATGGCTGAAATAGATTTAGATCAATGGCTGAGATTAAATGCTCATTTAAATCTCACTTTCTATTTTTTAATTCACCCCACTTTAATAAAGACCCACTTAGTCATTTATTTCCAAAGTCACTTTTCCTTTCTAATTGTTCATTGACTTTATAAAAGTCATTTTAAAATTAGACTTAGTAACTTTATCACTTAAAGTCACTTTTAAATTAGATTTAACTTTATAAAAAATTATAAAGTTACTTTAGGAGAAAAAATTAAATTCTTTTGGACACTTTTCCCTAGGCCAAAGATCAAAAAGCCTAAGGGAACCACCTGTCCTCCGGTACCAAATTTCAACACTCCCTCTTACCGAGGAAGGTGTTCCTCACCACACCCATCTTGTCTCTGAAGTAGACATGCTTGCCCCGTAGTAAGGCTTTGGTAAGAATATCTGCAACCTGCTCATCAGTGGAAATATACTCAAGCTTCACAACTCCCTTCTGAACATAGTCTCTGATGAAATGATATCTGATCCCGATATGCTTTGACCTGTCATGCAATACTGGATTCTCTGTGAGTTTAATGCAACTCTGATTATCACAGTAAATCACTGAAGGTCTCAACGGCTGACCAAATAAGCCAAACAACATCTTGCGAAGCCAGATGGCCTCACAACTAGCTAGACTGGCTGCCATATACTCTGCTTCCGCTGAACTCAGTGCTACTGACTGCTGCTTCCGGCTGAACCATGACACTACTGCTGAACCCAACCCAAAGCAGCACCCTGAAGTGCTCTTCCCATCAGAAGCACAACCTGCCAAATCAGAAATCAGTGTATCCTGCCAATCTCACTCCATCTCCCTGCCTGTAGTCCAGACCATAATCCACTGTCCCCTGCAAGTACCGCAAAATGTGTTTTGCAGCCACCCAGTGAACCTTCCTAGGCTCACACATAAACTGACTCATCGTGTTGACTACAAAACAGATATCTGGTCTAGTGTTGACCAAATACATCAAGGAACCAATCAGCTGCCTGTACAATGTGGGATCCACCAACTCGGAATCCGAAGCATGAAGCTTCTTCCAGTTGGTGATCATCGGTGTCGACATGGGTCTACAATCCTCCATGTGGAATCTGCTAAGGATGTCCACAATATACTTCCCCTGCCCCAGGAAGAAATGCCCCTCCTCCTGCCACACCTCCAAACCCAAAAAGTAATGCATCAAGCCGATGTCCTTCATCTCAAACTCCGCCGCAAGATCTCTCTTGCAGTGCTCTGAGTCTCTCTGCACCTGTAATGACCAAGTCATCCACATACAGCACCAGAATGAGAGGCTCCTCACCAATCACAATAAAGTAAAGGTTCGGATCTGCCTCACTCTTTGTGAAACCCATCCCCTGCAAATATGTATCTATCCTGGAGTACCAAGCTCTGGGAGCTTGCTTCAGGCCATAAAGGGCCTTCTTCAGTCTGCACACATGGGACTCCTTCCCATGCACCTCAAAGCCCTGTGGCTACTCAATGTACACCTCCTCCTGTATGAAGCCATTGAGAAATGCGATCTTCACATCCATCTGGTGGATCTTCCAACCCATCTCTGCTGTTATCGATATAATGGAGCGGATCGAAGTATATCGAGCCACGGGAGCGAAGGTCTCCTCATAATCAACTCCCTCTACCTGGGAGAACCCTCTAGCCACAAACCTTGCTTTGAATTTCTCAATGCTGCCATCTGCAGCATGCTTTACCTTGTAAAGCCATCTGGAAGTAACCACGGATTTGCCCTCAGGCCTCGGCACCACCTCCCAAACATCATTCTTCATGATAGAAGAATACTCCTCCTGCATGGCCTCTCTCCAGACCTGCTGGCTAGCAGCCTCCTCATAGCTAGAAGGCTCAGAGTCAAGGATGCTGGTAACCATCGCCATATAACTACAAAACCTCTCAGGTGGTCTACTCTCTCTGACCGGCCTCTTCGGCTCAGCAACAGATGTGGCATCTCTCAAGGTGTCCTGAAGCCACTTGGGCTTCCTCTTCCCTGAGCATGCTTCTCCCATAGGAGAATGAAACTCCTCCTCCTCATCACCATCAGTAGCCTGAACTCCTGATTGTCTGTCTGTTGTCCTCCTGCCTGCACCTGAACCTGTAGAAGCTGAGGTACCGTGTGAACTGTCCATCAGTGGACTCCCTAGTGAACTGCTCTGTGAACTGCTCTGCATGCTGCCCGGAGCACCACCCCTTTGGCTCGGCGAGCCACTGCTCACTGATGGACCTGACATCCTCATGGATGTACCTCCGAATCCTCCTGATCCCTGCCCACTGGATCCCTGCGACTGACTCAACTGCTGCTGAGGGTCTGGCTGATCCAGATACTCTAACTCTCGTGACCTCCTAAAGGCCCTGTCCTCCTCGAACTTCACATCCCGTCTGACAACAACTCTCCACTGTGCAGGAATGTAAATCTGAAAGGCCTTTGAGGTCTCACTATAGCCCACAAAGATACCCTTCTCTGCGGTGGGCTCTAGTTTGGTCCTCTTCTCCTTGGGTATATAGGAGTATGTAATGCATCCAAAGATATGAAGATGACCAATATCAGGCTTCTTCCCAGAGAAAGCCTCCTCCGGAGTCATGTGCCCAAGGCACGATGCGGACTGCTGTTCTGCAAGTAAACAGCTGTGTTGCAGGCCTCTGCCCACAAGAACAATGGCAACCCCTGATCATGTAACATGGCTTTGGCAGCCCCTATGATGGATTTGTTCTTCCTCTCCGCAACCCCGTTCTGCTGGGGGTTGTAAGGAACAGTGAACTCCCTCCTAATGCCTGCCTCCGCACAATAGTCAACAAACTCTCCAAGGGTGTACTCTCCTCCATTGTCCGACCTCAGGGACTTGATCTTCCGACCTGTCTGTGTCTCCACAAGAGCTCTAAACTCCTGAAACCGCTTGAAGACCTCACTCTTGGTCTTCAAGAAATAAATCCAGGTCCTCCTGGAGTGATCATCAATGAATAAAACATAGTACTCATATCCACTCAAGGAAACATGAGACATCCGACCGCTCACATCGGAATGAATCAAATCAAGTATCCCAGTCGCTCTGCTGTCACTGCTGGGAAAAGGGGATTTGGCAAACTTGCCCATCGCACAACCTCTGCAAGTGTCAAAGTGATCAGTACTGAAATCTGGCACACCTGTAGTGATCTCCCGCAATGTCCTTAAGGCTCCATGATACATGTGTCCCATCCTGCAGTGCCAAATCTCACACAGCTCAGAACTGCTAGCTCTGCTGTCGGTACTACTGCTCAATGCCAACAGGGGCTGGAATGCAAACTTGTACACCTTTGCATGGCGTACACCTATCACTCTAGCTGAATCAACTGGAGCGCCCCTGGGATACATCAACACCTGTCCTCCCCTGAACAGTACCTCATATCCTCTGTCCTCCAAAGCTGAGACGGATATGAGGTTCTTCCTCATCCCTGGCACATAAAGAACATCTGACACTTTCAAGGGAGGTTTGGACTCCCTCTGAAATGTCAGTGTCCCCACCCCGACTGCTCTAACAACTCTGTCATCACCGAGTACTACCTCTATATCAGTGCCACTCTCTGAAAGCTCTGAGAAGTACTCACGGACTCCTGTCATATGACGTGAAGCCCCACTGTCCACATACCAGATACCTGAAGATGCTCCGCTAATCGAGGGAAAAGCATGCTCCCTCTGAACTTGTGTGGCAGGTGATCCTGCACTAGAGGACTCGCATGTAGTGAACGCAAATTCCCGATCAAAACGACCTGCAAAGTCCTCAATCTCTGCTGAAGCTGCCACGTCCTGGTTCTTCCCCTTCTTCTTCTTCTTCTCCGGACACACAACTGCATAGTGTCCCATCTTCTGACAATTCCAACACTTCACCTTGGAATAGTCCTTCTGTGTGTTCCCCTGTTTACCTTTACCTTTTCCTTTGCCCCCAGCACCGCTTGTGGAAGGCTGCTTCTTCCCTTTGCCTTTCTTGCCTCCTGCCACCAGTGCTACGTCCTCATCCTGCTCAACTGGCTTGGCTGCCCCAAGCTGTCCTTTCTTGATCTCTGTCTGAATGCAATCATCCCAAAACCTCTCCCATGTGGGAAGGGTCTCACATGCACAAACCCCATCAGCAAAGTTCAACCATAAACGGGGGAGGCCATTCACTGCAATCCGCACCAACTCAGTGGGTGGAATGGCCTCTCCAATCGCTGCCAACTCATCTCTCACATTAGTAATCTTTGTGAGATATCCAGCTGCACTATCATTACCCATCTTAATGTTATTCAGCTTCTCCTTCAGGACCATTTTTCGGTTCTCATTGGTACTCTGGTAGAGATTGGACAATGTTGTCCACATCTCATGGGCATTGCTCTTTCCTCTCACATGAGGAATGCAATGGTCTTTGATTCCGTCTAGAATCAGCCTCTTACCCTTGTTGTTCTTTTTATTATAAGCTGTCAACTGAGTAGCATCAGTAGGCACAACAACAGGGTTCTGTGTGGTATGCACCATGATATCCCAGACTTCTGCCTCCTCAAAGATACTCTGCATTCTCTCCTTCCAAACGCTGTAATTTGTATGCCCATCCAGCCTATCCTCTACCCTCAATCCCAATGACATCCTGCTGTCCTAAAACTGAAAAATAGCACTGTTGTGGTAAAGATAAAACTGTTGTTTATGAAAAATCAGCTTGCTGGAATTTTCTGAGTGAAAAAAACAGCAGCTGTAATTTTTCCTTTTGCTGTCCCAAACTGCCCTTCAGCACTCAAGCTCTGATACCATGTAGAAATTTCTGTTTTCCCACCCCGGTTTTCAGTTTCACCTTATTTCTCCCATGTAGTTAAATGCCCTTTCCCATAACCATACATTTAACAAGCTGAAAAATAAATATTGTTGAAAACACAAATTCTGGAAATTTTACAGAACGCTGGAAATTGCAGAAATAAAAATCAGCAGTAATAAACAGTCTTTAAAACACATTTAAACACTGAGATTTTTGGTCAACTTGACCCTGGAAAAACCCCCTACAACTCTTGGGGAAAACCAGTTTGAGAGCTCTTCTTTATTTCTGGAAAATACCTTTTTACAGTGAGAAAATTTTCAGCAAAAAATCAGCAAAACAAATTTTTCCAGCAAGCAAACTTATCTGTTTTTCAGCTAACAGACAATCTGGAAAATGCGTTGTACGAGCTGTACGGACCGTACGGGCTGTACGGGCAGACCTCGAAATTTGTGCAGAAAATCGCCTCCTCGATATTCGTGCCTGAAAATCAGTTTTTCCCTGTTTGCTCACAAAAATCTGCCTTTTTTCTGCTTGTTCTTTGAGCTGTACGGATTTGCTTAAGTGCTGCCTTGGTATGTGTGCCAAACTGCTGCCTCTTTCTCCTCCTTGCCCAAAAATCTCCCTTGCTCTCTTGCTCTCCTTCTCCCAATCTGCTCATGAAAAAATGAATGATCTTTTCCTCCTTTTCCTCCCTTAACCCAACCCTAAGTGACTTTTGGGTGATCCCTAAATCCAATGGCTGAAATAGATTTAGATCAATGGCTGAGATTAAATGCTCATTTAAATCTCACTTTCTATTTTTTAATTCACCCCACTTTAATAAAGACCCACTTAGTCATTTATTTCCAAAGTCACTTTTCCTTTCTAATTTTTCATTGACTTTATAAAAGTCACTTTAAAATTAGACTTAGTAACTTTATCACTTAAAGTCACTTTTAAATTAGATTTAACTTTATAAAAAATTATAAAGTTACTTTAGGAGAAAAAATTAAATTCTTTTGGACACTTTTCCCTAGGCCAAAGATCAAAGCCTAAGGGAACCACCTGTCCTCCGGTACCAAATTTCAACACATAATTGAGAATTAAAACTTTATTAGCCCAAGAAAAATTCCAATTCCTCTATGTACATTTGAATTTAATGTAATTACAAACTTTCAAAAGTTAAACAAAATCTCTTGGCATCCTACAAACGTACAAAATGCATTAGCATTGTCCTCTCCAATAAGTTGATATGAGAGCAATTCAATTTTAGTTGTACCATATATTATAAAATTTGGGCAGATTCCATTGTTAATATAGAGATTCGTGAGGGTCCCTTGCTACATTTTTTCGTTACTTGAAGCACAAGAAGACTTATCTACACCTAGTTCCACTACATTGATCATTTCCTTCTCCCAGCATATTTTGACAAATGAAGGCTACACCTTGTTGATATTGCAATCATGGATACAAGGAGTTGTAGGTTGGTGAGACTATGCCCCCTCTCTCATTCTGTTAAGAAACTACCCACATTGATTAGAAGCTCCCTGAGACAACTTGTTCAAACATTCAAATTTGATGTGGGACCATTTCCCAAGTCTACATAAAGTAGTTAGGGGTCCAACACTAGGCTTCTCCCATCGGCCTCAAAAGCTAACAAAGCTTCAACAGGGAACACCAATTGAGAATGGTGTAATATTCACACATGACCATGACAATCTTATATTGTGCAATCTTCACATGTGACCATGACAATCTTATGTTGTGCCATTAATGCATTTTGTGTGGCAATAATTATGGCTAAGGCCATCATGTACTCAAAAACTAGGTAATGATTAACATTGACTTAGTCGAGCTTGATATGTAAGCTCAACAACCTCTTTGGGGTTGTGCCCTACTTATGTGGGTCCATAAGCCATCTTGGGATGGTCCACTACTCGAGTTGTGTACAAATACTAAATTCAAACCTCATTTGCAATATCGTCGTCCAAGATCATGCAGTCTTTTGTTCATTCTTTAACCTACGAGCATCAATCTTTTATATTAAGCTAAGTTACCGAATCTGGCACAAGGGGGTCCAGGATCTGAAGATCTGCTTGGATCCGTGCAGGAAACGGCCATGTGCCGAATCACGATTTGTTGGAAATGGATCCCGTGTTGAGGAAACGAATCCCGCAAAAGGGAAACGAATCCCACAAGGAAATCCAACACTGCCATGGATTTCAACCTAATTGCAATGTGATTTTTAGATTTTAGGTTTCGTTTGGTGGTTAATACAATGAATTATAACCTAGTTGCATTATTCCACGAATTTGTCAATCGCAACCTGCTCAATTTCAGATAGCAACAGAGACGTTTTAGACAGCGACACACAATTATTCGCCAGGCAAAACGCAAAAGCAACACGACTGTTATAAACCATTGTCACATCTGGTCAATAGGCCTACAAATCAATCCACATCTGTGAACATGTTTTCATCATCCCTACACAAAGCCCTAAGCATGACCTTTCCAAAAGTATGAGTTTCTGGGATTAATTGCTCAAAATCAATTTTTTTAGCCCCAACACCCCCTTCGTTTAGTGTTGGTTGCTCCCTTCTGCACCAGCACTAGTTGCTCCTTGTCGAGGGTGCACTGATTCTAGAAATTCAGTAAAATTAAAAAGATTTTTGAAGCTTCCTCTTCGAGAAGCTTGCAGGGGTTGTTTTAACCATTTACTCTGGATAAGAAGCTCAAGTCCTATTTGATCCTGCCTTGGAGACTTCACCTCTTATCCCTTGAACTCATCCTCCCATCATAAGTGGATCTCAAGCTCATTATGGTAAATCCTAAACTACCATCCCTCTCCTATAAATTCACTGCCATCCATAACATCAAGGTTGGCTTTTGGAGACTGATCATGCCCTCATGCTGCTGCCTTGAATCTAAGAGTCATCATATTCATGCATTAAGGTGATATTAAGGTGTGCTTTGTGACAAAGACAAGTCAACTTGGGGGGATCTCTCCAAGATCAGCTACTATTCTTGGTTGTAAACTCTCTCCCATTTCTATTAATACAAAGAGTATCTTGTTTTCCTATATGTTTTTGATGAGTTTTTTCCTATATGTGCTAGATGATGTTTATGTAGCTCTTGTTGATGATCCCATTTCTCGTAGTGGTGAATCAATGATGAGTTTGATCAGTGATTTGTAGTAGGGCAGTGGCCCAATAACTTGTAGCATTGTTTTTGAATTCTAGAGGCCACTTACAGCCTCGTTGATTATGTATTCTCTTGTTGATGTGTATTGCACTCTGACATTTTTATATCTTCAACCTTACATGGTATATAGAGGAGAAAACTTTGCATATTATGTCTCTATCGGCTTGAATCATGGTTTTAAATCTTAAAAATATTTTTTCATTAAAAATTAATTATTTCAAGTATTTTTTAATGACCAGTTCATTGAGATCTGACCAGTCTGGTTTTTCTGGTTCTGGTTCAAAAACCGGTTTGATAGGTCGACCAGGTCAATCACCGGTTCCGTTTTTTAAAACTATGGTTCAAACCAGGCAAGTATGGCTTATGCTGCCATACCCCACAAGAGCCTGGGCAAAGGAAGACAACAGAAACCCCAGCCCCAAAAAGAAAAGGTTGCAGCCCAGCCTCGCAGTCAAAAGCTCTAAGAATTACTAAGAGTTTTTCTGCCAGGCACACAGCCTCCATCATCAAGAAGATAAATAATCTGGAAGACAATGTTTGCCAAAAGAGAGGTCACCTGCAGTCAGATAGTCAATGAGGAGCTAGCTAAGATAGTGTCTGACAAAGGGGTCTCTAGAAACAAGGTTACCTGATGTTCACGTGGCACACCAAGAAGATGATTGCCTGCAAATTGACAGACAACCATAACAGGGTAATCCTATCCTGGAACACATGTTGGACACTCTTCAGCTATTCAACAACAAATATGACTCCCTTCTCAATGCAATTCAGAGACAAGGGGGTTCAGAACAAGGACATGCTTCAGAGGACTCAACAGCCACAGAGGAAGACTCCATGCACCAAGCTGGAAGCAACACAAAGCAGCCCATAGAAGGACGCTTGACCATAGGCTTTCCTGGTCTGTCTCTCATGTTTATATATTCTGGTACTTGTCCTAGGAGGCTTCATGGGGCAATGAGACTGCCCATGCAATATTCTGCTCGACTCTATGCTTTACTGTTAAGTATTTGAGAGGTTGACCATGTTTCACTAGGTTAAGATCTTCCACTGACTGTAAATTGCACTGTATATATGAATAGATAAATCCATTCTTACCCAAAAAACTAGTTATAGTCCAATCATAAGCACTGACAGATATATTGTGACAATCAACAGATAGTTGACTACAGTGTTCGTTATGACCATAGTTCATGTGCCAGTTCTAACAAAATGAAAAAGTTTTAAGTGCCACTAGATCAATACCCTTACAATAACATAAAATAGTATATCTTTGTCAGCAATTTTGATCGATGCTGTTCTTGTGGCTACTGGATACATTCCAGCTGTGCAACAGTGTCAAACATGCTACGAGTGCTGCTGATTCAATGTGTAAGTAATAGCATGATATGGTTAGAAACTCTCCAAGGCCTATTTCATCATGTAGATCAATCTAAAGACAAAAAGCCTGTTCTTGATTACGGTCATAAATTTCTCATTTTTCAGCATTGGCATGGGCCGATGTTATGTGCTTTACATTGTGTAACAGTGAAAAAATAGATTGAAAAGCTACTAGTAACTTGTGCTTCCAGGTTCCTGTCATAGCATCTAAAATCAACTCTGTCGTATTAAACTGTTACAATATGAAGCTTCATCATGGCCTTCAATGGAATCCTAAAAGTGTCCATGAATGAAAAGAACATCAAATTAAAAGATGGGATTTTATTTTTAAGTTAATTTGCTGGCAAAAACAGACCCTATAAATGCTATTGACATGGACAGCATCACATCCCAAGCATAAAAAAATAGCATTTGAATGGCCTCCTGAATTCTGCTATGGCCTGACAGATTCTCTGAATTTGTCATTAATTATCTAGGAGGAAAGGGGAATCAATGTAGGATAGCCACCCAGACCAAATGGATAATTATTAATTTCAAACACTAGAAGTCTGAATACATTCCTACCAGAGTCACAACTTCCTCTCTCAATCTGATTTCTATGCTCCATGACAAAAAAGCATACAAGCTATTCTGCAGAAGCTCCATCTGAAAACTGCCCGTTTCTGGAACTTCACAAAAGCACAGAAACCATGCCTCAAAAGGCACACAACCATTGCTGAGGCTTCCTTGTGTCAAGTCAATGGGCCAAACATGTTTCCAGAAAAGTGAACAGGAATTTTACAAAACTATATTATTGGCCACTTTTGGCTAGCAAAGCCACATATGAAAGTGACAATGCAAATCGAAATCAATTCAGAAACGAATGGCCATTCGTAGCAGACATTGAAACTTATCCAGTCTTGACTCTTCACAGACCCTCACAGACCCTAACTGCTTATATCCGGTCATGGTCCTGGAAAGGCCACTTGCCTTTGTCCCTGGAAATAAAGACTTCGGTGTCTTTTCCATTTGAATATATACTTCGAAGAACCTTCAAGCCTGTGTGGAAAAAAAAATATATCACATCTGCTAGAAGTGAAGAACTCAAAACTGCAGTCAACCACGCAGGATGAGAAAGACAGTAATTAGACCCTCCTTAGTTAGGGGAGTAGTATTCTTGGCAACATATTACAGAATAATCAATAAATGTAAGTTGCACAGTAAAATTTCCAGATTAAGGGAGGCCATTCAAGGAGTTTACATCCTTGCATCATTGCAGAAAGACAAACTTGTCATTCAGATAGCCAGCCAACTTGGACATTAAGAATTTAAAATACATCATCAATCATCAGTACTATTCTGGAGAAGTTGTAGGAAGTTAATGTAACTAATCATGTACAGAAACTCCTATAGTTGCCCACGGATCCACCAAGGATAGTGTTTCATGCAGTTATTGCGTCATGACCATTCATCGAACCGGTAGAGCCCAAAGATGTGAAGCAGACTGGAACCAGTGAAAACAGACTAAAAACCAGTCAACCAAAAAATACATAAATATATGGATTTTGAAAAAAACATATATATTCATGTGCATCCATATGAATCCAAAACATTATACAAAAATATGCAAAGTTTCTCACATATATAACAAAGGTGCATATAACCAAAATAGCACCAAGTGCAATCCATCTCTAAACCAAAAATACATCAATAAAAAGGCTCTAGATGGCCTCTAGAGTCCAAAAAAGTATGCTACAACAAATACCTACATATCATCAAAATCATTGCTTACATTGAGATCTTCATCATCAATATCACCCTCTAAGCATTAAAAAAACGAGTTGTCTTTAGTGTGACTTTTTGGAAGCATTTCCAGTGGGTTTCTCCGGTCTAATTTCTCTAAAATCTGGCAGGAATTTATTGAAATCACAAGTTTGATGGGTGACCGCTGCAGTGTGCACAATCGAAGTGCCCTAGGGGTTTTTCAGGGTGCTAAATCCATATATACAGTCAAAAAACCAGTTTAAATAACACAAATCAAGATTTCACCTCAAATTTTTCCGCCAAATTCCGGCACCAGAAAGTCCAAAAAGTCGCACTAAAGACAACTCCTTAAAAAAATTTAGAAAAAGCTTAACACGTCAAATCAAGAGTTTGTTTGAGCGAAGTGTACATTTCTACCTGGGTCATGACAAAGGAGTTCAACATAGTGCCACCAACATCGAGTACATAGAGAGCTTGATGCTCTTCATTAAATGTTAGTTCCATACCCTCATACATGACAAGCTCCAATGGACAAGTTGCACACCCCCAATCCTAAAATCCTGAAAACTGTTAAGTACGTTGGATTTTGAGTAGGTTCAACATTCTACTTTCTCCATATGAATCCAATAAGGTTGGAACTACTCTCAAACATCCAGAAACAATTATTGGTAATGTTAAAAATGATAGTTGAATATTAGGCTGCCCACCCATATATTATTGCTTTATATATATATATTGAATTTCAATGGTCCTCTAAGTCACATGACACGAGGATACGAGACACGGAGGACAAGTAAATACAAGAATTCGACACGAGACACATCAACCCCGGAAACAGGACACAAAGGACACGTTTTATATATATATATAACACTGAAATATAGTATTAGTTTTTATTAATTTACTACATCAATGATGTTCATTGCTCACAGTTCATTGTTCATTCTTAAATCTTCATGTTATTAACTTATTAAACAGATTGACAATAAAATCAAGGATCTCAACAGGGGCATTCTGCGTATTGCACATATGACATCAGACACTAATATTTTCTTTCTCGGCAATTCTAGCTCTCTTGTTGACTAGTATATGAATCTGACTTACTCAAGTTGCACATCCTGGAAAATGTGGGCAATTGCAAGACAGACTCAACTAGGTAGAGCCCTATATATTTAAGTCAACTCTCTGTAGCCATTGAAATTTGCAATTAAAACAATACAATGGCTATATATGCATGCTTTCTTCATTGATCAAACTTGGAGATATGCAGGGAGTCAAAAAATATTTTGAAGAGTGGGAATTCAATGGCCTAAGTTATGATATCAGAGTGCCCAATGTACTAATTGATGCCTATATCACAAAAGGAATGATTGAAAAGGCAGGCCGCAGAGTCTTTCTTGAACATGTTTTAGAAAAAGGAGGAAAACCAAATTTCAAAACATGGGAAATGTTTGTGGAAACATGGCAAATGTTTGTGGATGGATATTTTGAGAACAAGCAAATGAATCAAGCTATAGAAACCATGAAGAAAGCTATTTCAAAAGTTAAAAAATGTGAATGGCACCCATCACCTAAAAAGGCTCTTGAATACATTGATAGAAATTATATAGATATGGGCGTATGGAATACAAGAAAATGTTGACCTGGTCCCCACACACTCAAAAACAAGAAATTTAAGCCCCAAACCACGAGCTCCAAACCATGAACACTATTTTCCAAGACCCAGGTCGATGTGAAGTTGACAGTTGGGAATTGCTAGAAGAACTTCCAACACAACACAACAACGACTCCAACGAGCAAACAATGACCAAGTTCCAACACAACAACGACTCCAATGAGCTTTAACGGTGAAAAATGACCGAAAAAACTAGAAAAATGAACCATGTGCAGGCTTTATGAGTGACCTTTTGTGGGACACATGTCCTAAGGAGCAAAAACGATAGGGCATATTTTTGCCACGTCGAAAACGCATGTCACGATTGGAGGACACGATAAAAAACGTTTTGGACACGTTTTAGGTCGTATTTCGTGTCCGACATGTGAAATACGAGACACATGACCCTGAGGGACGTGTCCTGTGACTTAGATGGTCCTTAGTCACATTGTACCAATGTTACTAGACTCAAAATCGGCAAGGCAAAAGGGCGAAGTGTTTTAATCGGATCAGGAAAAAATCAGTGAATTCAATAAATACAAATTTACACATTGAATAAAATAAAAAAAAATAAAAAATAAAATAGAATAAAAGAAAAATCAAAAAATAAAAACATTTTTATCTTTATTCAATAAAGCCATGTTCAAACAATGCATAATATCAATAGATGTCCAATATATCATGAGCACACACCGAAGCTAACGCTGGAGCACACTATGCCTCTATTACCTTCTCGGCGTATGAGTTGCGGGCCTGAGCAGTGAGAAGTGAGTTACAAACCGTGTTTAATTTTTAGCCTAACTAAACCACGCAAAGAACAATGCAGCAACCCTGAAAGTTAAAACCCATGCTCACTGAGTCGAGGGCTGAAAATCACCTCAATCACCTGAATCGCTATTAATCGGTGAGTCGCGAGTCAAACTTGGTCAACACAAGTTTGACTCGCCCAAAGTTGAATCAGATTGTCCGAGGGCCTGGCAGAGTTGGACTCGCGATGGAGACTCATGTTTCACTGCATTGTACAAAACCAGTTAGTTCTATATGGAACCATCCGGTTCAGTGAATAAAGGCTGGTTTGGTGGAACCAGTCGGTTCAGTACCAGACCAGCCTTTTCTGGTCTGTGGCACCGGTTTGGACCAGGTTTTGCTCAAAAAAAGTCAGACCCGCCAATTCAGTCCACTCCCTTCTGGTTCTTATAACACTGGTCATTACAAAATGCTCATATACCATAACCTGATTGAAAGAGATGAACAGGCCCATCCCTCTCTGTACTTTACAAATACAAGGAGCAGGTGTTTGACCATATTCTGTCATAGCGTTGCTGCTAATGCATTTATAGATGTTGATAGTATTGGTCAATCAACAATATTAATTAATTCCTCCCAGATTGGATGGCAAGAACCCTTTCCAAGTAAAAGGTAAACCAACAGGCAAGTTTTTTTCGTATAATTTGCCTGGATGTATCTTATGAGCAATTTACCATTGTGCCACTATGACTAGTCTCTATAAGTGTCTAAAATTGGGTAGAAAGCTTCATCATGAAATATGGAACTCACCGGAAAGTTTGACTTGTGCTTCTTAGAGCTTCTAGAATATGAAATGTGACAAAATTTGGAGATCTTATGCCAGGAAATTGAAGATAAGCATCCTTGAAGACAAGCATTTCAGGCTGTAATCAACATTATATCAGAACGATATTGGAGACTTGGTTATCATGGGGCATCAGAAAAACCCTGGTACAGTTGGAGCAGGTGGAGTGCTTTTGGCCTTAAAAGGAGTGCCATAGTCCATTGTCGAAGAGGATTCCAAGTTAATAACAGATACATCTAATGGAAGTAACACGCTTCATCATGTAGCAATAGAGGATTTTGTTATGAAGGCTCAATTGGCTGCATTAAGGTTTGAGCAAATTAGCTTGGTCACATTTATACCAATGAGAATTAATTGGCAAACTAATTTGTGAAAGCTTGCTTTTGTTAAGGATAGAGCTGATGGGAATTTCTGTTCTATTTTGCCATTTTGGTGTTTAAATTTCTGTTCTATTTTTCCATTTTGGTCTTCTTGTAGAAAATGTAATTCAAAGCCTCTAAATGAACTTTAGATAGTACACTGTCCTTTAAATGTACAAATGCAAAACTTTTTCACATGTTCATAGAACTTTAGTGGACCTCTGCATAGGCAAGGTAGTGCTAAACCAAACCTTGAATTGTACATTTTAAAATTTTGATCATTAATAGAACTCTTACGCACCCTTTCCAAAAGAAAAAGTCGTAAGACCATGAAAATACTAGCATATCAATTTCTTGTCTGTCAGGATGTCATATAGCAACAAGTTGGAATGCTTGCCGTAATCCTGAGCAAAATTCAACACCCAGCAGGCAAACTCCCCATGATAATGGGGTTGACCAAATATTTCAAGCTGTAGCCAGTGTTAATGCCACAAAACTAACTCATGTGATAATGATGGTAAGAGGTTAAATGTGGGTCCACTGTGCTGATGCAGCCTTCTATGCAGATGAGGCCAGGAGAAGTCCTGGACGACTTTGACATAAAAGATACCTCTCAGTCACAGCTTCATAGACAAAGTCTTCTGGTTTTAAAGACGACCTTGTAAGGAGCTTTGCACCCTCTCCAGTCAAAACTTGTCAAAAAAAATCACTTTTAACTAATCAAAAAAATCATTTTTACACCACAAAACAATTTTACTAATGCAACGAGTTCCTTATAGTTGTTGAAAAAGAGGAAGGAAAGAACATTCAAAGGGGAATCTTACCCATGGTAAGTATGGTGCAGTAAATGTGAAAAGACCAAGGAAACTCATATGGACAAAAGGATTGCGTTTACTCCACACGTAAACCTGCAATTTCAATAAGAAGTTATGTAACTTACTTGAACTACATACAACAGTAAAACCCATCCATTGTAGATACCTGAATTAAATGAGAAGGAATTCTCTTTGCCAGCTGTGGCATATTATGTTAAAACAAGGCAAGCCAGACAGAAATTCCATGTTTAATTACTGAACTTCGCTTTTGATAGAACTTGCAGTAAGAACATACTCTAAACCAAAAATATGTAAATGAAAATAATGCCAGAAAAATTGAACAAACCATCATAAACGTCAAAGAGTTGCTAAGAAATAAGATTTTGGAAAAAGACTCCGAAAGATATGGGATCATGCCGCCCGTTAAAACGACTGCAGTTAGCACGGTTCCTCCAAATAACAGCATATAGAAGAAGTCTGCAGTCCTTCCCCTGAAGGAGTTCTCTTCAAGGAGTTTGCAATACCGAGCCAGGAAAAACATGTGGAACAGAAAGTCCAAATCTGTGGGAAAAAAATAATTTCTGAGTGTTTTCTGCACATCTTGATAAGTATACAATAAGCAAAAAACCACAAAATATAGCATTAACAATTATCCATGTGTCCAAACATTGAAATCAAATCTATGAAGTTCCCTAAACATTTACAGAAAACTAACTTTTCCAAGTTACTAAATTGTAAATATACCCATTTCTAAAAAAATTCACTAGCTTGGATGTAATTCTGAAACCCTGTGTAATATATGTTGCTTTCAAGTGATTGCTTCAACAGATGTAATTTATTAACATAATATAGACAAACCTAAAATAAAAAAGGAGAAGAAAAAAAAACATGTACCTGCTTATCACTGTCAATATTGTCCATCTCTATGATAAATAAAAATACCCATTTCTATAGAACATCACCAGCATGGAGATGATTCAAAATTCTTCAGTGACCTACATGGGCCTTTGAGCATCAATCAACAAAGTTTGGTACCATAATATATGACAAGTCTTGAATATGCCATACATAGAAAGAAGAAACATGTTTTCCCGGTTTTTACAAAAACAAATTAGCTGCTAAATGTTTACAACCAGGCCAACAAAGTTGGTGACCTAAGGTTATGTTAGGGATTACAGGGCTTCCTAGCTAAAATGTACACCTAGACACCCCAGTTATGCTTGTTGGGCAATTTCACTAATGACAAGGCAAAGCCAGGACTAGCCTGAATTTATCTTGCCTGATCTCAACTCTGAACTTTCCATCCACCTGCTGGTTGGCTCGGTTCAAAGTCTTTTTTGGTCAAAGAAGTCCATCAGAAACTCAATTTAAAAAACCCTATAGAGTCAAGACCCCAATGAGAGTTCAATCCAATTCTGCACCCAAAACCCAGGAATACGGGAATCAATCTTCCAGAGGTCAGAGAACTTCACACAGAAAGTTCGGTATCTATTATCACTCAGATCTACTCCATGCAAACCTAAGCAACAACTAATTAGCCCAAGGTCACCACTAATTTCTCCTGCATTCAAATTGGATTTGTGCTTTTTCAGTAATGGGGGGCATCCCTAATGTTCATGCACTATCAATCACTTACAGAAATCTGCATAATTAGTGTGAAAGATCATACATAAAATAATTGCCCTTGATATACATGCAAGCAACAAAAGGACATAAGATATTTATAATTAAATAATATAATAGAATTCCAATTCATGCCACTGAAAATGAAAAAAGGAAATAAGGTGAATGTGTGCTTTAAATGATCAATACAATCAAAGTAAAGGCACTTGGGCCACCCACACCACTGCACAAAACAAGATGATTGAAACATTGAATTGGAAAAGTGCAAAGAATATGCATTGTCAAACTCTATCATTGTATTAATCAAAAGATTGTATGCATCATATAGACAAAATACAAGACTGGCTGCAATATTATGCTCTGCACAGAGTGTAGGGAGCTATAAAAAAGGACATGGAAGAAAAAAGGTTGTCTGCTCACTGTAAATCTCTGCCTAAACAATGCCATTTTCCCTGCTTTTATAACTCCCTAAACTCCCAGCAAAGGAGGCAGCCTGCTCATGCAAAATAACGTAGGCAGTTAGGTGGCTGTAATTAGTGAAGTGAACTGTTGAAGTAACCACATAACAGCCACTAAGGAGGGGATCGACCTTCTCCCTAAATAACTCACTGATGCACTCCCCCAAATGCCATAAATAATTCATACTGTTTACTCAAGACAAGTGACTTTTTTTCCTCTCAAATAAAACTTCGAAATCGGCAGCCTATTTCAAATAATAATTTTTCCTCCCTCATGCACAATAATCAAGAAATTCACCCTCTAAAAATAATTATTTCCCAATAAATTAGTAAAAATTAGATATTCAAGTGAGGCGTCCTCCCTGGCCAAAAGTAAATGACAAGTCATCGACTGAAAATAGAACTAAAGCATGCAACCAATTTTTTAGCCAATTGTCAAATTTACCAAAGAAGGCACGTAGGGTTTCCCTGAGGAAATGAGGCTACCATGTGTCACACCAGAACCAAGAGAAGGCAGCCTAACCTGCCAATAATAATAGTACTACCAAACATAGCAGTTTGACTCCCAAAAAATAGGAAAGACGAAAAATGTAGGGAACTACTAGGAGATCACTTTCAAATATAGCACACCTAAAAACAGCAGCATCTCACATATCAATGAAATCAAGCTCGTCGAATTTCATTTTCTGCAAGGTATCCAAATATATGCTTAAAATCATCATGAGCCTTGAAACCCTAAGTACTAAAAATAGCAATATCATTCATGTCACCCAAAAAAGCTCATCAACATCATGAGCTCACAAGAAACAAAAATACGTGATCATCTCTGACATGCAAACCTTTGAATTGGGCTCCCAGAAATTTAAAAAGCTACTAAAAATAGCAATTTTGCCCAAAATTAATGAATATGCCTCTGAAATGGCTCTGCATCTGAAAATGGACTCTGATCCCTGGAAAACCTGTCTCTAATCTCTTTGACAATTGTCTCTAACTACAACCTTAACGAAAGCTAGCTAGCTCTTAACCCTCCAACTGCACAAGCAAATGTGAGGGTTAACAATGGCAACTTAAGGGTACAACAGCCCCTTGTGGGGTGTCAAGAATCTAAGAATCTCTGCACATATAAATAAATGATCTCTGAAAAATTCCAACCTGTAGACCACTATGCATGTCTAGTGGCAATGGAGTCAAATGCATGGTGCCTCGGCTGACCTGCTGAAATGAGGACCCAACCATACATGCGCATGATGTTAAAATTTGGGTACCAGAGGACAAGTGGTTCCCCAAGGCTTTGATCTTTGGCTTAGGGAAAAGTGTCTAAATTTATTTGTACTTTTCTCCTAAAGTGACTTTATAAGTGGTAAAGTCAATTTAATTTAAAAGTGACTTTTTAAGTGGTAAAGTTACATTCTAATTTAAAGGTGACTTTATTAAAGTCAATGAAGAATTAGAAAGTAAAAAAGTGACTATGGAAATGAAAAGCTAAGTGGGTCTTTATTTAAGTGGGTTAGTTAAAAAATAGAAAGTGAGAATTAAATGCACATTTACTCTCATCCCTAGATCTAAATGAATCTCAGCCATTAGATCTTAGGGTAACCCAAAAGGTCATTTAGAGAGTATAAGGAGAAGAGGAGAAATAAAAAAAAAAGATCATTTCATTCTTTCATGAGCATTAGAAGAAAGAGCAAGGAGAAAATTTTTGAGCAATGAGGAAGTGAAGGAGAGCAGCAAGAAGACATTTCAGCAAATCTAGGCAACAGCATTTATTGGCATGCATCCCAAGGCAAAACCGTACAGCAAGAAAAGGCACAGAAATCGAGGAAGAGGGGCAGCAGCAATGGCACAAATTTTGAGGCAAGTTTTGGACACAGTTTTCGAGGTAGTCGTACTGCTCCAATCTGTATGGTCCGTACAGTTTGTACATCAGGTTTCATGCACAATTTTCGAGGCAGGCCGTACCAATGTTTTAAAACTCTGACTCGATATCGACTCGGCCAACTCGATTTCAGTGACTCGGTCGTTGTAAAAAATACATTAAATATTATTTTTTATAAAAACACATAATTTTAAAGATTTTCATTCATGTTTCCAAACACACAGCATTAGAATATAGATAGAAGACAACATATGATCAAAGTAAGCTCATGAATATATCCATTATATCAAAATGGCACCCAGTGCACTGTCCAACACATACACGATGATGATATAGAGATCAAAACAAAAGCACATAACCAAGGAAGCTAGAAATGGCCTTTACAACAAAACTTTGTGACCAGTACTACAGGCTACTGCTAGAGTTGCCAACATCATCTAGCTCAGTGTTACTTGGGAGCAAGAGCGAAAGCGCGGAGCAGGAGCGAAAACGAGAGTGGGAGCGACATTTTCAGAAGCTCCCAATTTGGGAGCGAATCCCGGAGGAGTTCGACAACCAATGTCACTAACATCAAGGTACATAGAGGGATTGGTTCTCTTGATTAAATAAGAGTTCCATACCCTAATACATGACAAAATTCAATGGAAACATTGCAATCCCCCAATCCTGAAATCCTGAAAAACTGGTAAGTCTGCTGGATTTTGAATGAAATCTAAAATTCTACTTTCTCCATATGAAATCCAATGAGGTCGGAACCACTCTCAAACATCCTGAGTCATTTCATGGTAATGTTAAAAATTTAAATAGAAGGATGAAAATGAAGATTAAGGAGAATGTCACTTTTACTTTAAGAATTTAGCATTACCATGAATAGCATATCAATACTAGGGATCAAAGTCAGACAAGCAAACCCATGAGTCAAACAGAAAAGCCCAGGGGTCCCCCACACTCAGAAAAAAACATTAAAAAATATAAAAAAAATTGTGTTTTTGGGGGGTTCACTGGGCACTGTCTGTGACCCGGCCGGCTTGATACGGACTCGGTCGAGCTGGCTGGGTTAATACCGAGCCAGCTCGGCATTAACCCGGTTGGCCGAATCGGTCTAGAGGTCGAGTTGAAATTTTTTTTACCGGCTCGGACCAACTCGGCCGAGTCAGTTCCGAGCCGGCCGGGTTTTAAAACAATGGGCCGTAGAGCATTTAATGTTGTTTTATTGCTAGAAAAAATTATGTTTTGGCAATTTTCTATTTGGCACGTTTTTCGAGGCGGAGTTCAAGCACGAAAATCAAGATAAATTGTAATTTGTGGTTGCTGGAATTTTTACTATGTATTTCAGTTTCTCTGTAAAAGCATATTCAAAAATAAAGAAAAGCTCTCAAACTAGTTTTCCCCAAGAGTTGTAGGGGGGTTTTTCTAGGGTCACATTGACCAAAAATCACTGTGTTATTTTCTGTATGGCTGTCATAATTTCGTTGTGTTTTATTTCTACAATTCCAACAACTGTAAAATCTCTAAATTTTTGTTTTTAGCAAATATTGTCATTTCCATATTTTAGAATTTTTATCATGCTTGGATTTAAAACTAAATGCATGGAGTGATAAGAAAAACTGATAACCGGAGTGGGGGTTGAAATTCTTCATGGTATCGGAGCTTGGTTGGCTGAAAAGTGCAGCTTGGGACAGCAAAGTGAAAACTACAGCAAGCTGATTTTTGCAAAGAAAACAGAAACCTTTACCACAAATTTGAAAATTTCATTTTGGTAGGACAATGAAACATGTCTTTGGTTTGAGAGTTGAAGACAGGTTGGATGGGCTGAACAACTACAGTGCATGGAAGGAGAGAATCCAGAGCATCTTTGAAGAAGCAGAAGTCTGGAGCATTATGGTAAATACCACACAGAACCCAGTAGCAATCCCTGCTGACCCTGTATAGTTGGCAGAGTTTAACAAAAAGAATGCTAAGGCAAAAAGATTGATTCTGGAAGGAGTCAAAGATCATGTCATTCCTCATGTGAGAGGAAAGACTTATGCACATAATATGTGAACAACCTTAACCAGTCTTTACCAGGGCTCAAATGAAACAGAAAAATGGTCCTTGTTGTCGCACAGAATGTCTAGGCACCGCGACAATGCTCAGATTGGGGGCTGTCACCATGATCCCTAATCTCTCCGTTTAAGTTGTCTCCCTACAACAGGCTAAGAGGGGTAGACCCTATAGAAAAATGGAATGAAGAAGAACTAGTTGGGAGCCAACCAGTTCCGGAGACACAGCGAGGCGATCAAGTACTTGATTAAGATTTAGCAAGACTTAGGATTTGATTAGATTTTAAACGATTGATACCAGTGCCTTATGGAGTTGACGATCTTGCTAGGGAAATTCAGATCAAGTAATCAATTAGCAATTGCTGCTTAGATGAATAACTATCTTATATGAAATGCAGATCCTAAAATTAATGTGAGATGCAAGAATCTTGATTAATTTTAGTTAAATGCCTACTTAGATTGTGAATCCTTCAATCCTTTCTGTGTTGAGCCTAATTTCGTAGTAATTGGCAGAGAGAAGATCAAGAGAAGCACACTAAGGTGTGATTAATGATACCTCTCCTGAACTTCTAACATACCTGGTGCCTCCGGCGATGCAGAGAACTCTGGCTTTGACGACTACAAGGTCATCGTTTTAAGTACTATTAAAATAGGCTTCTCAAGAAAAGACGGATGGAGATCTATCTGTCTATTGACCAAGCTTATGCTTGGAAATAAATTTTATCTATGCAAAGTTAATTATATGCAAATGCACCGGAAGATGAGATGAAGATAGACTCGAGAATGAGGAAACACTTATGTCGCAAAAAGCCCTCAATTAACCAAATGAAATGCTCGCTTTTATGGATGAAGACTTAAAAGGTAAACTCTTGAAGATATTACAATTAAAACACCAGCTTATTTCAAAATCTTCCTGATACAGTTATAGCTCAAAGAGAACAAAACTACTTTGCAATTCGATATCAATGTCAACAGATTTT